>JAPMOQ010018920.1:11510818-11534447 GCA_026543055.1 Argiope trifasciata
AATCCAATTTCCAAGATTGTGAAAAAAATAACCATTACCTATTATAGCTACTTGAATCCTAGTAAAACTAATGAAGCTGAACAGACACTTTTTTTTTTTTACGGAATTTCTTATATTTGTAAAGAATTATACCCCCCCCCCCTCCGAATTCTCCTAACAACAAAAATTGAATGTATGTGTCTTATTTTTCTCGTTGATAAAAACAAGGAGGGAATGATTGTTATGCAAGAGTAATTAGCTTATGAATGCTATTCGCACGCTTCGTCTTATATTGCGTAAATAAATGTATGGGGATTTTTTTTCTTCTTTCTGATTTGATTGTTACCCTGATTATCACAAACAAAAATAAATGTTGTAGATGTTACACAACTCTTATCTCTTTTGGATACTAGATGGCGATGCCTGATAGTCTATACCCTCTGCCTTCCCGTAATGCATTGCAAGTGTAATCAGAATGAGATGTAATACTGTACTCATAAGCTGCGCGCGTAAATGTCTTGTGTTGTTTTGTTTCGTCTTTGTTCAGTGTGTGAATACGGTTATTAAATAAATGTTCCTGAAAAGTACTGCTGCTTCCTGCACAGATCATAATAATCTACATTCCACCACAATGTGAAAAATCCATCTTTTTTTTTAAAATATTTTTTTCAAACTATTGTGATTTTAATTTCGCTGCACATATAGCAGCAATGCTATATGGATTTAGCCCAGTTATTACAAAATTTTATAATGAAGTGAAGTAATAATCTTAAAGTTCTCTGATATGATAAATGAAAGTGTACTTTTCTAAAAGTTTTTCAATATTTGGTTTGGACTGGGATATATTGATTATACTATTATTTTAAATTGTTGAATTATTATTTTGAAATCTTTGGGTCTGAAAGAATACATCAACAGGTTATAGTTTGCCCTTCATTGAGTTTAATGAAGAATTTTAGTCTGCTAGTATTGATTAGTCTTTACATGATGGAACTTTAGACGTCTAATATTTATTTAAATATATTTTAATTTTTTTTTTTCTTTCTTAGAATTTATTTTTTTAAATAATGAATTATAATTATTTTCTAATTTCTATCTTGCTGAAAATAAGTGTCTATGGTATTTCATTTGTGTTATGAAGTTAATTAACTTAATTTTCAATCAATCTTTATTTTAGTATACCATCTTAAAATTAATGAACACTTTGATGTTTGGATGTGCTCCCTTTTTTTCTTAATTTTTTAAAATTTTATTTATTTATGTAGAATTATTGATACCCAGTGAATCTGTTTAAAGTTACTGATTACAAAATTTGAAGACTAACTAGTGAGTGAAATAAAATCTGTACTGCTCGTTGAGCTCGATCTGAAAGACTGAATTAGACAGTTTAAGACTTATGATGTATATCATGTAAATGAAAGTGAAAAATGGAAATAATGAAGCCGAAATCTTTGTTAATTAGAAATGAACCGATAATGTTCTGACTTTGAAAAGTAGACAGTATATTCTCTCTTTTGTCTGACAATTGTTCCTAACTTAGATCCAGGTGAGTGATTTCGCAGACTATATGGTACAAACGCACCCAAAATTACTTGTTGCATGAACCCTCTTTTGTTTTTCTGTCCTCTACATCATTTTCTATTCATTTTCATAGATTTAATGATAATTCTTTTACGTGGTTTCTCATAATTTATACTCTCTTAGTGTCATTATTCCTCAGATCTCTTGATAAGTGTAAATGGTTGATAATACTTTATTTATATTTAGATATGGTGTACATACTATCTTTTGAACAAATTTTTAGTTTTCTGCTCTTAAAATTACATTGCATTTCTCGTAAAAATATTTTTAAGGGTATAATACTATGTTGAAATTGTATTGAATAATTTAAATTAATCCGTTTCCCTAATAAATTACACCACTCTGTAGGTTGACAGCCTCGTATAAGCAAGGCAAAATATCAGAATGCTCATTCCTTAGTTTATTGCTCTGATTTCTGGATTACTGATTTTTAGTGGAGTGTTGATTAGTCGTTTTATAATAAATTTATTACGAGATGATGATGTTGATCCATCTGTAAAATTTATTTCAGATAATTCCGAGTTCGAAAATTTTATTTTTTTAATCTTAAAATGATGTAGAATAAAAGGATAGTAGTTGTGATTGAAGATATTATCACATATTAACAGGAAAATATATCTGCAAAATTGTATTAAAATTTATAAAATAGCAGATAACAATTCTAGTGTGTGTATTCCTACCATTTTATCCATTACTCTATGATCTAAAAAAAAGGATGTAATAACAAACAATTATTCAGATGGCTGTTGCTCGGATACGACAATAATTGGATACGGATTAGATATCAACTCTTATTCACAACTCGGCAACAAAATAAAGGACATTGGCCGTATTTTTTTTTTTTTTTGAACTATTTGTAATATTCAACTCATTGAACAAACTTATGATACAAGCTTAATCTTAATCACATAATCTTATCGTCTGTCGAAATTTTCCCCCAAAAAATTTGATAAACACCATCTGCAAATCCTTCTTTAGGCATTGAAGACTTTTGACTTAATACTTTGGATTTCTTAGCATTAGAAGATGGCCTTTTTTGTTTTTTATTTTTGAAAATGGTAATCTGTGCTTTAATAAAGGCTGTTGTATATCTGAGTCAAAAAGTTCTTTCTTCTGATATTGTTAATTTTTTAATTAAAATTTTATTTCTTAAAAGCATTATTACGAATCTAGAATCCCCATGCTTCTCTCATGACCAATTTTAATCAGCCAAATTCTAAAGTTTGAATTTAACAGCACAAAAGAGGGCATAAAATTTTTTTCAGTTTAACTTTGTCACTAAAAATGCTTTTTATCGGAATTTTTGCCGGAAAGTGCCGGAATTTTTAGAGTAGTAATTAATTATGTTAAAATATAATTAATTAAAACCTAAATAAAACACCCTAAACTTTTATGGTCTGAATATAAAAACTATATCAGTTAGACGCATCTAGTTTCTCTTTTTCTTACATATATATATATATATATATATATATATATATATATATATTGAGAGAAAGAGCGTTTAAACATAGGCGCAACAGTGGTTGATTTGTTCTAAACTCAAAATTATTGGATAGAAAAACATACCTCCCCCCCCCTCATATATGTTTCAAGGTACACTAAACAAATTATTAATGAAAGGTGCAAATTTATTCCTAGAGAATAATGCTGGCGTGTATGATGATCTTTTTTTAATCCCAACTCTATAAATAAATATGCAGCTACTTCTTTATTGAATGAAATATGGATATTGTGTGTACACTCTTTCTTGCTGGAACGATGACAAAGCCCGCGTGTTATTTCCGTTAGCATAAATCATTTCTTTGTGGGCCTTAAGGTTTCTTAGCGGTAGAAAATTGTTTCCCATTCAAATGTACCGAGTAACTTTCTGGAAGTGTTCCCTGATTTTTACATGATCATTCTTCGCTGTAGATTAGCGAATAATGGTGAGTAAAGCTTTTTACTGAAAAGAAGTTAATCTTTAATCTTAAAGTAGTAGATTTGCTTTGAATTAAGTTTTTAAAAATTGTTTTTCGTAGTTTCATCAAAATGTAAGATTTTAAAAGATCAGAAAAGACAATATTCCAAAAAAAAGGTGTAATAATTACTACTCATTATGGTAATCAATTGGTCAACTAAGAATGTCGGTTCATTTAGTTTCTTTAAATACCTTGGCTTAGTCTGCATGGTTTCATAGTTTTAGAGTTTCATAGTTTGCATAGTTTTAGATCTTCAAGAATTCGAAAAGCCCCTCTTTTCCAAAATCTCTGTCTGTAACAAAAATAACTCAAAAACGTTTTAAACTAGACCATAGAAGTTTGGAATACGATCTTTACATGAAATTATTTGATTTTCTAAATCAAATTTTGCATCAATTGTGTTCCGTTAAAGTCCGTCTGTCTGAATGCAAGTTAAAACGGCAATTACAAAGCGAAGAGAGATATTTGGATAAAATTGGGTACTCAGATTTAACATCTATACTTAGACACTTGTCAAATTTTGAGCTAAATCCAACTAGCAATTAGCAAAGCATTTTTAAACATCTTTGATCAATTCTATATTATAAATCATCTGAATAAAATAGGTAATAAATGTCCCTAAAAAAATATCTCCGTTTTAAATCATGATTGTGTATGTGTGAATCGAGATTACACACACACAATAATCTGTTGTAAAAAGGAATTATATTTAGTATTTATCTAGTAGTGGCAATTACCTGCGACTCCTTACGCATAAAAATTATGATGTCTATGTTCGAGAACTAACAGTCTGATCAGCAGCCGGCATTGTCTGTCTAAAATTGCCTACGAGCAGAATGACAACACCGCCTGGTTGTCGCGGATGTCCTACAGGCTGCGGTTTAGCGCCTCTGATTCATCTCATCTTATGAGACATTATGCGCCCGTCCCATACTATTAACACAGCTACAAAAGGACTCCTCGGCCGCTGTTTTTGGTGATGTTGCTCGTTGGGTTATCTCGTGACCTCCGAGAGATACGGGTATCTTCGCTGGCAAGATTAAGTCGCTATTTAAAAACGTTTTGTGCAGTCTAACCAACTTTTTAGCAAAGTTGCAGCAATGCCCGAGGAAGCTACTACCAGAGCTATATTGCGAGCCTTGCTGAGTTGAGCTTGCAAAGATTCAGCACAAATGTCTTACCCTTATCCCCTGGTGCGTCAGGAAAGAATAATACCCCCTCCCCATTGTTACGTGGTGCCGAATCGTTTCATAGACTTGACGCTACTTGAGAAGCAATCGTAATGACCTTTCATTAATATGTGCTTCTAAAATCGCGGTACTATATTTTAGTTCCTTCACGACTTCAGTTGATAAAGTCCTCTTTCCGCTGCTTTGGGGGTTGGCCGAAATCAGCGGGACATTTCCAGATATGAAATCATTTTATCCTCAATCTATACCAAAGTTCTGTTGATGATTATGCCATTGTTAGTGCCATCCAGCCTATGCACGATATCTTCTGATAAATTCTTATGCAGAACAGTAAATGAAGTCCGTATTTCTTTAAAATCAAGTCAAGTCTATTTATCGATCGAATTTGAGATAGCTACAACAGTATAATAAACGTAATTTTTAAACATATAATTAAAGGAAAACATAATTGTCAACAATCAGAATACACTGCGCTTGCGTGAATTTCCAACACCAATTGAGTTAACGCAAATGCGTGATTTTCCAATGCCTGTTGGGGTAACGTAATTCAGATTAGAAATTTTTAATTTCCTTTTTTCTGTTTTGTTTTATTTTAAAAGTACTTCAGAATAAATCCGAAACATTGATTAATTAATTATGTTTAATTTTAAATGCATCAAATGTTTATAAAATAAACAGAATCATTTGAAACAATCGGTCGAAAGTATGTTAAGTCTTAACGTACTAGTGTATTACACAACCTGGAAGCCGTATTCATCTTTGGTGGGATTTGGCCACAGATTTTTGGCGGTAAAGTTAGCGTTTAATTAATAAAAATCAACCACTCAATAAACCGGAATAAGTAGTAGCCTACTGCCTATTCCAGACTATAATCTATCTTCGTGTTAAAATTCACCCAATTTCGTTCAACCCTACTGGCATGATTGACTTACAAGCATCTATCCAAACTTTCTCATTTATAATTGTAGTATATATATACTATTGTTGGTTCGCTGGGAATATTGTTTATATTCAATTGCATTTAAATCGTACAGATATAACTTCATGTCCACTATTCCGCTAAATTGTCAGACATTGAAGCTTATTATTTTAATTGCCGTACACGTATATCCTATTCATTGTGACCATCAATCTTTCTTTGTAGAAACCTGTGCCATGACATCATAGTTCATTTAAAACATAGATGTTCTGTTCATGTTTCTTCTAATTTTCCCGGTGTTGTAATTTCACTTTTACCACGCACGCACGCACGCACGCACGCACACACACACACACACACACACACACGAGACATTGATAGCAGTTTGAATTTCAGGGCAGAAGATTATTAAATCGTATCATTAAAAAAACATTTTTTTCTTAATTTTGAAATGGTGTACAATTTATTAATGTACTGTGATATTTTAGAAAGTTAGAGCACAACAATGCACAATCCAGCTTAATTTTTAAGTAAAATTTTAAAATATCTCCCAGGTACAGATTTTCTCCGTCCGATGTTTTGTATGTGCCGAATTCGGTAGCGGGTAGGTCAAATGATTTAGTCTGTAAAGCTCCAACATACACACGCATACACTAGTTCATCTTTATTATTAGTAAGGATTGAGATTACTAATTAATGGGAAAAATCATGTCTATGTCATGTAAAATTAGAAATGCGCCCCTATAAAAGACAAATCAGTCAAGCATTAACAGATTTCGAACTTGATAATTTCATGGATATAGAATATTAAGCAAGTATTAAATAGATACGGTGCACTCTGTTATTTGAAATGCTTGACTGACACATTTTATTATTTGCTTATCTTTATTATTATTTGCATTTATATTGTTAGTTTTGACTGAACGTGAAAAGTCGATATTTCGCAAAAATACCATAAATAAATAAATAATAAAATATTTTAAATTCAATACTCTTAATTTCTGAATAGTTTTTAAAAAATGCAGCAATTTTATTTTTAGTTTATTTTTTGAAGCTATTTTGAATTTTATATTTGCATAATAATATGCTATTTTACATCTTTAAATGTCATTTCCTCAAATTCTTTATTTTGGCAGAATTTTCTTACGGAAAACATTTTAAATTAAAATTTAACTCATATTTTTTGTTCAAATTTGGTATAATTTTTCAATGTATTCTGCAGATCTTTTGAAAATGTTCTATTATCGTTTTAAGTTTTACAAAATCAGAAGAAGAGAAAATCACATGTTATTTATACATTAAACCTTAATATTTAAAAATTGGAAGGAAGAAAAAAAAGTTTTGAGTTCATGAACTAGGGAATAGAATTTGTTAAACTATGTACAACACTTTGTGCAAATTATTTGATAAATTTTTAAACATAAAGAATTTTGCTTTGTGTTTGACCGAAAAGAATTTTTTTTCTCAATTTTTAAAATTTTTTGACATTGAAGTGATATATTTTAGTTCTTCGATCTATTTTATACAAAAATTCAAAAATATTACAATTTTACAGTGTTTTTCAAAAAAATTAATCTTGAACGTAGTCACTTTAAATGAATAACCAATTTTCTTCTGAAATTAATTAAATTAACTTTTCACCTTCTGAATAAATGTGAATCGAGAACAAAATAAAAACGTACTTCCAATGAAACAATGATGTTTTCTAATTAGTAATATGTAGTTATACGTAATGACTTCTGTTGAAAAGTTTCGATTTGAATTAAATGTATGTAATGGAAGTAAATGCGCATCTGTTGAAGCAGGAGTTCAACAGGTGTAGTTCGAGTCTTTGTTCCACTTGTCATGTGACTGACTGACACATTACACTATTGTCATATTGAAAACCTCTTGCTGCGTTTTAACTAAGCACATTTAACTGCTGCTTCTGATTTTACCTAACAAATAATTGAATCTCTGATTTTTTTTATTCGTGTTTTATGTGTATTGTGTATGTATGTGTGTGAGAGAGAAACGAAAAGAATAAAAAACACGTGACAATGTCTTTCATTATATATGTGCCATTTGTTTTAAATTCCTTTTTCCTACAAAATCGAGAATTTTTCTAAATCATGTGTATTTTTTTACTTGATAATTTTGATCTATGCATTTTACGCTATTTAAAGGTTCTTGTATGAATCCCAGTTTTCATAAAAACAATCTGCGTAGAATTTTACATATTCTAAATATACATAACAAAAACATAAATGTGAAAGAATTGGAAGAAAAAGAAAACTTTCACTTTCTCTCTAAACAATAGTTGACATTCTCCATAAATTTTCTTTTCTTCCGTTCTTTCTTTCCTTTTTTCCTTCCAAAAAAAGAAAACAGAGGAAGTAGTTTGTGAAGTTGATATAGCTTTGTTAGTATAATATTGAAAGCTAAGCTTATTTCTCTTATCTGAGAATCGTATTTTTAGATCCTTTCTTAACTCGGATAATATATGCATTTTTTTTTGTGTGTGTGTGAGAGAGAGAGACCTTTTATATTTTGCATTCAATGTCGAAAGAAATTATTTAAAAGCTCTTCTTAAAACTTCCCTCTTCTAAATCTTCTCTCTTCTGAAATGTAGGAGAAATTAAGGTTCAAGTGAATTTTAAGCTCACAATGTAAAAAAGTTTGAAATATTTTAAAGTAATTTATGAGTAGGGTTCTTCTGTACGATTTATTTTAGTTTAGCGCTGTGCTTTTTTTTTCTGTGCTTAAAGCATCCAGTTTTGAACCTTGTTTTACCAATAAATTAAAAATTTGTTTAAAAACTTGTCTCATAAATTGATATTATTTTTTTTTTATGAATCTTTAAAAATTCTAATTTTTTTAGGGTTTTTCGGTTTATTGTTATTGCTTAAATTCTTTGATTTTTTTTTAACCATTAGCAAAATTCTGTTTCATTAAATTTGTTTTCTTTTGGAAAATAATCAAATAATAAACAAGTATCATATATAAAGTTTTCAAGACAAAGGAAAAATGCAAGATATAAATGGTAATTAAGAGACATATGTGGCAGTCACTTCTCTACATAATCACCAAACCTTTTGAGGTATTTATCACACCGCTGGATCAAGATGTGTCAAACAAATGTTTGACACATCTTGATAAAAACCAAATCCTAGCTATTGAATCAGTTCTCAGTGCCTTTTTGAACATCACCGTGTGATATGAACCTTGTTTCAGATACGCATTTTTTCAATGCCAGGAAAAGGAAATACTCACTGGGAGCAAAATCGGGGTGACCCTAGACCTCCCACCTAAGTGTTTCCAGCAATCTCTGTGCTCGCTTCAAAAGAACGACACCATTTCGCCACCTATTGTCTTCTCATTGCTTCGGCCCCGTATATTTCACAGATTTGTCAGTGAATGCCCGATGAGGACACATTCTTGGCCCATAGATATCGTTTTATGGCTCGCACTTCTGTTCGAGACTATTTCTCTAGACGTCTGTCATTACTGTCGCTGTTTCGGGTCTCAATATCTCCTTGAACGACGGATTTAAGACAACTAGCATCATGTATCTCCTCTCTGTGTAACAATAATTCTATCCACGATTTCTATTTTCCAAGTACTGCTGCTTGTAGACGTTTTGATCTCCCTTGTATATAATTGATTAAGATGTTTAAAACATCAAAATAAAGAAAAAAAAAGTACTACTTCAAATTCTAATTTTTATTGATGAGATTTATATTTCGAATTATTAGCGTATAATAATTGGAAATTTGATACCATTTTTGCTTTATCGTTAACTTTTTTAATAAAGCAAAAGATACTGATTAAAAATTATTTGTAAAATCCTTTTTCCGATCGCTGGGCAAATATAATTCCGAGTTGATTAAAAAAAAGGCAGTTTACGAAAGCTGAATTTAAATCCATATATAGGCGCGATTATATACTTAACTTCTTGAAATCTGAATTGTTTCGAAACCTAATTTTAATGTAAAATGTTTAAAAATTAAATCTGTTAGTGTCTGAAAAAAATTCTAACAAGTTAATTGAATTTAAACTAGTTAATGAAATGAATATTTCGCAATCGTAAATTATAAAAAATTAAACATAAATGATGCTTTGAATTTTTAATATGATGTAAAACAAATATTTCTATCCACCACTCCTTCTGCATGTATCATGGCTTATTATTACTAGCCGCCTTTGGCGACCAGCTGGTTAGCCAGGAGTAATGCGTTCTAAATTTACAATTAAATTTACAAATGTTCCCTGCCCTCTTTATAACTTCTCAGCCAAATATATTTAAACTTCTATAGCCACGTAACTCATATTATTATAGAAGCCTGACGATTATTTGTTCATTGCACTATATATTTCTCTGATTTGAAATTAGGTGTCGTAAAAATTATGTGGAAAGTATCACATTTTATAACATTACGCTTCTTTTTAAACACGTGTTGAACATCACACTGTTCTCGGTTTAATTTGCAATAAGAATTAATTTAATTATTCAATTTGAGTTTTTTTGAAAGGGACGATAATTACCGATACACTTGTGGTAACATCTTAATAAGCCTGTAAAGCCAATATACATGCGCATACGCTTTTGTCAAATGGATAAGTCGCAGGTTCGATCCGTCACCTCATTGGTGACCTCGCATTATGAACATACTAACAGCTGCCACGTCGACATCTACCCTCAGAAAACTCAACCAACACAAAGTCTTCTGACTCACTTGAAGCAGCAACAACTCTCTTCGCTCGTTCGCCTTCTACCGACTCATTGGTAGGGAAGTATTGTGTTGACATCATAATAAGCCAGTAACAGCCAATATACATGAGCGTGCGCTTTTGTCGAATGGATAAGTTACGTGGATTCAAACCCAAACATCGCAGGTTCGATCCGTGGTGGAAATTAACCTACACATTGGCACAATTCCGCCAACAACATCGCCACACACTCTTAACGTGCTCTTTCAGGTTAAATTCTACTTTCATTTTGTGAGAAATTAATTGTTGGAAAATATGAGTATAATATTTTTAAAAAAAATATTCATTAAAAATAGAAATTATATTTATAAGTTAAAATATTGGTTTCAACGAAAAAAGTCATTTTTTAAAGGATTTAAAAAATAGTTTTATACTGTAATATTTTTGGACGTTATCACAGAAAAATTCCAAACGTTAGCGTAAATTTAATTAATTAAAGTTTCAAAAAAAAATCCATCTAGGTATTCTTTTTCATCCTCCAAAGTACATATGTACGTACCAAGTGCAGTATTTCTAGATCATATATGTTCTGGTGTATAGAGCACTAAGACACACACACACATTCAAACGTATATTCATTTTTTTGTCAGCCTTGTAGTAATTCCTGACTTTGATTGGCCTGAAATAGATATATTTTTTTAAGGTGGTGAGCGAAAAGATATACAAGAGCATAATTATGTTCCTTTTTTATATAAATCAGTAAATTTTAATAATTCGTTTAGAAGATTGATTGATGTAACAACTTTTGCTTAAAATATTAATAAATTTTTTTTATTAAATATGACTCACAGAGCAAAGTATGAAAAAATCTACAGTTATTCATCAATGCATTTTTTGACTTAACTTACATAAAATGTAATTATTATTATTATTATTTCTAAGTTAAAAGTACTAAACAATATGTATGCCTATTACTAATGATTTACAAATTAGCTATTTGGCCTTAATTTAAATGCGTAGCGTATCCTGTATAAATTCAAACATATTTACCACAAACAAAAAGCTGATTAATTGAATTATTCATTGCAAACGATCATAGAAACCTTTGCCTTGCATTTATTTTTTTAGAAAACATAACATTTAATATTTATTTAATTTGATCCAATCCGTGTTGAAAGTTACATTTTTCCCCTTTAATTTGCAGTTAAATTAAATTTATTTTTTAATTTGAATTTCCGTCAATATGATGACAACAGCTGAACAAAAGCTATTTTTTCTTTGCGCGTTTGTCATTTTTCGTTTGTTGTAAAATTTTATTGTTTTGTCTGAAATATATTGTTGAAAAATCCATTTTAAAAATTCGTTAAAAATAGACACTGAAATTATATGTTAAAACACTGATACCATTAGGAAGCTTTTTTAAAAAAAAAAAATCTTTAACCTGGTGTAAAAATCATCTTAGTGCGATAATATTTTTGGAAGTTTTAGCGGAAAAACTTGCTTAATGTTTAAGTATTGAAATTCTAATAAAAAATTCGAAAAAAGGGCTCCGAATTGCACATTCTCGATCTTCAAAGTATACATGTACCGAATTTGGTAGCTGTGGGTCCAACGGTCTTGGCTGTAGAGTGCCAACACACACACACATTGAGCTTTATTATAAATATAGATTATTATTTTAAACAAGGAAGAAATATGGACGTTGTTTAATTAAGAAACGTAATCTAATACTACCTATTAGTTTTTGTTCAATGAAAAGAAATTAAGTAATTAATGAACTATTGACCATTCGCTCTCAAATGTAGTTTGATGCATAATTATGCATCTAATACTAAGATATTTTGTGACAGTCAATAAAACTTGACTTTTAGTGTTATCTTAACTCTTTCAGATAAACAATGTTTTCATTCATATTGTTCAAGGTACTTGAGAAAATATTTTGAGGCTCCTTTCATTCTTAAAAATATTTTTTCATTTTTAAAAATATTTTTTTTTTGTAAAAATAAATATGTACTCATAAAAAGCAAGGAGTAGCAAATGTAATTTTTCAGTATATAGGATATATTATTTAATATATTAGAGGCCTTCCTTTAAAGATTTTCGAAAACTTTGATAGAATAATCTAAAAATTCGTTACGATTTTGAAAAGAACATGAAAAAATATATATTCATTTTGTGACTTTCAGTGTTAGACGTAAGGTATGAATGAGACTATATATTTGCAGAAACAATAAATACAGTCCAACTGATATAGTGTATACGCTCCAAAAATAGCCAAAGGTAGGAGAATTTTTAAATTGTCACTAGTTGTCTTCATACCAATTTTTCAACTTGCGTATTCCAATATTATCGTTATTTCGTCTTCCTTGGGGATGTGGAAGATCGAAAATGTAAGAACTATTACATATTGTTACGAACGTGTAATGTTGCTTTCCCGCGTTAATACTGTTATCGTAAGGAAGACAGATTTACAGTAATCTGTATTGAATTATGAATGTGTATGACGTCAGTGATCCCAGAGCTTGGCGATTTTGGCGACAAAATGGATAATATCCGAAACATCGAGAATTTTCCCAATCCGTCCATTAGGAGCCGAAATACATGCAGAATGCTTCTGATTGGTCCAGAAGATTTTAGCCGGTTTATATACTGCAACCAGTCTGCTGTGTTGGAAGGGGAAGACCTGAATAGAGAGGTCTTGAAGAGGAATCAAGCCGAGGCTGAATCGTTTGGTGTTCAACGAAGAAAACAAGAAGTGCGGCGGAGTTAAATCGAGAAGACCAGAACTGAGAGGTATTGGGCGCTGAGCGAAGAAATTGAAAGGTCTTGAACTGAGGAGTCCTGAACGCACGACTAATGTGTGGCGTATTCTGACGAAGCCTGTGTCGTAGTCCGTTATGTCGTCGTCGGGAACGAAGCTGTCCTGAACTGCGGAGTAGTCCCGTTGTGCGAAGTAGTGAGTCGGCACCGAAGGCAAGAAGTGACGGAGGAATAGTTTCAGCCTGTTCGGAAGAGACCTACGTGAGTATAGACTGAATCCCTTAAAGATTTCCCTCTCCTGCTGAATCCTATCTGACCGCTTTGTGAGCTGTGGACTTTGTCACTACGGCATTTCTGCGTGTGGACTACTGCTACTATTGTGGGCTACTATATGCAGTGTGCTGTCCTGTGTGCTCGTCTCAGCTGTTTATAGCTATCTTCTGTACATAGTTGTGCTGTAAATCTTTGTCGTCTTTGTGCCGTCTTGTCTTCGTCCTGTAAATAAACGTTATCTGTGCTATGTCATCTACTAAAAAACTGATCATTGTGTGTGTTCATCGCTTCTCACACCGTACACACCCACTATATGAGGTTAAAAAAGAACCCAACGAATTATAATTAATTTTTAATAATTGATATTTTTTATGGAAAATGGGTGTGGCCTCATAATTCCCCATTAAATCTCTGTATTCTTCAGATTTGTATTGTCAACAAATTAATATAATTATTCTAGATATGAAAAAAACTTCATTATTTTCGTCGCTTTTTGATTACTTTTTAGTCATTTTGCAAATAGATAGAACTTTATTGTATTCCTGAATATTTGGGACCAAAATTTAAGTATGGTGAATGCAAAAAGAATCCTTGATTAAAATTATTTCTGATCAGTAATATGTGTGCAGACAAATATTCCCTTAATTTCTAAGATAGAACTATCTGTGACAATTGATTAAGAAGTAAACGCAAATATGGGATATTACTCATCTCTTCACTTTACTGATGCATTGAAAACTAATAAATCCTAGCTGAGTGATCAAGAATTTACGATTATCCAATTAGTTTCATGAAATCAATCCCCCCTTCCAGTATTTTGATATGTGAAAAAAAAAAAATTGTCCTCTTTGAATAATGTGATCTTTAAACGGTTTAGAAATCATTAAATTTGCGAAATCGAAAATCATTGGTGGGAAAAAGTTCATTTGAATGGGTAGTTTTGTAAAATAATTTTATTGCATGCAACATCTGTACAATCATTTTTAATCGCATTATTTCTGATCGATTATATCAAATCATTTTGATTGGACATATTTATTTTTTTACTGTGACGGTGCTCAAGACTTTAAAAAAAAAAAAAAAATCTATTCATTCACTAAATTGCTTGGGGAATACATGCTTTTGAACTTTTAAAGTGTCTTGAAAATTAATGGGCTATTTTATTTACTGATATTTGTAATCTCCATTTGAATACTTTTAACGTCTTATTGCTTATAATTTGTCATAAATTGAAAAGTTTTATTGATATTAATTGTAATAATTTGCTCTGGATTTCCACTTTTTCTATATCTTATAAGAGGAGTGCTATCTTTCTCCATTTCGAGAAAAGTTCGCAGTTGTAATAAAATAGGAAACGGAAGTGAATCTCTTACACACTTGTAGTTTTCATGTTAATCAATTTCCTTAATGCTTTTTCCTTGTTACTGATATAACACATCCTTTTCCAACACCTAACTTCAGGTTGATGTAAGAACTCAAATCAAGACAGTTTTTATAAACGTTCTTTTATTGGTGTATTAAGTGTCATTCCTTGAAAAAAAAAATTGTTCGCTTTTTAGACTTTAATTTATAATTTTTTATTTATAAATATTACCTAATTTTATATTAACCTTCCTTCTCAGATTTATTATCAGGTGGTAGCATTTGTGTGCTATTAATATTTAATAAAATTAATTGATTAATTGATAACTTAATCTTGAAAATATTAACACTATGTCGTCCGGCGGCACCGCGGTTGTGTCATAATCGCTCAACGGCCGTCAACACCACAGTGGTGTACGAAAAGTATCAACAAGTAAAGGCAATTAATAACCGCCCGGTAACCTCGAAAATCCGTCTGCGACAAGCGAAGTAATCAGAATTAATGCTGCCGGCACAAAATGAAGAAATTTTTACAATATATGGACACCACAAAGTGTTATATTGCCATTGAAAATATACAAATGTCCAAAAATTGAAAATTTTAAATAATCCATTAGAGAAACTTATTTCCAGAAAATGAAAAAAAAAAAAGATAAATAAAAGTGCTTCAAGATTATTTTGATTATTAAATTTTTTTCCATAATTTTAATTTCTTTATGTACAATTTTAGACTATTAAAAAAACTCACGACTTTTAAGCATAATTTATTTTTTCTTGCAAAAATAAATATTGAAGATTTTGTTGTTGTCTACTTGAAATATATTGATCAAAATTGAAATAAAGTACTGATTTTATTTAAAACTTTATACCGTATTTTTTTCCGCATCATGAATGAATGAGGAGAAGGAATATGCTCCTTGTCTCTTTACTGATAAGAGTTTTCTTTTCGGAAAATGCGCCCCTTGCGTGATGACACTTATCACTCTTACAAAAATTGTGTCATTACGATGAACATGAGAGATGACGAAGATGAACACCCACTAAATTTCTTTAACATTTATGAGTCAGACTTTAGCATTAACCAAGGATGAAGAGAGAAGTTTTTCTGTTTTGAGTGATTTACTTTCATAAAATATCCGTGAAGACGTAAGAGTACTAATATTTATGAAGGGAGGGAAGACACTTTAGAAATGGAAACATTGAAAGTCAAATAATGGAAAAAAGTAAATATTCGCTTATCAGGTGGGTTCTGTAATATCTTGAAAGTCATATAATGAAAAAAAAAAAAAAAAAAAAAATGAATATTCGCTGATCAGGGTGTTTTTTTTTTTATATATCGTTGGTGAGGTATTACAAATTATAGATTTTTAAAAAAGTACAATAATGGGTAGAGATTAAGTTATTAAGATATTAGTTTTTATTAAAAACATCTATTTCCAACCACAGTGGTGAAGAGGGGGAAAAAGACTTTTTCCCCAAAAAATTACTTACCTTTTTCTCCTAACCGTATTAGAAAAAAGTTGTAGTGGTTATAAAAACTTTGTCTAAAGTAAAATGGGGTGAAAAACATTCCGAAACAGAAATTGGGCTTAAAATTGTGATATTTTGCTATTTTTCTTTTTACATACAGCGCAGGAAAGGTCATTTATGGTGTGAATTGTAAAAAAAAAAAATTAGAATATATTGAATATATAGTAGCAAAATATTTTTCTCGTTCAAAAACTTTTCAAAAAATATACTAAAGGATTTAGTGAAAAAGGAATCCTGACCTATCACTGCTTCGGTAATTTTCAAAACTGCTATGGAATTATAATTCACGACATGAAAACCAACTTCCAAGATATGCGAAGTATTTATAGTTTCTTCACTGTTACTTGTCAGTATCTGAAAGTTAATCAACAAGCTAAAGACTTTCAAGGGTATGGTGCAGAATCTCTCAGTATACAATAGTCATAATGAAGCATTATTTAAAAAAAAATCGCACGATGAACAATTATTGTGTGAGTGAATGAATATGCTGGTAAAATGTTTTAGAAGTTCATAACAGTATATTGTAGAGTTAAAATCGATGCAACTAGAGTCATTTATACCTATGATTTAATTTAATTAGAATTGAAAGTTTATGATAGCATTTTTAAACGGTTTAAAATTGATAATTGGATATTATGTGCTAAATGGATTGATATGAATTGAAAATACGCGTTTCAAAAGACATTCTCTGCCAAAGGTTAAATCTCCTTTAAAAAAAAGCTTTTTCTCAAATAAAATAAGAAAAAGAAATGTTAGACTTGTCTTTATAAGAATTTTAAAAATTCTTATAACCTTCTTCCTCACTTTTAAGATATATCTATCTATCTAGTAATCTATATAAATAAAAATGAATGTTTGTCTGTATGTCTCTTATGTGGTTATATTTTGAAATTGATAATTTTCAAAAGTTAGGCAATAAATGGGAAACGGCACATCCCATTCATAATTAATCACACATATATCAAACAAAATAAAATTATTATGATTGATGTCTGCCAATGTGAGGGAAATGAAATCAAAAATATTTTGTGAACGCGCTAATTTTTTCTTTCTCATTAAATGAATAATCTTCTACTCAGGATGTTGCCATTCAGCGTGCTCACTATTTTGTCTGCAGCAACCGCACATATTATTCAGAGTTGATCTCATACATATAGAATAAAATTATTATTATCGATGCCGATTGAGGTAAGTTTTATATAATGGAAATTTTCCACTGCAAACAGTAATTTTGCTACTTATTAAGAGAATCTACAAACGATATTTTGATTATACAAATGTATATCATGTTGAACGCTTCGACAAAAATATGTTCCCAAACGTTCGTCACTTAATAGATCTAACCGCGCAACATCTAGAAATTAGCCAAATCGAGCTTAATTAACAAACGAGTGACGACAAGAGAGCACTAAGCAGATCGTTTACAACTTGGATAGTCACGTGTTTCAGTCTCAAGATCAACATGAGGCAAGAACAGATAGACAACGTTTACATGCTATCTGATCGTGAGTATCAGAATCAAAAAACCTATATGAGGCAAGAAGTATGACAACTATCCTTAAAGGAAAGTCGATTGCAGAAGATGTACTCACTCCACGCATTCCCATTATTCCCTCCAACATTCCTTTTGATTTCAAACGATTGCAATTCCCCATTCGACTTGCATTCTCGATGGCCATCAACAAGGCGCAATGTCAATCACTTCACGTATGCAGACTGAACCTAAAAATTCCCATAGAGCTGATATATAAATGGATCGAGTTAGTCGCTTGTTTCCTGTCTAAACAAGTGTACCCAAAATGAATCACGTGACTTCGAGGAAATCTGGGAATAAGAACACCTTTTTTTGGCGCCATATCGCAAATTTTGGCATACTCAAAAACTGCCACGCAACATTTTGCTTCCCGGTATAATGTTTACATATAAATTCATTCTTTGAAAACTAAGCAAACTGCTTTCGAAAATAATGTTTTCTTTTTTACACCAGTATCCGAGTTAAATTATGTTCAGTTTTTTTACTTTGCTTTTGTGCATTAACTAAAAATGGTTATTTTTCTTCTCTAAGTAAACATTTACTTTTCTTTGCCTAAAAACATCTTAAGATTTTACATTGCGTTTTCAAATACTTATTATCATTATCTCAAACAGATTAAAAAAAAAAAACAGTATTAAAATGACATAAGTCTTTTTTTTTTTTCTCAATATACTATACACATGCATATATCAATACTATCCATGTTATTAAATATTATAAAATCTTTTACTATATGTTATAGACGTCTTTTACAATTTTATTTATTATTGTGGGTATTTTTTCGTTTAAAACTGTTAGGTAACCTTTTCTAAAACCATTTTTATGTTGATTCTACTTTAGTATCCCAATTAAAAAATAAAAGAATTGAGAAGAGGTCATTATTTTCGAAAAGAGAAAATCTTTAATTATCATAATTCTAAATATTTATTTTGAAGTCTGTTTATTTTAGTAATTGTAGTGACTGGAGCCATGCAACAAATTTTTTAAAAAGAAATTTAATAAATATTTTGTTAATCTAACTCGGTCAAAACTACTTTGTTGTTATTTATTATTTGTATGAAGATGTAAATCTAATTCTAGGCAATTAAGTAAAAATTAAAAAGAAACTTTTATAAGTAAGAGTTACATTTTATAATAATTAAAAAAAAATAATGAATATTTATAAATTTAAAAATTTAAAAATACAGATTTTAAACATTAAAATGATATATGATTAATATTATAATTAGATATTTTGCATAAGATTGAATTCTTGGCCCGCCAATTTATTTGGGAAGAACTTGTTAATAAAATTATACACTTACAATATTTGATTGTATTTTTTTATTATATATATATATATACAGTGGGTAAAAAAAGTTTCCGTACGGTCACTAAATTTAAGAATAAATGAGTATAATTTGTAAAGTATTGCATTTTTTCTTTAAATACTGTCTATATGTGTTTAGTATAAGTCTATAGAAAGAGATTTTAGTAAATTTTCATTTTTAAAAAACGAGAAAAGCATATTATTTGCAATATCTAAGGTAAATTGAAAATTGCAGTGCAAAAAAAGTTTCCGTACGGTTTATGCAAATTCTTTCTGAAGTGTTTAAAACAGGCCCGCAGTAAATCTTTGACGCCAGAAAGTTAATCACTAATAAGAAAACAACATTTTGACAATTTTTGAGTTTAAATTTGTTCTTGGTCGTCTCAAAATGGAAGTTCCCAGAGCTATTCGGGAATTAATGATTAAATTGCGAAATGATGGATTATCCATGAAAAGGATTAGTGAAAGGATTAAAAAATCGAAGTCTACTGTGCAATGTATCATTGAAAGATAATCGTAAACTTCATACACTTGAGAATAGAGATCGATCTTGGAGGCCGTCAAAATTAAATCGCGTGCATAAAAGAAACATCTTACGCCAAGTTCAAGAAAATCCACGAATTAGTGCACCGAAGTTGGCAGCTGATTTAATGGTTACAACATTAAAGTCTCAACTCAAACCGTGAGAAATGTCATTAAAAAAAAGTGGTTATATGAACGTGCTGCTCGGAAGAAACCCTATATAAGTTTGTACAACAGGAAAAAGCGCCTCGAGTTTGGAAAGAAGCATGTAAGCAAGCCATTATCTTTTGGGGAATCCATTCTTTTTAGTGATGAATCAAAATTTAACATTCATGGGTCAGATGGCCGAGTTATGGTGTGGAGAAAACCAAACGAACAAATGCTAGCTAAGAATTTATGCGGAACTGTGAAGCACAGTGGTGGTGGTGTTATGGTGTGGGGGTGTATGAGTGCTTCTGGAGTTGGAAATTTGTAGTTCATCGAGGGAAATATGGATCGATATGGATATCTGGATATTCTTAAACAAAATGTGTTATCCAGTGCAGAGAAATTATCTCTTGGAACTGGATTTACTTTTCAGCAGGACAACGATCCTAAACACACCTCTAAGATTTGCCAAGAGTGGTGCCTTTACCATGTTAAAAAACAACTTCATAGCCCTCCCCAGTCACCCGATTTAAACGCCATTGAACATTTGTGGTAAGAAATTGGCCGACAACTTAAAAAATATGACATAAAAGACAAAGTTGAGCTCAAAAGTGACATTAGTAGTATTTGGCGTAATATATATCTAGAAACAACAAAAAAACTTGTAAGGGTAGTGCCTCAACGTCTAAAAGAGGTGATAAAGGCCAAAAGAGGGCCCACTGATCATTAAATGTGTATTTGTTAAATGTATTTTGCATTTTTGTAAACTTTTTTCGTGTGCTAGGGCACCGTACGGAGACTTTTTTGTTCTATGTTTACGGCATGTTTTGAGTTTTTAAGATTTATTATTTAATTTTGTCAGTATTATCATCCTTTTAATGTGAATAAATATTAAATAATATTAGTTTTAACTCATTTTTAAGTTTTTATTTTTATCATTATGAATTTTGTGTGACAAATTAAGCTTTGATTTGCATTCGTATCTGCGTACGGAGACTTTTTTTACCCACTGTATATATTCATTTGCATCAAAACCATATATACTTACTCGATGGCTCAGGCGGAGGTGTAATTACATTTTGAATCATTCTCTTCCTTGTGATTTGTTCCTTTTGTTTTGGGTTGTAAATGTCAGGAAAATCAAACAAAGTTGGTACGGCAGGTTTTTTTTTTTTTTTTTCTTTGCCTTGTACCTCCCAATTTTTTGCAATCAAAGAAATCGGAAGTAAAATGTTTTCAGTATATTTTAGTGCTGTTTGTCACAGTGAAATTTTCCCTCCTCAGTTTTGACAACCATAGTTTTCGCCTTTCTTATTCCTTCGGAAGGCCTAATAAAAATTTTGTTTTATGTTTTCATTCATATTAGCTATATAAATCATAATTATTGAACATTTTATACAAATGGAATATTTACAGTTAAACTAGGGCTTAGAAAATCACTAAAACAGCAACAAAAAAATATCCGATAAAAGCTACAAATATGTTAATTATTAATTTATTTTTGTAATTAAATAAAGAAATTTTATTGTCCTTTTTTTTATAAAGCCTTTTAGAGGAAAATTGTTCTTTAAGGTAAATTGCCATAAAAAATTATTTTGCAAAATTTAGATTGGATTTAATATCGTTCATGATATAATACAATTCGAATATTTATGATAAAAAAAGAACAGCATATTGGAAATAATAAGGAACTTCATTTGCATTCAATCCAACACACAATTATTAATCGGTCAATAATGTTTATGTAAACACATGCATTGGCTAGAAAAAATCACGTCAAGCTTGTAACCAAGCACTTACAGCACATTCGAGATTAAAATAAAGCAAGCAGCAAAATATAATGCAGTTACATCAGTTTGAATGAAGCTTAATAACATCTATATCTATATCTATACTTATAATAAAGCTCAATGTGTGTGTGTGTGTGTTGGCGCTCTACAGGTCAGACCGTTGGACCTACAGCTACCAAATTTGGTACATGCATACCTTGGAGGTCCGGAATGTGCACCTCGGAGCCCTTTTTTCGAATTTTTTATTAGAATTTGAATTAATTAAAATTTAAGCGAAATTTCGACGTTTTTCCGTTATAACTTCCGAAAATATTATTGCACAAACATGATTTTTACATCAATTTAAAAATAAAAAAATTAGTTTTCTAACGGTATCAGTTTTTTTAATTTATAACGTAAGCTTCTATTTTTAACGAATTTTTAAAGAAATATTTTAACCATGTTTTTATCACGTGATTGGATAAAATAAAAGAATGCCGGAAGTTCAAATAAAAAAAATTATCATCGCAAAATAAATCTACAGAAATGCAACTTTCAGCAGGTGACAGGATAAAATAAAAGAAATATAAAATGTGATATTTTCTTTAAAAAATAAATGCAAAGCAAAGGATTCTGAGATCGTTTGCAATATCTGTGTCATTAATTCCATAAATTATCTTTATTTACAGTAAACCTGATTGAATTTAGACAGGATATGCATTGAAATCCGGACTTAATGGCATATTTATGTAATCGTTTGCAATATCTGTATCATTAATTCAATACTTTTTTCCCTTTCTCGCTTTCTTTGAAAAAAAAAACATATTTCATATTTTGGCAACATCATCGAAAAAAACATTTTTAATATTTTGGAAGCATAACCGATAGTTAAAACTGATTGATTTATAAAATTAAAGAATATTATTAGTAAAAGATGTTCTTTTAGAACTTTTCGTCCATCATCTGAAAGAAAATATTGCTTTCAGGCCAATCAACTCCCGGAATTACTTCTAGGCTAATGAATATGTGATTTAATTGAAAATTTTAGAACGCATTACTCATGGCGAACCAGCTGGTCGCCAAAGGCGGCTAGTGTTAAATAAATTCAATACAATAACTCATCCAAACTGTGAAATATTATTCAGTTATAACACCAAAATCACTGAGTGATCGAGATTACGAAATTTTAAATTGACTTAAAATGGATATAAACAGAATAAGTTAATTGTAAATACCTGTAAAATGTTACAGGACTTTCCTTAGAAGCTTTTTTTTTTTTTTTTTTGCATCCAATTCCACAGCAATTGGTAACCATGGCTTAAATAAGCTTTAAAATCCAACAGTTAAACGTGGGAAAGAATCTGCCATTGAAATATAATGGATTACGGAGAATGCGATTACAGCGAACATGAATTCTGTTCCAAGTAAGTTTTAGAAATTAAATAAATTTTATTAACTCAATTTCACGTGATTTTGTCTTGTCCTACACCAAAGAAGGGTTGTACTTCCTCTATCAGTATCCCAGTTCTATGAAAAATCCATCTTTTTCAGATAACCAGTTATATGCTGCATGCTACAAATCGGACAGTCAAGAAATTTATTTGTTTATAGTGAAGAGGGAAACACACACACACACACATATAATTTTAGTCCTCTCTAAAGCTCTTGAATAATAAAGTTTAGAAGAAAAAAAAGAGAATGAATATTACTTATACTTCTCCTTTATATATCATTCAATTTAAATGAATGTATTCATTTGCGATACGAAAATAAATGTTATTCTTCTTATTATTCCTAATTAAACAAGACAATTATTTTAAATTTCAAACTATATTTTCAAAATTACTTCTGCTTCAACAACGCGCTGGGTACCAGCTGGTATTTGGATTGAAATAACTTTTAAAAATTGAAATAACTTTTTATCCTCAATTAAATTCGCTTTATGAAATTCAATATTTTTATTTTTACATTTCATTTTAATTTTTTAAATTGTAAATTTTAAAACTCTTTTTTCAATAATAATCCTGAAAGTGGAACTTTTACAAAACTAGACCTAAACAACCTTTACAAGCAACACCGAGCAATAACGATATTGAATCTAAAA
>JAPMOQ010018920.1:11534547-11568360 GCA_026543055.1 Argiope trifasciata
ATATATATTGGCATTTTTGTACATCGAAGATTCTCAAATTTTGGGCTGTGACCTGATCTTGATTGTATCTTTTTATAATTTCCAAAAAATATAATGCGGCCTTAATATAATCTTCATAAAACTACTTGGTAACAATACGATAAAAAAAAGTGCAATATCTAAATAAGCTACTCGTGTCGAATGACAAGAAATGATGAAACGTGAGAAATAAGTATTTTCAAGATGCGAATGGCGTATAGAAAGATTTGCTTTTTGCATTCGATGTATCTTATCTGTAGCTGCATGCTGCCGCTCTTAAGTTTACCTTTCCTTTTAGTACCCCAGATACTGCTCATATGATCAGAAACTTCTTTTTATTCATTATTTTTCATTTATTTTACAAACACATTTAATTTCGAGGTTGGTCGTTATTATTTGGGCAAACATTTCTTATAGATAATAATATTCCCAAAATGACCACTTAAAATTCGGTTTCTAAAAACCGAATCTATAGTGGTTGCAATTTTATATATTCGGGAACTCTTCAGCTGTGTATTGGCACGCAGGTTTCAAATGGCTTACATTAAACATTTTGTCCAAGGTGGCAAAATATATAAGCCTTTTCGTATATCATCCCTATCAATTGTATAATTGATGACTTTGTGGAGCGGGGCGGATATAAAGGCCATGGGAAATATCACGTTGAAATTTTAAGTTGAGGAAAACGAAAATTAATCATTTAAGCTGGAAGTTTAGAAATGAAAAGTACCCATTTTGTCAAATAAATAACGTATAAATGAGATTGTTCTTGCTCCAGAGTTCCGATTTTATTTTTACAGTAAGGATCCCAAATGGGAGATTAGATTAGATGAGTCAAAAATACAGTCTTCAAAGTCATCTGATTAGAATATTCTTTTAATTTATGTTCAAGAAATCTGATGACTTGTTAAACTTTTGAGACTGTGCTATCATCATTTTTTGGAAAGTGAACTATTATACCGGAAACAATGTTAAGAAACTGTAACAGTGCAATATGAAACAAGATTGCTACTTCGATAAGAATGAATCAAATGTTGAGATTTCTAAAGATCTTTGAATATAACTACTTGTAAGTAAGAATAACTTGTCCATGCATCCATCACAAGACAGAATACGTCGAGATTATTTAGCAAAAGAGCAGTATCTATATGAGATTGTATGATCCGTTAAGTACAATCTAATTAAGTAATTCTCTGACTTCAAATTTTAAAAAATCAGAGAATTTTAAAATGTACCAGCAATCACGAATAACAAAATAAAAACAGAAATTCATTTTGAGTTTAATAGTATTTCAGAAATATTTTTAAATTAATGAGACATAACATTATTAAAATAAATATCTGACATTTGATTTAAATAAGAATGAAAACAGTTACTAAGATAAATATAGATACAAAAAAATAGTTACTTCAAAAGAACCCAAAATAAATGAATTAGGTGCTCAAATTCTTTTTAAAATCCAATTCATATTTTATTTTATTTTTATTCAATATAATAAGAAAGCTGCTTATTACAATAATAATTACTTTTCTTATTATCTTTTCTGAACGAAAGAATTCAAGATATTTGAAATGATATTTTTAAAGTTATTTCTCTATTTTACTTTCATGGAATTCATTTTAGGTTGGATATTTGTTCAAGATAATTTATAGCTTTCATATTCTGGTCGGTTTTCCATGTATTTCCAAAACATTTTAAACCTTGAAATTTGGAATTTATTTCTACTATTTCATTATCACACGAAATCAGGCAGTTATGTCACATAAACATAAATGCGGTGAAAATATATCAAGTGTTACAATTTCAGTAATTATATGCCCCAAAGTTTAAGTGGTCTGTGAAAGGAAAATTTCAGTTTGGCTCTTCTCTTGAATGCATGGATATTTTTATCTTTTGGGGCGGAAATGTGGATTCCGCTACCATAAAAGAATTATAAAATATTGAAGACTTTTTCATGTATCCGTAATATCCTTCCTTGCATTTTGAAATTTCTACAATTTCAGCAGATCATTTCTTTGCATTCATGATGCAACTTATTATACATAAATTTCTTTGCGAATCACGCTTTAAAGAAAAAAAGAACACAAAAAATGAAGTTTGAATGAATGATGTGTTTTACAAGCTTTTTTTTTTTTTTTTTTTTGTCTTGGCGTCGTCTGGTGGTTTTGAGATAGAGTGCATAGAGGAAATGTGAGACGTGAAATGGCTTTCCTATATGAAACTTGAAAGCCAATTGAGCAAAAATCATAATGCGTTCCTTTCATCTGAAGGGCGCCAATTACCTCACGGAAGTTCCTCTGAAATCCTACGCATGACAGATTTTGGAATGTAAACAGTATTTTATTTTATTCTTTATAGTGTTCTTCATTATTCCCTTTCTACACTGTCTTCGGGACAGCTTTATCGCATCCAAGTTTACAACCTTTTACTTTGAGAAAGTTTTTCCACCTTTGTACTCTCCTGATAAAATCGCTGCATTTTTATTTTATATTTTTGTAGCCCGTCGTTCACCGAGTTCTGATTGATAGCTACATCAGCTTTATGCTAGCAGCCGACGTGGATTGAGAAAATCACTGTGGTTGTGTTAAGTGGTGCTTTAATACCCTCTGTGCATATAGTTTTCCAACGCTAAATCTGAATCTGTCTAATGTGAATGAAGACGTAAGCGGTTTGTGATGTGCTTAAATTTTTTTGGATTACTTCTTGAGTTTTTATGCAATGTAATGTGTTTGTGGATTACGGATACATCAATTTGCTGTTAGTTTGCATTGTTTGCGTTTCAATGAAGAAATGTTATCCGGTACCATGTATCGGTGTTATGTAACGAAGGAAAATTTAAAAAATTCGGTAAGTTCAATAACTATTGTAATTTAAGTCTTTACTTTTTGTCTTGATTTTAAACGTATTAAATTAGATTTTTGTATGTTTTATTTAATCAAGATTGCTGGAAACACGACTCTTCTGTCAGCTTGCCTGTCGTATTAGTTATTTCTGAAAGATATATACTTGAAAATTTGCACGTCTGTTTTAGTTATATTTTTATTGTTACTTAAAAAAAAAAAAATTCCTCTTCTTTTTTTATAATGATAATCTGAAACGTTCATTATTTCACTAGAATCACGCTTTATAGCTTTAAGAATAGGATAAATTTAAGTTGAATTACAATTAGCCTTCATTTCGTCTGTGAAAGTACATTATGTGCATTATGTCCATTTTTTGAGTAAAAGTTAGCTTCATTATTTATTTTGATAGCTGCATTTCTTTTATTTCTAATGCTTATAACAAGAGAATCACCTAGCATGATTAATCAACTTGGCACTGTTGACTTGACAAATATTGATCAATTAAATTACAATATCCCTATTGTATTTTATTTAATCATCTTCAGTCTTAAAATTTATTTCGCTCGACGTTTCGCTTAATGTTTATGCTCATGTATAACATACGAATGGGTAGAATGTCTGTACATATATTTAAAACATTAAAAACATGTTATCGATTTACGTTTTTTCAGTTTCTTTATTATTATTATTATTTACATATATTATTAAACATTTGCACTTAGAAATACTTCTATCTGCCGATGGAGACAATCAAAATCAGATGGATCAGAATTTCAGGAAATATTTATAGTAATATTAACAGAATTTCCCAAAATATCTTGCCTTGTGAATATGAATTGCTCGCATGGTTATATACTTCCTCCTTCTAATCTATAATATATTTTTTAAAAACAATCTAATATATATATATATATATATATATATATATATATATATATATATATATATATATATATTTACATCGGCACCTTTTGTTATTGTTGTTAAGGGCTGTCTGAACGAATTTGAAATCTTAGCTAGAACAATTTAGCACCCTGTCAGAATAATTTCATTTACTACAATAATAAGTTTAGTATTTAAATTATTCTGAAATAAATCTAATACTTATTTGATAGAAAAAATATACATTTTAATTTATAACGAAAGAAAGTTTTGTCCAAGCGCAGGAGTTTTCCAGATGAATGTTGTTCGACAACTAATGCACTAATTACTTCCACTCATATAAGCTATTGAGTGATGCTTGATATTTTTGGTAATTTTCATTTCTTAATTAAATGTTACTTAATATACTTTATCAATTGTTTGAGCTGAAAAATAAAATTATTTATACTTTTAATGAAAGGAAATCTTTTCGTTGTTTTTGTGCTACTCTCAGTCACATAATCTCCTATTATATTTTAAAGAAAGAGCAGCGTTTTAATGCACAAATGGCTAGTTTATTTTTAATTTAATTTGTACTTGAAACTCATTGTATATTTTGGTCATTATTGTCCAGTTTTGTGCTTCTAATTTGAACTCTCAACTACAAACACTTGTCACAAATTAAATTTTATTGCGAAATTTTAATACATGTTGGTGTGTAAATATAAGTATATCATTTTTTTGGCGTTTAAAATTTTTATTTGATTTTTATTCTTAGTTTTTCACTAATAATTGTAATATGAAAATTATCGCTTTGTGAAGAAATAAAAAGTTGTTTTTTCTTGTGAATACTTATTTACTATCCTTACTTTAAAGTTGTATTTCTCTTCCATCTGTTGCACAAAAAATGGATACATCTACATTTATTAACGTTTGTTTAGTAAGTTTCATATCAGCAGAAATGGAAATTATGTTCAACAGTGTTAATGCTGTCTATATGAATTAATATAAATGAATGAAACTAGTAAATCTATGGAAAATCTTTGTACGATTAAATCCCTCTCCTTCAAAAAAAAAACTTAATAATAAGTTTTTTTTTCCCCCAAATCCGTTTGAGCAAATCCTTCGAATGGACAAAACACGCGTCATGAGTTTTCAATGAATCATATTTAACGAAAAATCATAATGATATACAGGTGTCTCGGGCGTTAGCCGTAATTTCGTTGAACGAGTTTTTAGGACATTCAAGTATTGTTAGAGATTGGAATGAAGTCTACTTTTTTATGTGAACCATAAAAAATATGTGGAGACAATTCTGATTTTTTTTTTTTTTTTTTTAAAGTATCGAAATGCAGTATTGTACGCAGGGAGGATCTCCACGTTTAAAAAGTTACATGTAATGAAACGCACTTTAATGTTAGTTATTTAAATATGATTTTCCGTGAATTTCAAAGAATATGTCATTCATCTCTATATATTCATTTTTGAACGTTAATGAAATTTTGCAAAATACATTTTCCACCTGCTCATGGTAAATATTGATGCGGTTTCCTTCCAAAAGCACCAAGATCTTATTTGTCAGTGAGTGAGTGACCTTCGGTGCTCATTTTTTACCATAGAATTTTTCTTCTATTTTCATAGTTTGTGTATGGTATTTGGCATCATTAATTCTTCAGATGCCTCCAAATAGGAGAATTTGTGATCATCTTGTGTGAGAAGGGGTACGTAGGATCAATTTCTAAAGAGGAACCGAAATTCAAATTTTTACCAATTAGAACTTCACAGTTTACGTGATTGTGTAAAATTTAACAGATATTTTAACAAAGAAATAAGTTTTGAGTTGTTACATTTTGTTTTTATTTGAATGTTTATGCATTTACATTAATTGACGTTATAGCTCTAAGCTTTTTTTTAACAATATTGCTCTATACAATTTGAAAAATAAAGTCAATACGCTGCCTTGGAACGTAGAGGATACGGTTATTCTGAAAATAAGGGATTTAGATTGCAAAATAATCATATCCTTATCGCTTTGTTTGATGTACTGGTTGTATTTTCCTTTAACTCTGTTAAATTGTCCTTTATAAAAATACGTTAAAGTTAAATTTTAAATGATCTATCAAAAATCACAGTGATTTTGACTAGGCCAAAAATTTGCATAATTCATATCCACATAAATTTTATTCATCGCAATAGCAAATTGCAAGCTTAAAAAAAATGTTTTGTGCTAGTGTTTATTTTTTCCACGTAGACATGAAATTTCCTTTCTTTAAAGTCTATTCTATTGCTGAAATTTAATTTTTCAGCATCATTTGTTTTTTAAAAAATCTGTTCCATTAATAATTGTTTGTAAATTTATTATTAATCTCAGTTAAACAGTTTGTATATAAGATGGTATTACATGTGGTCAGTATTTTTTTATTTTTTTTTATTTAGGTTCCATTTTTAAACCAACAATTCTGTGTTTAAACAAACATAAATATACAATGCAGAGAGTTGATCATCCGGCACTAGATGTAGCATTTTCATTTCAATTAAAAAGTTTTTTTTTTTGTTTGCAACGCCATTCGTTTACCGATTTGATGAGCCACCCCAATTACATTCCATGAATTACAATAGGGTGTGAACGCAGCTGCAACTAGTGAAAAAACATTTATTTCGTGACATTGCAATTAATTTCTCTGCGATACGGAAAAGGTGTAAACATTTGTATTGGGCCAGAAAAGAAAAGCTCAATTTTTTTAAAGTTTCTTGTTGTTGATCATTAGTGGGATTAAGAGAAAAGATTGTTATAATCTTAAAATAGGTCGAGGAGGATTAATGTCTATTACATTTTCTTTAATTTTTAATAACATAGAAGCATTTCTACTCATAATGTGAAAGCTAATAACTAAGGCAATAGCCAACATCTAAGCGTAAACTGAACAATCTCGTACTTCTTAAACCGGCTTTTAAATTCAGGATATATGTATAGGTTTTAAATAACACAGAAAACATGCGTTTTAAACAATCATTTGAGTTAGTGCTTCAGCATCTTGACCATAATTGTTTATTCGTCACTAATTTTTTCGACATGCTCCATTTAAGCCCCGTTCTGACGATTCTGATTTTTTATCTTATATTGAGCGGTTTGATTAGTTCGTTGGATAATATTTTAAACAAATATCGTTTTATGTACATTAACAGTGTTGAATATCACAACGGAAAACTTTCGTGTTTTCAAAATCGGAAGATCCTTCATCTTGTCTGATTATGATGTCATGTGGTGATAAATGTGTTTGTTAATCGTGCTGTCTTTTTCTTTTATAATGTTAAATGCCAACTTCTGTTATTGACTTCTATTTTTCTTCTTAAGTTTTTCCTTTTACTGAATTTTATTATTGATTTTATTTTTGCTGCTGAAACATGTGATGAAAAGCTAAATAGCTGAGCTGTATGTTGGAAGACGTAGCTAAGACAATAGCAATATTTAAGAGTTGGACAAGATTCAAATGAAAATAATCGTGATTTTAGTCGATTTCTGAAAAACAATTACCGGCTTTGGATTTAACTGTATTTTGAGATAATTAAATTAATTATTAGTTTAAAAATCAGACTTTAAAACATTTGTGATTTCTAGCAGCTTTACTGGTGTCCAGCCATTAAGTTACAGTTAGATTTTTGGTAGTTTCACTAAAATCTTTGTTGCTTTTTGTCTCTTTCGTTTAAATGTAAACACGCTGTTCAATTAATTTTTGATTTCAATATTCTTTACTCAGACTTAAATTAATTTCGTTGCTTATGTCAAGTTTAAAAGAAATTAAAAAGGAAAAAAACTATGAGGTGACTTTGGGGGTATGCAGTAAACAACACATATATAAAATATCAGAATTTAGAAATTTAATAAATCTGAACTGTGAATTGTAATGATTCAAGCATAAGATGAAATAATAGTATTCATTTTATCTCCTGTAAAATAAAATTAATCAACATATCCTGTACCTAAATGAGAATAGACCTGTAGGTAATGGAAACACAATCATGTAATACATTATAAAAATTAAGAAGAAATAGAAAATTATACTGGACAATAATTTAATGTTTAAAATGGAAATGTAATAGTTACATGTGCTTCATAACATGTTCAACATTTTTTTAGATTGAAGTTTAAATTTTTGGTGAGATGGTATAAAAATTATATAACACAGTGAATAATAGAACAATGCAAAGCTTCTAAAATCATACTTGTCACTTTTCTGTCAAAATTCAAAGTATAAAATTACTTTGTTGAAAAATCCATTAAGAGTAAACTACTTTTAATATTTACTTGAAAATTTTAACTGCCGTCAACTTCAGAAAATCATCTGATCGCCCATGGCGGCTAACTATAAATAGGAAATGTTCCTTCTCCTGAGTAGGGATTTTGTTCCCTATCTCTTCAGCGGATCTCCAGCGAATGTTTACGCCATTTGAGAAGATATAATCTAACGTATTATAACTTTCATGAATCATTGCCCCAAATTCATATATAAATCTATATTTATAATAAAGCTCAATGTGTGTGTGTGTTGGCGCTCTACAGGCCAGACCGTGGGACCTACAGCTACCAAATTTGGTACATGTATACCTTGATAAATAAATTTTTATTCTCTTTGGATAATAATAAAATGCGCCTGGTGTCAGAATTAATTGGTGGGTGAAATTGGCAAAATTAGTCCCTTCGTTGAGATAGGAGGCCGAGTTAAGATTTTATTTTTCAATACTTTTTCAACAAAGGTTTCAGAGGGGTAGACAATTATTGATGGCATATGTAGAGACATCAATAGATTTCAAAGGAAATAAAAATTGTCTAAATGCATACCGTGGTTGTGACTGTGGATGAGAACTTTATCGAAGATTTTTTTTTTTTTTTTTCACAGCAGAAAATGTACAGTGAAGTAAAATATTTGACTAGAAATCACTACATGCCAAATTTGGTAGCTCTCAAATCTCAACTGTCTGTCTCAAACAGAGACATTATTACTATTATTATTATTATTATTATTATGCATAGTTTTTATTCTTGCATGTTACATGGCCCGATTTTCATAATTTGTAATTTTCTTAGTCTTTCGATATATCAAAATCAATAATGATAGCCTGGCTAAACATTATTAATTTTGAAACTGATAAAATAGTTTGATTTTTTTTTAAATTTATCTCGAGAGAAATTGTAAATAACTTATTTCATCGTTTACAATTCTAATAAAAAGCATTATAGAAGAATTTACTAAATTAGAAGCCGTTGTTTTTAAGAGATAAAAGTATTTTAAGATAATGATAATATATTGAATGTTAATTATAATATCACTGCGATTCGGAATTAAAAATAGCTGGGAAAGTAACATTCATTCTTATCTGTCAGTTGTGTTAAAAACGTATCATTAATTTGATGATGACTCCATTTGTTTTTATAGAGAACCCATTTAAAATTATTGTCCAACAGTGAGCGGCTTTTATTTTGTATGTCAGCTCTTTCAACTCTTGACTAATTTTTAACACTAAATCTGGCATCATCACTTCGAAAAGAAATATATATGTTTTAATGCCGTCTGTGAGGTAAAATATATATTAATAAGGACCCAGAAATTAAACATTCGTTTATAAATTTCCCCGGAAATGGTGATTATGAATGTGTTTTTGCATCTTGTAGAAGACATAATCAGGTCAAGGATAGCGGAAAATAGAATTAACCTTGAACCTACTAATCGTGGAACAAAAACCCAAAAAGATATTCAAGATTAAGTGATTATTATCTTCCGGTTTTTGTTTGAGGAAAGTCTCCTTCATTCAGTAAAGCTTAAGCAGATTAGCCGAATGATTCCACTTTTTCTACAAGTAGAGATTTTGTTGCACAGCTATACAAATTTTAATTTTGAATTTACTGTGATTTAAAATGTTTTGGTCTAATTATAGAGAAATTATGAGCAATACAGGGTATTATTTATTACTATAAGATGTTCATGAGGCAAAATAAGAGTTACATTATTATATTTATTCTACAGTTACATTACATTTAATTTATTAGAAAACTTTATTGGTCTGACGTGGTTTCAGAATTTCTTAGCTTAATGCTTTATTTAAATCACATGATTCATTTCGCATTCTGTTTTCGATTTGTTAGCTAAAATTCTTTAAGATAAATTCAAACCTACTTAAAATTTAACAAAAATTTTATGAAAAAATTGAAACTCTGTTTTTACTGCATTTATCATAAGAAAATTTAAGAAATTCGAACTGTTTGTCTGATAATCTTAGCATATTATTACTTTAAACATTTCCTAATGTATTTATTTTTAAAATTTACTTTTCATTGTATATTAGTCCAATAACTAAAATGATAAAAATTATTGGTGTGAAGAGCATTTAAAAAAGTTTTTAAAAATTTGTTAAATTTAGGGAGGAAATTGTGCGAAGTTAAAATTTTTACCAGTAAAAAGCCTTCTGTTGGAATTTTACGGTAGTGTAAAAATGGTTTTGTGAATATTGTGCTTTGAAGTTGTTGGGAAGGTGCAGGTGCGCTATATTTTAACACTAATCATACCAACACTTATTAGATACCTAGTTTACCATAGCGGGTCAAATGACCCGAAATTTACGTTTCCTACTTTTATGTATGAAATATGGATGTTGGAAAGGAAATAAAAATATAATGATAATAAAATATGTATATAATTATATGAAATAGTATTTTTACAATTTCTATTTCAAACGCAAAAAATAAGAGTTGTTCTTATACATCACATTTTTTACACATAAGTGTTTCCGTCGCACATTTCCCGCAAACAAATTTTTTACAATTGGTGCAAATTTTATTAGTTTTATTCTCTTTGAAGTATCCTATTTGACACCTCTTACGTTTATTAGAATCTGTAACAGGGTTAGGCAACGATCGTTTAGTATTTGCTTTTTCTTTTGGTTTTTCACGGGCAACTCGAAAATCGTCGGCAAGTTCTACTGCTAGCTTGAGTAAAAAGTCTTGTCTCGAGATATTATCTCCTGTTGTTTGCTTGTATAAAATCCAGGCATTTATTTGCAGTTACATTTAGGCATTACATTTGCAGTTTACTGAATATAATAAGATAAGCAATATGTATTGATAAGCTTATAAAACAAAAACAAAAAAAATGTTCTCCGGGTCAAATGACCCGATGTGGTAGAAAACAGTATACGACAGTTATTACTCAAAATAAACAAAACAAAAAATTATAAAAATAGTATAAGAACAGTAGACTTAATTAGTCAGAAAAAGTCAGTAAGTTAAATTTGGAGAAGTAATAAGATAATACGTGCATTATCAATGCAAAAGTTCAAAATGGGTCATTTGACCCGTTATGGTATAATTAGTGTTAACGATCAAGGTGATCTGGTGGTAACGCGTCGACTTTGGAACCTGAGAGCCCCAGATTCGAAACCCTATTCCACCGAAGAAGGTTCTCCTGCTGGTATGGTGCGGAAATTGGCGGAAGGGTGTCAGCATAGGTGTTGTCTTTGTCATTTGATCGCAGATCCAAATTATTTGGTCCTTTCCAAAATAGCTTTAGTGTTCTTCCTGGATGTTATTTTAACTAAATTGAACTGAACTGAAGTTTTGATTTAATTTTAAAATCTTTTCTTCTTGAGCATCTATAGCTCAAGGAGTATCTTCTGCTACTTTATTAAACCTTTTGTCTGTAGAATGTTTTGAACGACTTTTTTGAAAATAAAATTCATTTGGAAATAAAATTGAAGCAAGTGAACAAATAAATAAGGCATGTATTGATTGATGATTCTCTTTTCTTTTCTTGTCTGTTTAATCATTTATCATAACAAATAACGGTGTTTTATGATAATTTTCTCATAGATTTCTGTCGCGTGTGATGGTAGCCAAATACTCAATGTCATTTTCACTTTTTCGTTCGTGTCTAAACACTTGCCACCCAAGAATGGACAAAGGATGGTAATCGCTAGGTTCAAGGTTTGGAATAATATCTAACTACCATACAAAACATTTCATTAAGTTTTGAGTTAAAACCAAAACGTATGACTTATATTGATATGAAACAGTATAATACCGTCTAACGTCATTTTGTCTCTTGCAAATTTTTGTGTATCGTCGAAAACTCTCTACATCTCTGAACTAAATTTTCAAATGATATTAGAATAGCTTATATAAAATTTCGAATTTGAAACCAATAGTCTAAAACGTAAGAAGCTAGCTTTATTCTAAAGAATTCTTTTGTTTCATTTATTTCTTTTTCATTTCTATTATCTTCTTCTCTTTCATTTCTTACTTTTTTCTCCCTAACAAATTTTTAGCATAAGGATAGAAGTGGGAAATCTAAAATGTGCTGGATTTATTTAAATCTATTAAATATATCTTAATTTTAAACGTCAATTTTCAGACAAAAAATATATAGAGAAAACAGTCATACAAAGCGACTATATATTGTTTCGAATTTATAATGTTGCTCCCCAGCGAAGTAAGTCTCTTGGTAAGAAAGACTGTTTTACAAATAATAACGGATGTTGATTGCATGCTGTATCCGTGACTACCAGCTTTGTGTGACGACAAAATCAAAGATTATATCTGCTGAAACCTTCATGATATATCCAGTAAAACGAGAGTTCTGGGATATTTCTGGAAAACTTTTGCCCGATCGCCGAATTTTAAGAGTAACCCCTTAAAATTCAGCAGAGTATTGGGTCTGCGATGCAGCTCAGCTACAGCGCATTGTCAGTAAAGAGTAGCAATCATTCGAGTGACTTGAATAGTCTTTCTGTTACTGTAAAAGTTATTCTTGTATTCGTTATGTTGTCTTTTTGTTTGTGATTTCATAAAGAATAAAACATTGTTATTTGTTATTAAAGAATGTCTGTATATCATCTGCACTTGACCTTTGATTTTCAGATTTTCAATTTCATAGTTTATATAAATAAGATTTTCTTACTGTGGATCTAGAAAAAGGGGCAGAGTAATTTAGAAGCACCATTTCAAGTCTACATTAATGAATTTATCTCAATGCTTATTTTAATTAAACTAAAACTATGAATGCAATGTCTCTCAGTCTTTAAACTGTTTTATATAATCTTTACTGACAAGGTTTAGTTTAGTTATATTAACGTCCCGTTTAAAGCAACACGAGGGCTATTTTGGGACGGACCTCGTAATTTTGAACCAAGATCAGATGACGACTTCACTGACAAGGAGAGCAAGTTTGTGTATATCTATTGGCGCTCTACATAATGACTGTCGAATCTAGATTAACCAAATTTGGCATGAAAATATTTTGGGAAATTTGAATGTGCACCTCTTGGGAGCCCACCTCACCTTTGAAACTAGAATTTTAGTTCATAAAAATTAAGCGAGATCTTTTTTGTTTTTCCGCAGTAGCATTCAAAAGCATTATTGTGCAAAATATTTTGGCTAAGTTTTTTTTTTTTTTTTAATTTACGTTTTTAATGATGCCAATTTAGTTATCTTGGTGTGTTTATTTTTCATTCATTCACATGCATTATTTACAACACTGCTTTTCATTGTAAAAAAAATGACTTGTTATTGTTTTTACAAACGTCTCGTCTTCTATTGTCAGAAAATAAGGAATGAAGATGCTGTGTGTTTTTCATATTCTTTGGCAGTGCCGTGTGGAATTTTAATTTTTTGATGTCATATAATTATTTTTGTGGAATTCACATTCAAATCTAAGATTTAAAGTAAATTAGATACCTTTTAAAGTGTGCGGAATTTTATTATTATTATTATTATTAGTTCAATATTTTCCCCCCTTGTGCGTTAATAAGGCTATTAAAAGTAAAAAATTTGTAATCATGAGATATTTTCGGATTAGCCGATTTTCGATCTTTGCACTTTTATGGAATAACTCGACTTTTAGGATAAATACCAAGCTTATCTAAATACGTTTGGTTTAAAAATACGTAGCTCAAGGAAACTATAATTAGATAGGTACATAAAACCTCATTTTACATAATATGAACAAAGCTCTTAAAACGGTAAGTTTTTATTGTAGCATTTTAAAGTTTTAAGTACTTTTCTCAAATTTAAACTTTATTTAAGTTCATTTAATATAAAACATAACCAATTCCTCGTGATGAAGCTGTTGAACATAAATTACATTATTTAAGATTATATAGGATGCATATTATTTCAGTACAAAAATTTATAATTTGATAACAATTATTATCAAAATGTCGTGTATAGAAATTGATATTTTTTCTTAAAATTGCTCATTCAGTTGTTACTACATAAATAAAACCCTTATAAAATGTGGTTAAATCTGCTTGCTATATGCAACTAAAAATTTTAAATGGCACAAAAATTGTATTTTTTTTTTTTTTTATTGATTCCCCTTCCCACCTGATTATAATTTCGAAAAAGTATTGTCGGTAAGATTTTTTTTTAGCATCTGAAAATTCAAAAAATGCCTGATTATTAAAGCATTTTACGTTTTTTTTCTATTTTCAAAATCTTTTTAAATAATCTACATTTAATTCTAGTTGCTATAATGTGCGCATAACTAAATTGAGTCAATCTGTTATCAATAGATTGATTCATGGATAAAAACCAGATGAAATATTTTCCGTGGTTTACTGATTAGATGTCAAAAAATGTAATGGATTCATGCGTTTGATGCGAAAACAATATGTTTAGTTACATTTGCATTTGCTTATCGAAATTTATCTATAAAAATACAAAAAAAAGTTATAAATGTAAGAAAAGAAAAAAATAAGCTAATTATTGAGCTAGATACACATGGGGTATCAATAAGAAATAATTTTGCTCACCGTAAAAAAATGCAATGCATTAATAATATGAAACATAAATTCAAGTATTAACTAATTACTCTTCAGCGTTAAAGTATTTATCCTAGCTCTGGATTGGTTTCAAAATCCTATCTCATAGAAACACCATTGGCCCGTATAAGGTTGTTATTAGAGTCAAACTTTTGACCGCCGAGTTACTTCTTAATGCGTTTAAACAAATGAAAGTTTTAAGGTGCGAAGTCAAAAGCAAGGTGGCCGCTTCAAAATTTCTTAACTGAGTCATTATTGCATTTGATGACGATGGCATTCTATGAGGACTTTTAAACTGATCAAGCGGTGGGTTGAACTCAACATAAGTTGTAATTATGCTGAAAAATAGAAAACTGGTAATGCTTTCATTTCCGTTTCGTATTGCCATTCATTATATATATAATATATATGCTTTATGTATTGATGCGTCAATCATATATTTACCCATTTTTGAAATCATACAGTTATATTTTGAAATAGTTTAATTGCTTTTAACAATTAAATCTGCTTTTTTGTATTCAAATTTTTTTCGCAAATCAATGTAATTGGGCCGTTCCAGCTTCTATACATATTTCGAAGGAATTCCATCTTGAACATTTTATTATTCAGATACAAACAACTGCAAATCCATGTGGCGCTAATAAGACTACTTTTGAAATGAAGAGATCGCTAAGTTTTGATTTGCAATTGAATTTATTTTATTTGGGAACTGCTTGTCAATTGTATTAATCAGTGGTTTGAACTCTGAAAATGAATGAAGTGTTGAAAAGAACCTGATAACTGTTGATACTTCTAGAAATGGCTTTTTGTGTTGTTTTTAATTATAGAGTATACAGTCTATTGGCAGTCTTTGGAACGGTTATTTAACAACACTGTTCTAAATTAAAATTTAAAACTTCTTTTGTATTGAAATTTCGGAGTATATCTCTGAAAAGCGGATTGTTCTAATGAATAACAAAGAGTTAAATTCTAGTTCATTAATCTAAATCTCAAGTACAGTGTCTTTATTAATCAAAGAGTACTATGGATTATTTCATTTCATTTTATTTTATCTGTTGTCGTAAAGCATTGTTTTACAGTTCTTGCTCATGCACTATTGTGTTTCTATAAAATAGTGCTTATGAATGCTTTAAAAGCTGTGTGTTGCAAACAAACAAAAACCTTCTGTAGTACATCTTTCTGTTTTGATTATCTTTATATTTTATCTATTTATTTATTTGTCTTTATTGTAAAATAGCATTTTGGGAATTAAAAAATTAAGGCTGTAGAATCGTAATACTTGTTAACTCATTTTCCGAAAACTTTACTTACATAGATTCTATGGTTCTGAGTCAAATATCAAATGCATAAAGCATCATATTATTCAAATTCATTCCTCTTCTACCATTCTGATTCTTTTTCAGAGTTATTTTCAATTTTTGTATAATAGTATTTCACTTTAAAAAATGTTTGTTTCTGAATTTATTTAACAATATATTTTGTTTTTTAGGTTTGTATTAAAGAAGGTTATTTGATGAAACAAATTGGCTCGTTTCAGGTGAGGAGGAATTTGATTGATATTTTATAGTGTTTTATGATTATAATGATTGATACTCAGAGTTAATTTTAATTTATGAAATATGCTCTATAAAATTTTCACTGGAATTGATCTTTCGGTGATTAAAAATTATTTTATACTAAAGCTTTTGTATAAAAATCTATGTAAATAAAACTTGATATGACTTAATTTTTAACATTATTATTTTCTTCTATAATTTAGGATGCTGGCCTTAGAGAGATTCCTTTCTTTAAACTTAATTTTAATATAGTTATGAAAATTGATAAAGAAACTAAATTACTTTTTGAAACATTACTGCACTAATATTCAATAAATTCTATATTTTTGGCATGTTTTGAAAGTATTATGTCCAAAATGTTCTCTGAAAAATATTTCTATCTTTTGCTTTCACTGTCATTTGCAGTTTGAGTTGTTGATCCTATAAACATTTTTTTTTTCTTCTTTAAATTAATGTAACTGTTTGGGATGCATTTGGAATGTCCTTGCTTTGAATTGCAATTACTAGCTTGAAATTATATTTCCTTAACCAGTAATGGATTAGATAACCTTTTGTAAAGAATATTTTGTCTGTACCTCTTAAAAATAAAAAAATCGGGGATTTGCTTTGAGTTTTTTTTATAAAAAGACCAATAATATTTTGATACGATTAAATTTTTTGCTAAAATATTTATTACATTGAATTTTGATTTCTTAGAAAATGGAATCAAATTAATGTATAATTGTGGTGTTTAAATTATGCACATTTATCTAAATAAATTAATCAGTGATAGAATCTGGTGTTTAGTGCTAATCTAACTTTTCTAATCTCAAATTAATATTAGCCATTACAACAAATTTCATTTTAATTGATGCTTTTGAAAACCTACCACATTCATGGGACCATCTTCAACTCATCTGGTCCTCAGATGAGTGAATATTGTTTGTTCATTTTTACATCTTTAACATAAAAAAATCAAAATGTAACTATTTGTTGAAAATTGATCACATTTTAGATACTTTAAGATATAAATTATTAATTTTGGGCAAAATAATAAGCATTAAGGAAAATGGAGAACATTGCCATGGGAATTAGATATGGTAATTTTCATAACATGTAATAAATTCTTAAAGTGCATGAAAATATAGTTTTTATGTTTGTATTATACACCTTTTCTAATTACTCCATGGTGAAAATTATCAGGGGCAATTGGGAATCCAATCCTTTTTTCTATCAATAAAATCAAAAATAGCAATTTTACACAACATCATTTTTCATTGAAAGCAAAGATAGTATTTAGGTATATTCCAAAACATATTGAATATATGTCTAAAAGTCACTAAACACTGCTATAAAAAGACATGCCATCGTGTTAGAAAATCCAAATTAGCATGTTTTATAAAACTTTCAAAAGTAAAATAATAAATCAGTTAGAGATGTATAAGAACAGAAAAAAACTTTGAAGTGTTGCATAATATGAAATGATAAATGACAAACAGTAACATTGATGGAAACTGCTAGACAGCTCAATCACAGCAATGATGGTGATGAACTCATTATATTAAAAAAAAAGAGAGAGAGAGAGAGAGAGAAGAAGAAGAAGGAAGCAAGGTTCTGTGCTTCAATTTGAGGAATATTTTCAGGTCTGATTACATCAGCATGTTACTGGCTTTCATTCCTTTTTGACAGTTGACAATAAGCATCTTTGTAATAAATAGATTGGTGTGAAAGAAGAGGGAGGAAAGAAACACCTAATCTATATATTTTCTTTTTTCTCAACTTGAAGCTGCTTGCTCAACTATAAAAGCTATGAATCTTCATAAATAAATAAATAAATATCAATTAAATATTTATATTCATTTATTTGAGAATCTAAACTTGTATAGAGTTCATATAAATTACAATAGATCTAATGCTTGGGATTGACTGAAGAATCCATGCTGTTTCCAGTATATTCCAATTATGCTGATATTCCTCTATCTCAATCAACTTGGTATATAAAAATGGCAGAATATCTTAAGCTTTCATTGGAGCATGCGATTAAAAGAAAATGCTGTCTTATGTCAAAATGTGAGGAATGATATTGATTATTCACTAGAGCAAAACATAGTTTTGTTAAATCAAATGAAGGTTGGATGATGTGTTGTAAAATTAATTTAACTAAACTATTGCTAATTTGAAAATTGGTTATTAAATATTTTGGATAGTCCTTACAACATTGCACTGTTCAGATGACTGGAACTATATCTAATGGTCACCTCACTATTCAAACTTATTGCAGCATGATTATGAGATTGTTTGATTATCTAAACTAAATTTTACATGCACTACATATACAACGAATCCATGGTTAAGTTGGGTTGAAATCTTTACAAGTTAAATTTAAAAAAACATTTTATTAGTAGGTCACTTTGAATTAGACGATTCAGAAAGGGACTGAAACTACAAATGTAAAAAAGACTTAAATAAAAGTTTATGTATTTGATTTAAAATATTTCACAATTTCAATACACAATGATTAGACAATCAAAATTGTACCTTAAGAAGTGCTTTCTCGTTAGATCTGTTCGAATAAAGTACAATGCAATGGGCAATCAGTCAAAAATCTGACACATTTTGCTTGTAAAATTAATATTTAAAGTCAAGATTGTAAAGTGCTATTCTGAGTTCTTGATATTACCTGGAATTGTATTGGTAATAAATTACTTATTTGCATTGTCCGTAATTTCAAACTTAAATGCCTGTAGATTATGCTGAATAGATTTATTGCATAAATTAAAGAATTTGGAAATACATAAAATGTAAGGAAAAGTATAAAGATAAATAAAACAAAATTCTAAACTTTATATTGTATCACATTATTTTAAATTGGGGAGAAAAAAAAAACAGTGAATAGCAAATTAGAAACTGAATTCATTAAACTAAATTTGAGTTGGAATTTTTATGCTAGGCAATAAAAAGTCTGTAAATGTTAGAAATTAGAGAAGAACCTGTCATTTTATATATATCTTTATAAAAGGTTCAAAAATAATTGTGAACATACCATTTACCCATGAGTAGTTTTCTATCACCTATGTTGGATGAATCATAAAAATAACTCTAAAATTGAAAGATGTACAACCTTTTAAATGTTTGTTAAAGTGTTCACATGTGTTAAAATAGATTATTATTTTATTATTTAGCGATGGCGGAGAAGATATTTCAAAATAAAACCTCGAAAATTATATTTTGCTAAAGATAGCAAGGTTAGTAGTCCAATTTATGTACTATCTATACTTCCACTTATACTCTAATATTGTTTTAAACTTATTTTCCATTTCTAGAGATCCCTTATTCAAACTGAATTCCTTCATGAGTACACCCCATAAATTGTACTGATTTTGAATAATTTTTTTTTAAATTGTAATTACTATATCTGTTTGATATATTGCCATTAGTAATTTTAATTTAAAAAAATTATGTTTTTAATTATTATTAATATTTATTAAAGATGATATGCTAATAAAAAGATTGATAAAACTCCTTGAAATAACTATAATTTTAAAAGCATCTTGTACTATATAAAGTAAAAACTTTAAATGTATCATTAATATTAAGTATATTAACAAATTATATATGTTCTGTAACAAACATGTTTGTATATAAAAGATCTTCTTCATAAAGCAGTTTTAAATGTTGTGTTCCAATTTTTATTAATTTAGCAGAACTAATATACAAAAAAAAATAATAATAAATAAATAAATAAAAAAATGAACTAATGAATCATGAAAAAATTACAATGAAAAGTAAAGCCAAAAATGAAAGTAACAAAGCTTTCATGAATGATATTTTTAAATGGCTGAAAATAGATTATAATGAGATAGTTTTTTTTAAAAATATTTGCAAAATGAAAGTTTAACGTTCCATTATGTATTTCTTTTCTTTTTTTTAAATTATACTTATAGATTAATTATCCATTTGTTGGTAAAAAAAATTATCTTGTGTTTATAAATTTCTAATTAAAATGCAATTCTAAAAAGAAGATAGAAAAAATGCATAAAATAGATTTTCATTTAAGTTTAAATGTTCAAATTTGTGTCATTCTATAAATTTAAAGAAAATTGTGGTATCAGTGTTTGTGAAATGTATATCCTTTTTTTATAGAGTGTATCTATTTTTCATTATTTGACTAATTGAAATTCTATAAAAATATATCGTGGTATACAGTTTTAAGATACAAATGATTTAATTAGATGCTTTTATTTATAACTTTCAGTCTGCAATTTTTGAAGAAGTAGATCTTACTGACTTAAGCATTGCAGAATGTAGCATAAAAAATGTGAATCATAGTTTTGAGGTAAGTGATATTGATTGTCATGAATTTTATTACTACGCTCTATCATTTTATCCTAAAATGTACATTTTAAAAGTGAAATATTTTTGCTTCATTTGTTTAAAACTTAGATAATTAAAATGCTGTTGCAGTGAAACATCAATTTTTAATTCAGTATTGAAACATTAAGTTATAATTTATTTTTAAGATATATATCACTAATATATTAATTTAAAAATATCGATCATAAAAATATGGGGAGGAGAACCAATACACATTATTTTTATTGTATTTCCAGTTGAGAGCATCTGATATATCAGACGTTAGGTTCAAATAAATGCCTAAATCTAAGACTAATATGTTTGATGACTTTATAAGTACTTATAAAGCATTTATCACTTGTATGTAACGTCCGTTTTGTTTTCTCAGAATAAATTAGTTTCCTGTTTTAAATTATTTTACAAATATTTAATTTTCATGAACATTTTTACTGTGTTCTAAATTATCTATTATTTCATTTTATATTTGTTTGATTTACAAATTTTTATGTATGTGTTATAGGTTATAACTCCATTTCAAAAGTTAATACTTTGTACTGAATCTCGCCGAGAAATGGAAGATTGGATAACAGCTTTTAAGAATGTTAGTAACAAGGATTTTTATGAGGTAATGTTTAAATATATTTGTTTCTTGATCATACAAAATATTTTTAAAAATGTTGCACCAAGGAAAATTTAATATATATATCTTTTGAGTTTGTCAAAAATTTCTTTTTTCGTGTTTTCTTGTAAAGAAGCCTGTATTTCTCTTTGTAGATAGTACTTTTGAATTGCCATTATTAACTCTTTTATATTCCTTTACATACTTTACATTTAATCTTTGTACTATAAACAATAACATTTTTTATATAAAATTCCAGTTAATTGAAATCTATTGTATGCTGCTGATGAGGATCTTAAAGATTCAATGGCACAGAAATCAAATTTGATTATATTAACCTTATACTTCATTACCAACTTTTAAATGAGCTGTAAATTGTCATTAATTGCAGTATATTACACTTTATTAGCATTATATTTTTCAAATATATTTTAAATTGTTAGAGGGATTCATTGTTTTGTAGCAATTAATATAATTTAGAGATATGTTAATATTTAATATGCATATTCTATAAAGAATATATGTGTCAGATTCTGGCATATTAAGTAAAGTTAATAGTTTTGCCCAATAAAAAAATATATAAATATTGTTTACTCATGTTATTTGATCCAGCAACAGTTTAAATAGCACTTTTTTTTTTCTTCTCTAATCCATATCTGACAATTATTTGTTAACAGATTCGAGATCTAATTGACTTCATATGCTAAAAATTCTGCATTTTGAATGACGAGTAAAATTAATAGTTAATCTGAAATAGTTATTCTTTACTAAAAATTTATTCTCCATTATCAGATTATGGAATTTTAAATAATGTAAAAAAAAGTCAAAAATTGTCTATGATTAATTAAAAGTTGTTAGTGATAACACCTTATTTGTGATTTCAAATATATCTTAGCATGCATATATATATATATATATATACATACTTGGTGCTCATCATGAAAGAAGAAGAATTGATTCTTTTAAAATCTAACAAGCATTAATCTTTTACTACTTTTTCATTGATTTGATTCTATCATTTTTTTTTTCGAGCAGGATAGTTTAACTAAACAAGATAGCTAAGATTGTTATATATAAATATATTTGTATGTATTTAAAAAGGAACTTTAGCGTCTCTGTTAAATATGCCTATCCTATCTTAATAGTGTCAGTAGAATAATTGTTATATTAAAGAAACTTTTATTCAGTTTTGGGAATTCTTCAAAAGAAGAATAATGCAATATCTCAACTGCTGTGTCCTATCAAAGGATTGATGATGAACAGCCCATCAGTCAGTTATGACATGTTTACTTACATTAGGCAAAGTTTAATTCTTAAATAACACATTCATTGTAACTATGATATACATTTTGATTATTTTCTAATTCATTTACTTCTGGTTGCATGGAGTAAAAGTATTACATAGGAAGGATAATTATAAATGTATTTAACATATAATTGTGAAAAGGGTTTCACATATAGGGTAAAGATTATGTTTAAGTTTGCATTTCTACTTCTGAATTATAATTTTTTTCTTTCTGATTTTGCTCCCATATTAGGTTTGTTTAAAATACACTATCATTGTTTTGAATATAAATGTCATTTTCTGAAGCAGAACCCATCATTAATTTCATTAAAAAATGAATGCTACTTTAAATTATGCTACTGCCAATTCCAAAATTGTTGTTGTAGTATACTATAGTTTAATAATTCTTTCATCTTTCTTCATTATTCTTTACATTTTATCTACTATAATTTTTTTAACATTTCCGTCCTATTTATATGTAACAAAATTAATTTATCCACATATTTAAAAATAATTATTTTCTAATTGCTTGATTTCCAACTTCATTTAAACTTCCCAGCTCCAGAGAGAATTCGGACTTTCCCAAGATTCTCAAACTGTCATTTTATTACTTTAGCAATCTAATATGAACTACAGTATCACAGCAAAAGTCATGTAGCTAGAATAAATACTTTCTCGGCTAAATTTTGATAAAATTCTCTTTTGTAATGTTTAAACTCTAAAAGCATTTATGCATAATCTCTTATGCTGATTTCTGCCTTTTTATAATGAAATTGATTGAACCTCTGATTTTGGTACAACAGAGAATGTTTTGAACTGGGCATTCTGCATTATAGGAAAAAAAAATGGAATAATTTCAAGATAACTTATTACTTGTTCATTTTCTAGATGCTTCTGTATTAACATATAAACATCTGGTATTGTATTATTTTTAAGTAATATTATCAATTTTTTTTTTTTTTTTTTTTTTTTTTTTTTTGTAATTTTGAATTACAAAATTTTTCTTTAAACAATGGCTTCTAAAAAAGTGTAATGGAACGATTTCTTAACTAATTTTAGGGTACAGATAATCAAGAATTTTTATCAGGACAGCATAATTGGTGCATAACAAATCATGCTCGGCCAACATTCTGCAATGTGTGTCGTGAAGCTTTACCTGGAGTACGGTCTACAGGATTATCTTGTGAAGGTAGGTATTTCATTTAAAATGGAAATATTTATTTAATTCTGTCCATTTGTTGTATTTGTTTTGGATGTTATAGTTAATATAAGTAGTTAATATAATATAGTTTTTGGATGTTATAGTTGTTTTTTAAGTTTCTTCTCTCTTAAGTGGTTCATTTTTGTATAATACATTATTATTATTATGAAAAACTAAATATTCAATAATTTTGCAATAAGAAATTTCTTAAGTTTATCATTATTACATAGTTATATTAGAAATACCCTGTTTAAATGTAATAAATTTGTTTTTAATAGAATGCATTTTGCATTTGTGTGTGTTTTAAATACCTTCTTTGATTTTATGTTTGAAAGATGACATTATGTTTTTATTGTCTAAAATCCATACTAGTGATTAAAATTTTTCAAAGCTGTAAAAATGTCTGATCAATACTGAAATCTATTTTATATGTCACTTTTAAAATATTTCATGATATAATCCTTAATTACAGATTTTAAAAAGCATATATTAAGCAATCCTCTGTTGCTTGTTGTATATACTTAGGTTAATTACCATATTTTTATTCTCTACTTAATACTCAAATTTTTTGAATTTTAGTTATATAAAGAATTTTGGATAACTTATTAAACTTTTACTTAAAATTCTAAATATTTATCTTACGAAAACAAGTTTTCTTAAAAGTCTATTAATCATTATTCATTTAATATTTTGATCATATTAATTATTTCCATAATAAACTATTTCCATTAATTTACAATGCTCATGATGACCATATTGGATGTCTTGCTTTTAATTCTGCTTCAGATAATAGAAAATACGTTCCCGTATTTTAATTCCAATTTGACATGAAATATTCAATTAATTGCTAAGAAATCTTTTATTCCAAATGTAATTTTAAATAGAGATGTTTTAGAAGAGTTCTGTTTTGAAAGCTTTCATATCTGATATTCAAGATCCATTATTTAGTCCTTTACTATAGATGAATGTTTAATAATTGCTACACTTTTCATTTAAGTTTTATCTGATACTTTCTGAGCTATCTTCATTCAGCTTGTGTGATATATTCTGCTGCTGTTTAGTTTATGAATGTTCACATATTTATTAACTTTTGTCTATTCTTTTTTAACCCTAAATAGTTTATTTTTTAAGTATTTGTGAAGATAATTGGAATTTTTTAAATTTGATTATATATAATGTATTAATTTAACAAACTTTTTTTTTATCAAGTTTGTAAATTCAAAGCCCATAAACGTTGTGCCATAAAAGCTCCCAACAATTGTAAATGGACCACATTATCTTCTGTTGGAAAAGATATTATTGAAGATGAGGATGTTGTAAGTATTCTTATTTATTGACCTTTTTGTTTAATCTTTTTTCCCTTGTTCAATACATTCTGTAAAAAAAAAAAATCATGAATCATTTTCTAAAATATTTATTTAATCATTTAAATATGTTTTATTGCTTTCTAAGTTATGCCCTATTTGGTGTAGTATACATATGTGAAATATTTGCTAAAACATTTTTTGCAAATACTTTCTGATAGTAGACTTATGCAGATATTTCTTAAGGATTTTATTTGACTTGAAACTCGATTAAAAAAACTGCAATTTGAATTCTGGAAGGATTGAGAAATTATTGATTGATATTCCTTAAGAACTTGGTTCATAATCGGTGTTAGTTATTGCATTTTTGGCTTTAAAGAAAATTGCCTTAAGTGTGTCATTGATGTTTTGTCTAATCCATATGTGGTTTTTTCATAAATACTGTGTTTACTGTAGATATTTTCTTGCACGCAATTTATTACATCATCATAATAATCTTTATTGATTGTTTGTCCCTCTGAATCAAATTTCTCATTAATTACATTCATGGTAATTAAGGAAAACCATCTTCTCCATTTTGGCATTTGATTGATTTTTAATTTATTACTTAGATCTCTGTATTTTTTCATCTTCCATCCTAAAGTGAATTGACTAGTTAAATCACCAAATTATTCAAAACTAGATTTTACTATCACATTTCATTCTTATTTGTAATTTGTTGTTGGATTTGGAATACTGCATCCTACATGCCTTAATATTTTTAAACCATGCTCTTACTAATGTATTTCTGCCGAAATTTGTAAAATTTTGAAAGAAATATATTAGTAAAAGCATTTTTGTTTTAAAATTTCAAAAAATTATGTTTATAAAAGATATATATGTTTTTTTATTAGATTTTTTTCATTCCTTCTAGAATCTAGCTATGCCTCATCAATGGTTGGAAGGCAATTTGCCTGTAAGTGCTAAATGCAGTCTCTGTGATAAAACTTGTGGAAGTGTATTAAAATTGCAAGACTGGAAGTGCCTATGGTGTCGAGCTTTGGTAAAAAAGTTTTGTAATTTTAAAGTCAAATAGTTCTATGTATTGTTAGTTATATTTGTTGTATCTGATTTTTTATTAAATGTGAAATAAAGTAAGGTAAGTTTTTAAAGTTAATTTTTCCCAATGCTAATAAATCTGCAATTTTTTTGAATAATTTCTTAACTCAAATTCATAAATTATATTTGATACTTATTCAAAGAGAAATATATTTGATTATATCAGATCTTTTGTTTTACAATACTTAGCAACATATACAAACATTCCTGAATCATGGATTTTTCAAAGAGAAGATGAGAGGAATAGATTGGTAAAATTGCATGATATTTCTTCAAATATTTTGTGCAACATATGTATAATCTTCCTCTGAAGACGAGTATTTGGTTTCAAGACTTTTATCCTCCTTGACACTCTATCTTACTAACAATTTATAAGTTATTTTATAATAAATATTTAGAAACTCAGATTTGCCTCATTTCAAAATAATTCTCCATTTTACTTGTCAACTAAAGATTTCAATAATTGAAAATCCCATAATAGTAAAGGTCTAACTCTAATTCTCTAATAACTAACTCTAACTTTAAATAGTCTAACTCTTAATTAGACTTGTTTCTTTTATGAATTTCCATTATATGTTGTAAATAGGAAATTCTTATTCAGCCAAGATCTTTATCCTTTATGAGATGTATCACAGTTGTATTATATTAACATTTATAAAAAAAATGTTAAAATATAAAATGATTATGATTTTATACTTTATATTTAGCAGTATTCAGATTTTAATTTGAAACATTAAATTTGTTCCCATAATTCTGTTATGATATACTGAATTACTATTTGAAAATAAAGAAATATGAATATCTTTCTTAATGGATGTATGTTTATTTTAATGAATTTTTGATGGACAGTACAAATTATTTCAAATTTTTGTTCTTTTAATAATTATTAGGTTGTTCGGAAAGTAATTTCGTTTTTTCCTGACAAAGGATTTAATTGCATTTTTCGCACCCAATTTCATACTTGAACCGCAAAATCATTTTATGTTTTAAGAGCTGATATAGCAAGGCTTGAGTGTGAAAAAGTGCAGCTGATTCTTCGCAGTAGTTTTTGGATAGTGCCCTTTTAAATATGGAGAGCAATAAACAGCAGTTTCGTCATTTTTTTCTTTTTTGCTATAAAAGGTAAAAATGCTGTTCAAGCCAGAAATAAATTAGCCAATATGTGTGGAGAAGATGTGTTAACAGTACATCAGTACCAGAACTGATTTGCAAAATTTTTCCTTCAAATGAGGAGGCCAAAAACCACCTCGATCAGTTTTTTTTTTACAGCAAAGACCAAAACTTTTATGAGCGTGTAATCATGTTACTACCAAAAATATGGCAAAAGGTATTAGACCAGAATGGCAATTTTATAATTTAATAAATAATTTATTCATTAAATGAAAATTTCTTTTCATTTTGACAAAAAAATACGAAATGACTTTCCGAACAACCCAATATTTTCTGTTGAAGAATTGTTTAAATTCCAAGTTTTATTTTATTCTCACTTATTATGAGAGGGAGAAAGTTATTTCACTTGATCATAATATTAATACTGTCGCTACAATTTTTTTGTTCTCCTTTTGTTATATAGGTTCACCATACAAATTGTAAAGCTCAATATCCTCAAAAATGCCCACTTGGAATATGCCGTGCATCCATAGTCCCACCTACTTCCCTTCACAGCATTGGAAATGATGAATCCTGGGAAGCGATCTGTCCTCTTGGCTGCAGCCCATTGTTGGTATTTGTAAATTCTAAATCTGGTGATAATCAAGGTGTTATGTTTCTGAGGCGATTTAAGCAACTGCTCAATCCTGCACAAGTCTTTGATCTCATGAATGGTGGACCCCGCTTAGGGTAATTTCAAACATTTTAAAGTGCTTTCAATATTTTGGTATTTAACTTACAATGCATTTGATTATTTATCATACAAATTGTGTTCTTTGCAAAATAGCCATTTATTATTAAAACCTTTGCATATTTAAATCACTATTCTTCTTTTTTTTTTTTTTTGTAATTAATAATGCATTTTAAATAACAATTTTGTTTTTCAAAATGAATAATGCAAAGGGAGTATTTAACAAATATACAAATTTTACTTATGGGAATCACTATAAAAACTTTTAAAATACTTTTACTATCTTGCTGATTCTGCTAATAATTTTATTAAATCAAAAAAGTACTTATATTTTTTAAATTAATAAATGATTTCAATTGTTGGTATATTTTATAGGGCAAATGTTTAGCTGTATTTTGTTTATTAAACTAGCAACCAGTTGTATGGCAGTATAGAAAATTAATATTGCAAATATTATTATGCTATTTGCCATTTCTGTGCCATCTGTTACATAACTGAGTATTTTTCGAATATCTTAGATTACAGATGTTTAGGACATTTAATCCTTTACGTGTTTTGGTTTGTGGAGGTGATGGAAGTGTTAGTTGGGTTTTGACTGAAATTGATAAACTTAGCATGAATAAACAAGTAAGCATTTATTATTTAAAGTTATAATATTATTTTAGTCACTAAATTGTGTGGAATGATAATTCTTTTTTTTATATCACATTCTTTAAATTCTCTAAATTACTTTATTATTTCCCTGCTGTTGTAAAACAGTACTCTGGTAAATTAACTTCTTTTAAATTTTCCTATAGTTGCCTAATTTATAAAAATTCATTAAAGTTATTTTATAAAAGAAATTCAGATTTTAAAAACCATCTATGTACATAAAAGACAATGCACATTTGTGTGTATCCTGTATAGACTAAATTACTACTTAACAGATTTTCTTCAAAGTTTACATATAAGTATATCTTAAAAAGTTTCTTGATAATTAACTAAATGGTTATGTTTTTATTAATTAAAAGTTACTTTTTGTTCCTTGCTGTTCGTGTCTTTTCCTGAGATCTTTCTATTTTTCAAACATCAGTGAGGCAAGGCCTTTTGTGGCAGTGATAATTTTTGCCACATATGTATATGTTAAACTATTTTTTTCCCCTAATAGAATTTTAAAAACTTTTTTGGTTTTTACCTACGCCAATGAGACAATGCATAAAAGGTGTTTCGTGTGTGTATTTTTTTTTAGTGCTTTAAGTATTAAAAACTAGACAGTGTTGATTAATTGAACTTTTTGATTTATTCTGATATACTTCTGAATTTTTTTTTAAATAAAGAAAGTTGATAACGTAATTTTTATAGCCTATAAAAGAATGGAAAATCAAAATTTATTTTAATCTGTAAGTAATTTGCATCCAAAGGAGAACAGTGCATTTTTTAAGCTTCTTATGTTCAGCACTAATTACACTGATTTTGCAGCTGTACTTCTTTCTGTTAATATTTTTAAATTTTTAATATAATGAAATATTGATTTTAATCCCTTATCATATTTCGTTGATTTAGGTATCATATGTAAAATTTGAATGATTTTAAATTTTAGATCGATATTTTTTTAAATAAAAAGTTCAACATTTACAAATTCTATAGTACCAGTAGGCAAAGCTGGGTATATCTGCTAGTTTTTTATATCAAAAAATTTGGTTAGATTTAATTAGATTTTAAATAATTGGTGACTGCATTTGGCATCACAATTTTTCTAATTATTTGCTTTGCATGATACTTTTAAGAAAACTTTCTTAAATGTAAATTTATTATTTTCATGTAAAATAACAGAATCACAATTCAAGATGCCTTTTAATAATATCCAACTTAATTATACGTCTAATATGATAATCATTTTTTATTATCAAAAAACAATTGATTTTTTAAAATCTCAAAATAATAAATTATTGTTATTCAACATTTATTTTTAACTATTTAAAGAATTTAATCGATGTGAAATTTTTTTCCCCAATATTTATCCTTTTTTTTTTTCCCCATCTGAAAGACTTGAGAAAACAGATTTTTTAAAACAAATGATCATAAGTAAAGTTTCTACATTTCCCTTCGCCCTAAAGAAGGACCATATAGTTACTGTGTTTAGTTTTCTGAATAGCTTTAATTACATTAATATTGTGATTTGAAGCTATATAAAAGCTGTTTTAGGATAGATTCAGTATTTATATGAAAATAAGAAAGCAACATTTGATATTAACATTTATTTCTCCAAGATTTCATATACCAGCAGAAGTATGTTTGATTCTGATATATTTAAATATTTTTAATATGTGCCAGGATTACATGGTTACTTTTTAATCAAATCTATATTTTACTGTTGCCTTAAATATTTCTATAAACACACAACTAGATATTTTTGTTTCCATCGTTTCAAAATACCATTCATGCCAAAAAAGGATTTACTTTTAGGATGCTTCTTTTAGATAATTTATTTTATGTGAGGGTTTTTTCTCCCTTTGAAGTGGAATTCATGGTTCATTATTATGTAGAATCATTAAGATATTTCAAAAAGATTTGAAGATTTTAGTAATAATATTATATGTCTCAAATTATCAATTTTTTAAAAGTGAAAATTCTAAATAATCATGGAAATCAAGACAACATTGAGAATGGTCTCCTTGAAACTTTCTAACATACCATCTAAGAAAGGTATTCTCCACACCCTCTCACACACATAAAATTTTGCACTAAGCTTTAATTGCCAAATGATATTTTCATGCATAACAGTTGTGTAGTTTATATTATAGTATAGAAAACTAGTATTTTTGTTTTAATTGTGTCATTGTTGGATAATAGTTGCATAATATTTTTTTTGGTAGATTTGACCTGTGTTTAATTTCTTTGATGTAGTTAATTGCTGGTACCAGAAAAGGAAATTTATACTTTCCCTCCTTTTTTTTCTTTGAAATTAAAATATGACATAGAACTGTTTGAGTATCAGGATCCTATACCAAATTTTAAGTTTCAAGTTCTATTTAATTTACGTTTTGTGCCATTCATTTAACTTTCAATAGGTTTGGTTTAAAATTTCAAAAAAGTCTACATTTTGTGTTGCCAAAACTGTGAACCGTATTTCATATATTTATATATTCTTTCCTTTTTTTGAATTATTGTATTTATATACATGCCAAAATACAAACTGATAGATGGTCAATCCATTGATTCATTTGTTTCAAAATTTCATATAAATCTATATTTTAAGTACTAAACCTATGAACCAAATTTTATGTACCTAGCTCTTTATATTTAATAGTTATAAAGGTTTACTTGTACTCAGACTTCCTGTAAATGGATTTCATTCAAAATTTACAAATTTGGCTTTAATTTCATAAACTTACAGTCGCAAATGCTTTTATCATGTTCACAGACTGTCAGAATACAAAAAATGTGTTTAATATTCAATTTGAGTTTTTCTAAAATGTAATTGTTTGTTGAAAACACAAGTTCAAATTTAATTGCGCATTTTAATACTTTCTCTTTGTATGTAAAGAAATAAAAAGTTTTGTGGAAATAATGGTCATTTTTATTAGAGAACTTACCTTCTTTTATTAGATATTGCAATTGCTTGTAATGAATAAAAACAATTGGCTCTTAATTTATGTCATTCAGCACAACTCTAATCTCAAAGTATTGAAAAATTAATTCTGTTTAGAGGTATTAGTTTTGAAGGCATAATATTGTATGCAAATTAATTTCTAAATTAAACTTGATCTAACAGTGTTCCTCACAAAAAATTAAAACTAGGCATGTATAGTCATAGTCTATATTACTTCTAAGAAGATTGAATGTTAAAAAGTAATTTAATTCTTAAGGAGATTTCTTATTTTCATAGCAGGTACAATTCATTAATAATTTTTCAACATTTTATGGAAATAATTAAATGAGTATATAATTTCTGATGTTATGTGACGAGATTTTTTTAATGATTATATAATTATTTTTGACATGCAAATTATATAAATATGATAGGAAGGAGATATCAGAAATTACTTATGATTTTTAAAATATACATGTATTTGTAAAATTTTGATTGTATTGTTAGTTTTTTTTTTCTTTCTTTCTTTTCAATAAATACTTTAATTTTAGTGTCAAGTAGGAGTATTACCCTTAGGAACAGGAAATGACTTAGCCCGGGTATTAGGTTGGGGTTCATCTTGTAACGACGATGCTCAGCTTCCTCAAATGTTGGAGAATTATGAAAAAGCTACAGTTAAAAGCCTTGATAGGTAATTGTGATATTTCTTTTCTGATAATTTCTGTGACTGAATATAGAAATTTTAAGGATATTTATGCTTTTGAGACTTTTTAATATCATATAAAACAGTTTTAAGGAAGAGTTGTTGTATACAATTGTGCTGTTGGTTTATTCAATAAATGGTGATTTAGCTAATTAGTCTGTCAATATCAAAAACCTCTTCAATGCAATAATCACAAATATGAAATATTTTCGTGAATTTGCGGGTTTTTTCAAAATTGAATTTTATTATTTTGGAAATCAATTAATTTTTTCATATAATAATCCTGCAATATTTTTATTCCATCAAGAATTTTTTGTATAAATTTGTTTATTTTTCCATTTTAGTAATGATACTTGTTTAATTTCTCAATGTTAATATTTAACATAGCTGAATATTTTTTATAATTCAGCTTTTATTTATTAATTTTGCTCCAAGCCTGATCATGTCTGTTTTAAGAAATTGAATTTTTAAAGAATTTAGGTTGGAAAATGAGATTGTAATTTTATCGGTAATCTTGGTTCAAACCATCTAAATCTTTTAAACACAGTAGATGTTTTGTGTTCCTGTTTAAAGATATTAATGAGTAATTAAAAAATTGAATTGCAGCAGCTCTATAATTTTTTAAATAAAAAATTATGTGATTTTTGAAATTCAAATTTTTTTGGGGTGTTTCTTGTGTTTTGGTTTGCCAAATAAAAATCTTAACTGCATAATTTCATAATAAAAATTATGTGATTTTTGAAATTCAAATATATCTTGGGTGTTAGATTTTTTTAAAAAATCATGTGTTCTGTTGATATATAATGAAGCAGACTTGTAGCCAATAGGAAGACAATTTTTGGATGTTTAGTTTATTTCACTACAAGGTGCACAAAGACAATGGTGGAACACTTATGTTTGCACCAGAAGACAAGAACAAACATGAAAATTTTTCCATTTGGTTTTACCATGGCATTCCTGATTTCTTTCACATGTGTCAACTGAGGAAAGGGAATCTTGACTTTGACAATAATTAAATAAAAAGTGGGCTTTGTATCGGAAAATAAGAAAAAATTTTTGGGAATAAAATAACATGGTCTAATTAAAAATAAAAATAGAAAATTAAGTAGAATTTAAGTTAAGGGATTATATATATATATTCAATTAAACAATGATCAGATGTTTCTTGAACTTTTTTTAGGTGGTGTATAATGACATATGAAAAATCCATGATCACTCCTAGGAAAAGCTCAGGTCCAGTAAGTTTCATATCTTATTATTTAATTTTAGGAATAATTTAAGATGTTAATTTTTTCTAATAAATTCCAGAAATTATCATTTTAATAGGTATGATCTGTGTTAAATTTAATCTTGATTATTTAAATTAATTAAAGTGACAACTTTTTTAAAAATATAAGTTTTTCTTTCTTTCTTTGTTTATTAAAGTAAAAGCTTTTTTTTATTTTAGAAAACTGAAGATTTATCTCCTTCATCTTCTAGCGATAATGATGATTCTGTTGACCGATTTATAGCTACGGTGTTCCAATCTGATCAACCTTATTTAGTTATCTCTTCTTTAAAGTATGATTTTTATCAATTAATTACAATTTTGTGTTGATAATTCTTAGCATGACCTTGTAGTATAACACTTTTGTATTATAATTATTTATTGCAATATTATAGATATGCACTAATCCTTTTATTGTTACAGAATCTCATATTTCTTTACCCTATATTCTGAATCTTAGTGTGTGTGTGTGTGTGTGTGTGTGTGTGTGTGTGTGTGTGTGTGTG
>JAPMOQ010018920.1:11572280-11611859 GCA_026543055.1 Argiope trifasciata
ATATATATATATATATATATATATATATATATATATATATATATAATATTGTATATAATCATGTTGAGATATACTTTAATGTTAAGTTTAGAATATTAACTTCTTTTTACCTGTTTGCAAATTAATAGTTTTAATACATTCGTTTGTATAATTTTTATATGAGAATTTTTTTTCATTATCTATGTTTCTAACATATTTTCAGCATTCATAATAATAAATGTTAATATTAATTCATTTTTAGATAATCATATTAATTATTTCATCTTGCAATATTTTTTAATTTATAATTTGCTGGATAATTGTTGTTATACATGAATTTTACTGTGGAAACTTTAATACTTTTTCTGTATTACTTGAAATATATAATTTCATATGACTAATTATAATAATGGATGGCATTTATATTTTTGCATATATCAAAATATGCTGTATATTATTTTTTTCAAGACTCAAAAATATTTTGTTAAGTATTATTCACCAATTAATTAATATATCTTTTAAGATTGAAAATTTATTCTTAATTTTATAAGTTTAAATGTCGCATATCAATAGCTTGATTTCTGAAACTTCTTTTGTTGTATTATGTTGATTTAATAAAATGTTTAAGAAGAAAGTATATGAAAAGAAATTTCAGCCATAAATATTTGGACTTATGAGGTTCTTAATATATGAGATTTATTCTGGTTGTCTAATATTTAACAGGAATGCTTCTATCTGGTGTGCATCTCTAGACTGTAAATTAGGCATTTTTCCCCGTAAAAATTGAACTGGGTATTATTTTGAAATAATTATTTCAGCTTTTTTCACCGTTGAAATCAAACTATAATTTATCTGCCTGTGAATTAATATGATTTGTTATTAAATCTAAAAACATAATTGACAATGGTTCTGAAACTAAGAGATCTAGGAATATGTGTATCACAAGCATTATTATTAGAATGTGCAGTGAAAACAAAACAGTGATGAAATTTCGACTTCCTGAATCATTTGTAATGAAGTGGATGGTAAACCATTACCACCCTTTCCCTTTGTTGCACTTTTGTTAATTATTGAAACTGGGCAATCAAACAAATCTTGTCATATTATATTGCAGTATTATAATTTAAATTGTTTAATGTATAGAATTAACTGTTGCTGTGTTAATGAATTGTTAACTTTTTTATTATGCTTTTGCATTGAAATCTTATATTATGAGTAATCGAATTCTTTGGGGAGAAAGGAATTTAGGAAAATAATAGGAATAATTAGAAATTAGGCTAAATTAAAAATTACAAAAAATGTTTTTTTTACTGTAGTTTTATCTTTTAGATATTTATTATTTCATAAATTCTTGAGCATTTCATGGAATGGCTTTTTTAATTTCATCATAACTGATAATTAATCTGGTCCTTTAATTTCTAATCCAGTCTATGTTTATTCTCATGATGCGCTGATGTTTTCAAAATGCCAAAATCTAATGATAAACATTGAATTTACTTATTCAATTCTAAGAAAGAAAAAGAAGTATGAAGTATAAAGAAAAAGTTTTATTTTTATTTTTTTAAAGATATTTGTTTTTATAAATATATTTGTTCATTTGAAGGGTTTTTCTTTCTCTTTTTCTACTTCTGAAAAAATTTTAGTCTTTTTGTGTGTATGCCTTAATATGACTGTTTCTTTTCCACAAATTGATTATTTTATAGCAAATATATATTTAATGATTTACCCCATGTCTATATACTTTTATTGACCAATATGTAATAACCTAATTAGTGTTTTTAATAATAGCTGTTGGGTTATATCCTAATCTTTTTAGATTCTTATTCATATATGTATTTTATAATAGGTGAAGCTGCTCAATCTCCAACTGCTACTCGTCGAATTAGTAGTGGAGCCATCCTGAAGTCAGTCTGTAATTCTAATGTTCAAAGTAGTTATGGCTTAGATGTTGCTTCAAATTCCTGCCAATCATTTGAAAGGAGCTTACTAGAAAGTCACCTAGTAGAGGGTCGGGAATTTCCTATAATAAATCCCTTAACAACTATTCCTTTGTGGTCTGAGGCAAATAAGGATATTTCAATTGAAAAAGCTCTTTTACCTTGCACTGATGCATTGTGTGCTGCTGCATCACCTTTAATGGATGTGGAAGAAATTTCTCTGTAAGTTAGTTTTTAATATTTTGCATTTTTTGTATTTCTTATTGAGTTTATGCCATTAATTGTGACATATCTATATGATCATCATCATTATTATCATTATCAAATAACTTTTTAAATATAAAAATTAGAGATAAAATTATTTAAATGTGTCAAGAAATTTTATTTTCTGTTTGCTTTGTATATTTTTAGAGAAGGTTTTGATGAGAGGTGTGTGATGAATAACTACTTTGGTATTGGATTGGATGCTAAAATTACTCTGGAATTCCATAACAAACGTGAAGAGCATCCTGAAAAGTGCCGGTAATTTTGGATATTTTTATAAATCAATGCTTTAAAATATGTTTTACTTTTTAAAAATACTGTTATTATATGACAACTTTTAAGTGTTATAATAAGCTATGAGCTTTACTGTGCATTTAATAGCATTGTAAGTCTTACTAAGTATATTTGACGATACTCATTTAAATGTTCATTTAAAAAATAAATTTTGCTTTGTTCCTGCTTGACTTAATCATCCTTCCTTGCCTTTAATAACAAATTAAAGTCTAATGTTACTGAATATTATTTTAATTTGAAGGAAACTGCACAGATGTGCTTTTCTGAACATATTTGATGAAAATAATTTTACTTTTTCTCACCTGTTTCATGAACTGGAGGAAAAAATGTGGCTTTAAAGGGATTTTTGGGTTGCAAAGTTTTGATTTTTACACAATTATTATGCTGTTAATAAACAAACATGTAGAAGTTCATACTACTATATTTATCGTAGCTGCAGGCTCATTAATTATTGTGATTTTTAAGACTTACTGGCTTTTTTAATCTGAAACAAAAAATCTAGATGTAATTTTAAAAAAGCTGAATAATTACATTTTGCAAAAGTTGAAGGAAACATACACATTCTGACTGTTTAAAAAGCAAGCACTAACTTTTTAATTGATGTCTGACTGAGTATCAGACAAAGTATTAGGCTGCAAAAACTTGCACAAGAACTAGCATTTAGTAAAACATTTAATATTTACTGTGCAAGCAACTGATATATCACTTATAAGTGTATTTCAAGTTGGAAGTGATGCTTATAAGTGATATTAATAAAAATTCTTTGGTTATATGTATGACAAATCAGTGATAACTGAAACCAGTCACAAATCTTCAGAAACAATTGGGAGAAAAATCATTTTAATGAAGACTTTCTTCATTTACAAGATGACAATATATGTTTAGATTGCTAATATATTCTCCAAAAATAGTGTATGAATGTGGTTTAGATGTACCTTTATCTGATGCTTTAAGCCATGATTGCAAAATTGGATCATTAAAAATATTCATTGAAGAATTAGATTTACCACTTTCAATGGTAATTCATCTTGAAATTTTGTGTACAGTCAGTGAGGATATAGAACTGCAACAACTGAAACTATTAATTACAAGTGAAGTCATACTAAAAAATGGTAACTAACTGTTATTACAGAAATGTTGTAATTAATTATGGTAAAATTTCATGGAGATTATTCATACATTCTGATAATGTTCAAACTTTTATCATATGTTTATGAATTTATTCTGATTATGTAATTTTTTGAAAGAACATTCATTGTATACTTTTTTCATAAAATATTCATTTATATTTACATTTGAAAAAAGGTTTGATAATTTTTAAAAACTTTATTTCTTCCCATTACTTCTTAATTGTTTTCCAGAACATTATATATAATTTGCTTATTCTTGTATAACTTCCATGTGAAAATTTATTTAAGGTCTCGTACAAGAAATTTGATGTGGTATGGTGTTCTTGGTGGAAAGGAGCTTTTACATCAAACTTACAAAAATTTGGAGCAACGAATTCAGTTAGAATGTGATGGAAAGCGCATTCCTTTGCCATCATTACAAGGGATTGTTGTTTTAAATATAAACAGGTAAGTTGTTTTGATTTCTCTACAATTAACAAAATTGTAAAATTTTTAATGAATTTGTATTTGTAGAAATGTTTTAAATCTTCATATTATTTTAAAAAAAATTTTAAAAGGCAGAAAATGATATTTTCCTAAATGTTTTTTGATTCACATAATTGCTCGTCTCTCCCTCCTTCAGGATATAACATCCTGATATATAAAAATGTTTTCAAATAGAATTGCCTAAATGTTTCTAAATTCTTTTTCTTCAAAAGTGTTAATCAGTTTTGTTTTCTAATTCACTGAATTCTGATTTATAACTATTATATCTTCTTGCTCTTATTCCTACAAAACTTAGTAGTTTGGTAGAGCAATTTAAGAAGAATGTTTCAAAAAATTATTTATTATTTCTTTTTAATATTTTTTATTCAACTGGTTTCCTTTTAAAAAAAATTTTTTTAATGATGTTATTATTTTAATAATATTCACTTTTTCTTAAATTGTGCACTTTGATACAAAATGAAAAATAAAGAAAATTTAATATTAATTTTAACAGAAGTGCATAGATGATTTAAGCGGTTTAAAATAATTTTAACTTTTCTACAATTATATATATATATTATTATTTATTATTATTATTATTAAACGTTGTATGTATGAAAAGTAATTTTTTTTTTCCTTTTAAATATCTGAAAATTTTAAACTAGGTTTTCTATATGACATTTATGTTTATACATTTCTTGTTGTATATGTTTGAATTGAAAATTTAATTTTAAACTTAGAAATATTAATCTTAAAAGTATATATTTATTTTTTCAAACCCGTTTGATAAATATTTTTTGAAAAAATTCTTGAATTTAAATTTTTTTAAATCTGAGGTTTTAATGGGCAAGATGTCTCATTCTAAAGCTTCATGTGATGCTTTACTTTATTATTATTTATTTCACCTTTAGTTATGGAGGAGGCTCGAATTTTTGGGGCGGTACAAAAGAGGATGATGTAAGTATTATATTGTACATTATCTCTTGGTACAAAATAAAACTTCTAATAGCATTATATATATATAATATAAATTATGCATAGTTTAAAAGATCAATTATCAATTGTGCCTGTTTTTCCAGGATTATTTTTTTCTGCCTTGAAAAAAATATTCTGATTATTAGAAATTTCAAAGATGTTATTTCTAGGGGGGAAATGAAATATTTGTTTGTTTGTTTGTTTATGTCAGGGATGGGGAAACTCCGGCCCGCCAGAAGGTTCTATCCGGCCCGCGGATAGACTTTTAATTTGCCGGTCAGAGGCAAATTAAAAGAAATATTCATATATTATATATCCATCTCCTTTTCTACTTTGTTTGAATATTATATTTTTTCTTCCTTTTTTTCAAAGAGCTGGTAATCTGTTTACATTCTCTATTTTTGTTCTGCAAAACATAAATTGAAGGAAATAGCAAACGCAGGCAGTTTTCAATCGGTAAAGTGTTAAAAGCGGAAGTTATTTGTTAGTTATAGCTGTAGATTGGCGCCAACAAGCGTTATCTTTTTCTTGTGGAGCAGACATATGGAAATTCAATATATTCAAGCAGAATTGGATAATTTTACCATGCCATTCAACGTAAATTGTGAAGCAGTGAGGTTAGATTTGCAGCTTGAATTAATTGAGTTGCAATCTAACAATCATATCAAGCAATTGTTTCTAAATATGCCAAAGTTAGAGTTTTACAAATCATTATCGAAAGTAAGTTTCCTAAATTTAATATCTCATGCCCAGAAAATCAGTGCTATGTTTGCTTCACCTTATATATGTGAACAAGTGTTTTCAACTATGAACCTTAGAAAGAATTATTTCAGAAGTAGACTGACAGATAAGCATTTAGCCTCGTTCCTTAGAATCAGTACATCTCACTTCGAACCTCAACATAAGGAACTTTTAAAAATGAAATCGCAATTCATTCATCTCATTAATATATTAAATTGTAATACTTGTATATTGTTTTTAAAATTTTAGAAAAATTCATCTTGGCCCGCCAAACTTTATTTTTTCAATTTTTGGCCCACGATCGAAAAAGTTTCCCCATCCCTGGTTTATGTGCTTTTCAATCTTTAATGAGGATTGATAGCTTTGGTGTGTGTATTTTAGCTAAAAGGTTTTTTTTTTTTAATGAACAGTATGGAAGAAATTTATTTTAAAATATTTTATAATTTTACAGTATTGCTTTTTAACACAATTTACTGTGTTTTAATAGACTATGAAAACCTTTCAGATATTTGTAGCTCCAGCATTTGATGACAAAATATTAGAGGTAGTTGCTGTATATGGCACTGTTCAGATGGCTGCATCAAGAGTAATAAATTTGCAGCATCATAGAATAGCTCAGGTAAATAAATTTCAAATCTATAAACAAATGAAAATTAATTGTTTATTTGTGTTATAAAAAGATGAGCTATACACTTCACAGTGAATATTATTCTATGTACTTGCACTTCATACTTTCATTTATCATTTCACTATTAAAAGAGCTCAATTTTTTCATCTAAAAAACGGTTTACCAATTAATATTTTCTGAACAGTAATTTTGTTTAAATTTGCATATTTTGCTTTAAGTGAAAGGGAAGTAATGCCAAGTGAGATTTAAAAGTACTTTGATATTGTTATGTTCGAATTTTTGTGGCACAAGAATTAACTTTGGCTGTTTTGCATCAAACAGAATGGTTTAGCAAATTCACTAGACCAAATTATAGACCAAAAGACAAAAAAGACCAAATCTATAGAAAGTAACATGAACACACACACACAAAACCCTCTTACAATAAACAGTTTGTGTTATAATTTTTTTACTATTTATTGTTTGTTATTACTCCTAATATCCTTTTTCTTACAGTGTAGATCAGTAAAAATTATCATAAAAGGAAATGAAGGTGTTCCTGTTCAAGTGGATGGAGAAGCTTGGATTCAACCTCCAGGTTACATTTGCATCATTCACAAAAACCAAACTCAAGTATTATGTAGGAATAAGGTATTTTTTTTTTATGCATTTTTTTTTATTTATGTTTTTTTCTGAATTGAAAACTTTTTTAAAGAATTATTAGTTCTGTAATTTATTGTAAAAGGCACTTCTTTTTTTAATGTTAAAAGAGTTGATCTTTTAAAATCAATTCTGCAGCTACTTTTTAAATGTGAAATTCAGAAATTTTGTAAGGATTTGGTAAAAGATCATAATTGTTTAGTTTTCAGAAATTTATTCTATTGGAATAAAACCATGAATTCATGTGTGTCATTTTGTTTCCATCTTTATATATCCAAAAGGCAGCCTTATTTGAAAATGAAGGCATTTTAAAAAATTTCCCCATTGTCTGATTCTGAACTTTATCTATTTTTTAAAAAATAATAGTAATAAAAGCCTTCCTTATACTGAAACTTACTTAACTCAGAAAAATAAACCTGGTCTTCATATCTTAATCATAAGAATAAAAAGGAAAAAAAAAGTAAAGCAGGATGAAATATATTGCTGTAAAATGTGCTTGTAGTATTTTTTGAATTATTAGAGAAAGAAAGATTATATGGTAAAAATTTGATAACATTGAAAAGATAATGTTTTAAATTTTAAGGTTACTTAAAATATTTTTTCTATTCTAATATTATCATAAGATACGGGTAAAAAGCTCTAAAATTCTGTTTAATTTTTAAATAATTAAAATACTGATTAAATTTCTTTAAAAAAGTTGCTCCACGGTGCCAATTTTCAACCTACATAGTAAAACTGTATCAAATTTGGTACTATAGGTTATACTGTGTATGTAGAGTATGTTATTTTATTACTAGCCACCTTTGGTGACTAGCTGGTTCGTCACGAGCAATGCGTTCTAAAATTTTCAGTTAAATACTTGGTGTGCCTTGCTCTCTTTATTACTTATCAGCTAAATATACAGTAAAATCTCATTACAACGAACTTCACGGGACCATACAATTTTTTCGTTGTAACGGAATTTTCAAAATTGAACATAAGAAACAATTAGATTAAGAAATTATCCAAACCAACCATGAAAAACTGCTTTTCAAGAACGTGGATGCTACTATCATCTAAAATATGAAAAAAAATGACTTACCTCTAGGGAACCAATCACCTTTAAAAAACAGATTGCAAAGAAATAAAAATTTTATTTTAGAAAGTCCAGGATCTTTTTCTGTACAAGATTAGTCGTCACATTAGAAACTAAGTAGTTTTGAAGATGGTGAATGCTTGAAAAAATCAAGTCCGGCACATTACTTTGTGAATTAATAAATGATCGCGATGTCTCCAAACTCGCTAACGCTTCTGTTGAAGTAACAATTGGCGCATTGTCTTCTACCACAGTTTCTTCATTTTCACTGCTTTCGTCATCAGCATTACTCCTATCGTCTTTAATGGATTGAACGATGTCTTCTTCTGTCAGTTCATAACATGTTAGAACGTTATCATCTGCACCGAGATAATCGTTCAAATCAACTTCATCTGAAATTGAAGTTTTCTTTTTTGTGGCGTTCCAAATTTCTTCTAACTCCGATTGCTGACTTTCGTTTGGATTCTCTTCTTCTAAATCGGCATCCTCTGGAGCTGAATCATCGTCTATTGAATGGGTTGAATGTTTCCAACAGTTGCCTATTGTGAACTGACTGATGTCATCCCAAGATCCACATATCCATTCAATAACTTCCTTATGTTGCATTTTTTATCCACATTTTTCTCCAAATCGCACAAAATTTGACACAGTAAAAAGGTTCTGTAGCGGGATTTTACTGCTCGGATGATACCTTGGTCAAGAGGTTGAAGCTTTGATGTGCAATTAGGCGGGAAATATTCCACATGGATGTTATCCAATTTTGGTGGATTATTATGGGAAGTACAGTTGTTAATGAGAAGGATTTTCCTCCTCTTCTTTTTCATATCTTTATCAAAATCGATTAGCCATTCATTAAAAATATATTGCGTCATCTATGCTTTTCTGTTTGATTTGTAAATGCATGGTAATGATTTACAGTTTTTAAAACATCAAGGTTTTGCGGATTTGCCAATGATAAGAACTTTTCGCTTCTCTGTTCCGGATTTGTTACAGCAAAAGAGGGCAGTGATTCGTTGCTTTCAAGCCTTCCCACCAACACATTTGTCACCTTTTAAGGCCAAGGTTTTTCTCGGCTCAAGCTGAAAAAAAACTCCAGCTTCATCAGCATTGAACACATCATTTGGGCTGTATTTTGTGATGAGGGCTGCCACTTCTCCTTTTCTCCATTCGTTGACCGATTCCATCGGCGCGTCATTCGCCTCCCCAGATATGGATTTCATAACCACTCTGTACCCCTCTCGAAAGCGAATCAACCATCCAAAACTAGCACTGAAGTTTTCTACACCCAGTATCTTAGCAAATTCTAAGGCTTTTTCTCGGATTAAAGGTTCGGTCAGTGGAACATTTCTGGACCGAACATCTTGAAACCATTTGAAAACTGCCTTATCAACATCTTCAAATTGGGCTTTACGCAACCTTTTTCTTTGTGGGCCAAGAACAGAAGTTTGCAGTTGCTTAAAAATGTTTTCACAATCTTTTAAAAAAGTTGACAATGTTGATGGAGAAATGCCATACTTTTTAGCCACCTCACCTTTTTTAATTCCATTGTCTACCTCGGATATGATGTTTTTCTTTTCTTCCAAAGAAAACCGTTTCCCTTTCACAGAAGGAGCCATCACTTATCGAGCTGTAGAGTAAGCAGAAACCTTACTTTTCGTAACACTTCTCACTCCCGTCTGACAATTTACACTACACGAAAGGCTAGAGGCTTTTTTTTTATTGAGAATGGAACCAATAATCATTCAGTTTTTTTTTTTTCACACCGCGACAATTTTTTGTTTACTTCTTGGAAAAATATGTTTTTGTTTGTTAGTTACACTACCCACCACAAACTTTTATCACGCAGCTGCGTACCCTTTCGACCCGGGGAGCAGTAAATCGCAGCACCTGCTTCAGGATATCTGTTTCCTCGTAGATTGTGTGGAACCACCTCGAAAATAAGTTGAAAGAAACCCGAAGAAGGTCTGAGTAGTTCGTTATAACGAGATTTTCTTAATTTGATAATTTCGTTATATCGAGATTCATTTAACATTGTTTTAATAGGTTTTCGGTAGGGACTTCTGTAAATTTCGTTATAACGGAATGTTTCGTTGTAATGGAATTTGTTGTAACGAGATTTTACTGTATTTAAACTTCAAACTCCGATAGTCAAGAAACTCGTGTTATCATAGAAGCCTTACGATTCTTTGTTCATTGTACTATATGTATCCCTCATTTGCAATCAGTTGTTAAAGAGTTATGTGGAAAATATCACATCTTATATTTATTCTGTTACATTATGCTATCATTTCAACATGTGCTGAACATCACGCTTGCCTCCGTTTAATTTGCAATAAGAGTTAATTTAATCATTCCATCTGAGTTTTCGTCAAAGTTTTGGCAAAGCACTGGTACACTCTTAACATGTACTTTCAGGTTAAATTCAACTTCCATTTCGTGAGAAATTAATTGTTGAAAAATAGTTACATTATTTTTTTTAAAATATCATTCAAAATAGAAACTTCATTTATAGGTTAAAGCATTGTTATGAAAGAAAAAAAAGTCATAAGAGGATTTAAAAAACAGTTTTGTAATGTAATATTTTTGGAAATTATCTTAGAAAATTTCCAAATGTTAGCTTAATTTTTAAATAATTAAAATTTCAAAAATAACTTTGTCATGTTATACTTTTTCATCCTCCTAAGTAGATATGCAAATATCAAGTGTAGTAGCTCTAAATCATATAGTTTGGTGTGTAGTGCCCTAACACACACATGCACATTCATTCATATATGCAAACACATATTTGATTATCAACATTGAAGTAATACAGGGCATTGATTGGCCTGAAATTGATATTTTCTCTAAGATAGTGATGGAGAGATCTAAAAGAACACGTTTCCATAATAACATTCTTTCATTTTTATAAATCAGTCAGTTTTAATCATTGATTTAGAAGATTGATTGTTGTAGAAACTGTTATTTTAAATATTAATAAAAATATTTTGTAGAATATATCTCATAGAGCAAAGTATGAAGATATCTAAAATTCATTATTCATCAATGCATTGTTTGATTCAAGCTACATAAAATGTAATTATTTACTTTATTTAGATCAAATTAGCACTACTAAACAATATGTATGCCTATTAACAATATTTTACAAATTGGCCATTGGACCGGAATTTGAATGCATATCCTATATAAATTCAATCAGGTTTACCATAAATAAAGCTGATTTATTGAATTAATGATTTAGATATCATCATAGAATTCTTTGCCTTTCATTTTTTAAAGAAAATATCTCTTTTTTATATTTATTTTATCCAGTCGCATGCTGAAAGTTACATTTCTTTAGATTTGATTTGCAGTATTAGTTGATTTTTTTAAAATTTGAACTTCTGTCAATATGATGGCAAAATGCTGTTTAAACCTAATTTTTTCCACCTTGAGGTGATTAAATTTTATTGTTTTGTCCGAAATATATTGTTGAAAATATAATTTAAATATTTCTTTAAAAATTCGTTAAAAATAGAAGTTTTATATGTTGAAACATTGATACCATTTGAAAACTAATTTTTTAATCTTTAATTTGATGTAAAAATCATCTTTGTGCGATAATATTTTCTGAAGTTATGGCGGAAAAACGTCGAAATTTTTCTTAATTTTTAATTAATTCGAATTAAAAATTCGAAAAAAGGGCCCCGAGGTACACATTCCCGACCTCCAAAATATACATGTACCAAATTTGGTAGTTGTAGGTCTAACGATCTGGTCTGTAGAGCACCAACACACACACACACACATTGAACTTTATTATAAGTATAGATTAGCAATATTAAATTGATTGAATTATTAACACTGCATCTTCCCCTTCCCTCCCACCAATATCTATCCTTTTGTATTAATGGTTTTAAAATGCATTTCATCCTATTTTTCCTGCTGCTGTTATGTTTTTTATATTCAATATTTCCCTATATAAATTTTTCGTAAGGAGAATCGTGTTTTTTTTGTTTTGTTTTTTCCCAAAAAGCACTGTATTTTTTATCTCCTGGTATAGTAATAAATTTATATATTTCATCAAATTAACTGTTCAAAATCAAATTAAATTATGAATTGTGTGCAGTGATTTTTGTATTTGAAGAAGAAATAATTTAAACAGAATTCAGATCATAATGTGATTTGTGTTCTATCAAAATATTATGTTTTCATGCATGTTACTATTTGTATCTTTTAAATAAATTGTCAAAAATTATATTTCTAACCTAGGAAATAACTCTATCTACAAAAGTTAAGAATTACTCTTTCGATCTTTTCCTCCTTATCTTATTGGCATATACTTTGTTTTCCTAAATATATGGGAAAATTTTCTGTGAAAAAGAAAAAAAGAAGAATGGAAGACAAAAATCTTTATTCTATATTTTTGAGTACTTCTTTTTACTAATAAATTTTTTGGAAAGTAGTTCATGATTTCATTTGATTTAAATAAAGTTATAAAGAACTAAATTTAATTTTTAAGTAAATATTGTTAAAATTAGAATTGAACAAAAATTAATTGTAGATTCTTAAACTTTGTTTAGAAGTATTCCTTCTATAAAATTAGTTAAAATACATTTTTATAAGAATTAATCTGAAGTTTTCTATTGAAAATAATATGGAAACATACCAAAATTAAAACGTTATTTCATGTACAATTTTTCTAATAATACCTATAAATTATGTGGGGTGTCAATAAAAGCATGTAATCATCAAAAAAATGTGATGTTATAATTTATGATAAGAAAATCTTAATTGTATAAGTTTAAAAGGTGCAAATCATTATTTTTAAATATGTATTTTTGCTGGATGAAAATTATTTTAATGATTACTTCATTTAAATGCAATGTTTTGGTTGCAATATATTTAATATAAAATTTTTATTTTGCCATCTAAATTAGAAATACCCATTTAATTAGTTCAGCTCTCTAAATCTGATATATAAGATGGTCATAAAAAATTGTTATAATAGAAAAGTTTAAATAGTTAATATCATTTTTCAACAGAAGTAATATTTGTATATGAATATAATTATCATTATGAAATCAGTTTGAGATTTATTGGATGGTTTTTGTATTATTTTGAATTCAATTATTTATTTTCAGCATTTAGAGTCATCAGCAAAAATGTTACATGATAAACGAAATTCAAATCGTTCCATGCCTTTAAGTCCTTTAACTGAGGAAGAAGCTCAGCTGGTAGGAAATTTTACAGAAACGGTATTGAACCTTATTAGAAGGTATTTCTTTTGTTCCTTACTATTTTAATTAATGTATAGTGTTGCTGAAATAATGAATATGCATCAAAATTTCATAGTACTTCTAATGAATAATCTTCAAATAAAGAGTAATAACAAAACGAAAATAATTAAATGAGTGGGTGTACTTTATTATAGAATTTCTGAATTTGGTGAAGAAATAAGAACATTAAAATATTTTTTATTGATATTGAATTATTACTTAGGTACTTTTTTTTTTCTTTTCCTTAATTAATCTTCTGTGTCCATCCTTCACTGTTATCAGATTAATAATAATAATAATAATAAAATTATGTGGTAAATTCAATGGTTAATAATAGAATTTCCTTTGCTGAAAATGTTTTTTATCCTTTTTTTAATGTATATTTTAGGAATGAATTCAATTAAATATTTTGTAATATCATGGTTAATAATAGAATTGCCTGTGCTGAAAATGTTTTTATCTTTTTTTTAATGTATATCTTAGGAATGAATTCAATTAAAAATATTTTTTTATATCTTAATGACATTAAAATCACTCTAATAATGTTTTTATGAGAAAATGATGTATTCCATTTTTATTAAATTATCATATGTCATATATTTGTATTGCCTGACTTTTAATTTTTAAATAAGAATTAATACATTAATTTATTGATTAATATCTGTACAGCTGTGTGGCAGGAATTTTAGTGTGGGGGAGGGGGATTTCTGACTTGGTAATATAAAAGTGTGCCTTCTGCTCTACAAAATATAGCATAAATTTCAATTTACCTAATTCTATCATGAAAAAGTGCTGGTACTTAATATTTAATTTGTCATAAATCATTTGAAGAATATGAAATGCAATCGTGGATTATGCTTTTGAGATAAATATTTGCCAGTTTTTGCTATAAAAATGAATAAAATTATAAGCAGCCTTTAATGGTTTTATTGATAATTTGTCTTATTCAGAATACCGATATTGTTTGATCTCATTCAAGTTTTGTTCAGCCTTGTCAAGTTCAACCCATTTGCTTTTTAAACATTGTTTGACTTAAATTTATAAATAGGTTGGGAAGAAAGACTAGCAAATGCATTAGATTTTATTAAACATACATATGGAAAGTAAATTATGCCTTTAAATGAATTTCTAAGCTTTGTATGTATTAATTTAAATTTTTAAAAAATGCTTTTAATTATTTACATTACGTAAAAATTATTTGTTAACAAATTCAGACATACCTACCAAATCTTAGATCTAACCTTTTTGAGCCTTTCACTCTATAGAACCACTTAGATCAAGGGGAGATTTTATTTTTTATTTTATTTAATTAATATAATGAATGCATCTTGGAAAGCATTTCCTTTTATTATTTTAAAGAGATTAAATTGCTTATTAATAAAATTTAGTAATAAAAGTTTTTAAATGAAGATGTGTGAAATACTTGCATACAATTTTTTGTTTGCTAATTAATTAATAATAATTATAAAATGTCTGTAAATAACTTTTTATAAAACTATAATAAATAATTTTTGGGAAAAAATATTTTCAAAAGCAAAAGATGGAAAATTTGTTTGCTATAGTTGTAAAAAACAATTTTAGAAATGTTAATATCTTAATCTAAATTGTAATGTAGTGTCATTTCATCCATTTTATTTCTATTATGCTAATGTTGAATGTATATTTATTAAAATGCATTCATTGTATTATATATATTTTGTGTGTAATATACATTTTGATATTACTCTGGCTTCAAAGAATATTCAAAAGTATATCTAAACATATTTTTTAAATCCACTGAATAATCATAGATACAAAATATCCACTATAGTCATGACTCAACAGTTAAATTCGAAATTGTGAAACTGAAAAAATGGTGGTAGATTTTATTTCCTGTTGAAGAGTGCTCTATGCGACTCAAGTAGTTGCATTTTAATATTTTTGGGTCAATAAATCTTTGCAGAATTATTATAAAATCTAAGTTTTTAGTCCTCTAATCCTATAAGTCATATTTAGTAAAATATTTATGATGCTTTAAACATTTTTTTTATTTGCTTCCTTCTATTCTTTTTTTTTTTTTTTTTTTTTTTAGTTTCAGCAGATAAAGTCAATTGGATTATAAAATTTAAATAAATATTTATATTCTCATCATGGAAATTTTCTGTCTGTGGACAATATTTGCTTAAAGCATGAGGTGATTGCTTTAAAATATTGAAATTTGAAGCTTTATATCTTATAGTCACATGGAATTTTACTTTTATTGACAGTAAAATCAACAACAACAAAAAAAAATATTGCACCATTTAGAACATTTTTCTTTCTGGAAATATATGTTTATATATATTTCCCTATTTTATTATATTCTGTTTTCCATTTATTTTATTGTATTCTGTTATCTATTTTTGATTCACCGAACTTTTAAAAGAAGGTTTTTGCTATTCTAATAAAGTTATTATTTTTTAAATGGATGAAAAAGCTTACCAAATGAATATTGTCTACTTAAACAATAATTAACTGTTCTTTTCTTAAATTATACTTAGGCATTTATTATTTTGTTTTATAAACTTGTATTTTAACAAACTGAATACAGCTAAAAGCTAATTTTTCCAGGTAATGAACCACCTTTATTCTATTGAGAATATGTCTTTTGTTTGTTCTTGCACTGAAATGATTATTTGAAATAATTTGTATCTAATTATAAAATTTTCAAAACTATGGAATATGTTTTTTTTTTCTTTTATTATTTTTTTTTTTTAGTATCAAAGTAACTGCAGAATTATATTCAAAAGTAGAAGAAGATTTGTTGCCCATTACAATACAAGTTGCTAATCATATTGAGAAATTATATCCTACTGGAAAACTTATGGAAGGGGTGAGACTTTTAAAGAATTTAACTTTCACACAATATTATAATAATAAAATTTAATAATGAGGCAATTTTTATGTTTTAAAATACATTATTATTCAAAAACTTGCAGGCTATTACTCGGCAACTTCTCACAGAATTTGTAGTTGCTGCTCGTCATTTATTGCAAGAGGTTTTTACATTTATTAAAGAAAAAAATGATGTTTTTGTAAGTATAAATTTTAATTCTCTCTTAGTAAATTTTTAAAATTTACTGATTAAAAGGTGGAATTGATTGTGAGACAAAAGTAAAATATAAGTTTGAATTCAAAATTTCTTTTGCTAATTTTTGCTGTAAAAACTTGATCATAGCATTAAAGGAAATAATATTTCATAAGTGTAATTTTATTATTAAAATGGAATTAATTAAAAGCTTTTTGTCACCATTATTTGTGTAAAGAAATTTTTTTATTTCTTTATGACTTGATTTAGCATCAAAGCATTCTTTCAGCATATTAATTATTATTAATTCATATTAGTATCCAGGTGATGTCTTATAAACAAGTTAATTAGAAAATTTGAATTTATTATATAACAAATGTGGTAATTTTTATTTCTTCTGTATTAATTTATCATTATATATCAATATCTGTTCTGCTCTTTCCTAATTAAAAGGAGTTGTTTCATATAAATTGTACATTCAATGAACAAAGAAATGTTTTGGTACAGGTATATATAGTTATCTACTGTGAACTTAATTGGGAAGAAGTGTTTGATTTACCTGGCAAATAGCAAGTCATCAGACAATAGATTTTTCATGCTAGATTTGTGTCCAATAATTAATTATAATAGCTTAGGATTGTGTTGTATAGATAGTTTTATATCTGTCAATTTCTTGAATTCTTTTTTAAACACTTTTTTGAGGCCTTTGTTGAACCCTATAACCTTTTATTATTTTTGTCATCCAAAAGCATTTTTATATGAAAAGTTGCATGTATATTGTTTTACTTTTTAAAAAATGTTGGTTACTTTAATCAACATTTTTGTAATGAGATTTGTTTGCTGAAAATATAATTTGCTTAATTGATTTATTACTGTTTTTAAATATTTTCAGCAAGCAGATAGTGAACTAGAAGATAAACTGACTTCTATGTGCCAAGAAATAGAAAAGGAACTAAGAAACTGTTCAGAAAACCAAGGATGGGTTTATTTTCACTCTGAAGAAGTAAATAGATTACCAGTTTCATTACAAAATTTTCAATGGTGTAACTTTTGCAAAAGCTAGTTGTATGTCTAGAAGTTTACTTTTCTATTTTTGAGTAAGCTTGTAAATATTGTGATATGTAAATTTATTTTTTTTAAAGTTGTACTCATTTATACACAATTTTTAACCTGTTCCTTTAAAAAGGCAATTGTATTTTGTGTAACTAGTCATGTTTTTAATTAGAATTTGATAATGCATGGTGCATCATCATACTAGCATGCTTAAAATTACATATAGTTTTTTTTATGTAAAGTTATAGTTTTTTTATTGCATGACTTAAAATTTTTATTGTTTATTACACATTTTAATGCAACATTTGATGAATAATTATTTTGGAGAATTATGTTTTGAATTATTAATTCCCATAGGTTTCTTTTATTATTTCTTTCTTTATAGTGTTACAAAAGTAAGCATTTCCATTTTTAAAGAAATATTATAGTTACTTTATTATTTTGAATGATCTTACTTGTTTAGTAATCAGATATTTTAGAGTTTATGAGCACACTTTTCATTATCTTTTGTGTTCTAAAGTTGTATACATTTCATGTAATGACTTATGGCATGAATTAGTCTTTGGGTGCCTAGTGTGGTTTTTGTTTTTTTCGGCTAGACTTAGCCTTAGCATGGAGCACACATCCATCTCTGCATCTGCATGCAGTCTTACCAACTGGGCACAGCAATCTTACTTTTATAAACCATACCAATCTTTATCTCTGATGATGTTTGAATACCTCAATCCTTGCTTGCACACACATTCTCTCTTCTTGTACTACTGGACACAAATGTAGCATGCTGTAACACATTGCGATCACCGTCTCACTTAGCCTGTCAGCCAAGAACAGAAAAAGCACTACAAAGGCCTATTCAAGCTCAAGTTCCTAAGTAAACAGGCTAAAAGCAAGACAGTTAATGCATCATCAGGACAAGGGAGTGGCGGAGCTTGTAACTGTAGCAATACAGCTTGTGAGGGATCAGGCTGTGGTACTCCTACAGAAACAGTCAGTTGCCTCTTTGGAGATCTACCAGTTTCCTCAGTTCTGACATGGGGTACATCTGAAGTTGCACTCTGGCTGGATTCCATTCAGATGGGCGAATATAAGGATAATTTTATCAGCCATGATGTTCAGGGACCTGAATTGTTGCATTTGGAAAGAAGAGATTTAAAGGTAGGTTTAGTTGAAATTAATTTGCTTTCTGTACAATTTTGTATTTTATGGTGAAAATAAGACTTTGCTGTGTGTTTCAAATTTGATAATTCTGAAAATAGAATATCTTTAGTTTTCAGCTTTGAAGAATAAACCAATAAATTTCTCTCTCTCTCTTTTTTTCCTTAATTGTAATTATGTTTACAACTTTCTCTGAAACTGTGATATTTTGTGTTTTTTAAATCTATTATTAATGTATGTGAATGCATGCTTCATGAGTATTATCTTCAATTATTCTTTTGATTTATATTTTGTAGTTGTTAAAACATTAGCGTTTAATCCTTATATTTATTTGCTGCAAATTAGGTAGCTAAAATAAATCATGTATGCATATTTTTTCTATTTTAATTGAATATAATATGATATTTGTATTAAAATAGTGTGTATGTGGTGAGTGCTGCATATAGTAATAAAGACACATAAAATTATGTCAAAAATCATTTTTATTTTTTTATTAATAGAATAGTTAAGTAATAGTAATAGTTTATTATAAGAATAGTTAAGTATTCTGTTTTATTACAAATTTATTTCTTAAAATTAAAAAGCAGTATTGATAATTATATTGAAAGTATATCTTAGTTGATGTACTAAATTTATAGTTACTATTTTGATAAGTTTAGTATGTATTTTGAAGCTAGATTTTCTGATAATATGTTATAATATCTTAAACTGTAATCTCTTCAAATCTCAGATTCGATTTTGTGCCAGTTTTCATGCGAGAAACTGCCTTTTCATTCCAAGAAATATTGATTTTCCTAAACTCCAAACAAATACAAGTTTTTGATTTAATTTTGATCTAATTAAAATATTTTCCAGTTGAAATGAAGATTAGTATGCCCCCCATTCTTACATTAAAAGTTAGCTGCAATGGAATTCTTCACAGTTCATGAATTCTTTCTGTAATGATTGGTTCCCTTGATAATTTTTTATGCCTCAATTGTGCTAGACAATATTTCAAACCTGCAGAAATATTCAAACCTGCAAATCTGGACGAAAATTGAGGGGAATATGTTTTTTCTATAATTTGAAGAAGTTAGGAAAGAATGCTTGTTTGAAATTTTGAAAATTGTGGTGAGAATATGAAATTGAATTGGATGAGGGAATGAATAAAAAGATCTGATGTTGCAGAAAGAAAGGATATATTTCTATAACATCCTCCATTCTCTCTTTTCTGTTGATTAAGTACTGTTCCTGTTATCCACTGTCTTTATGTTCAGTATGCTGAAGCAGCTACTAAATCGCAGCCAGTCTGGAAAAAAAAAAAACTTTTGAAAAATCATAATTATATTACAGAAAGTTTTAACTATAATTGTTCTGTAGAAGTGTTTTACTCTGTCCACTATATTTGTGACTTGACATTCTTGACCAGCAAAGGGCACTCTAAACTTTACTTTTATCATATTTTTCAATTATTCTAAGAACTCCTCCCAGTTAGCAGCAACCTTATTATTAACAAGGAAATTTTCATTTTGAATATTATTTACATTCTGATGTAAAGGAGTTTTTAAAAAATTATGCATTTGTTTAAATATAATTGTTTATTGTTATTTTGTTTAGTTAAAAGTATTCGTTTGTTAAATTTTATTTTAGACACATTTTGATATTCTAATGTTTCTTGTTTTTAAATAGTTATGTATTAGGTTGTTCGGAAAGTAATTTCGTTTTTTCCTGACAAAGGATTTAATTGCATTTTTCGCACCCAATTTCATACTTAAACCGCAAAATCATTTTATGTTTTAAGAGCTGATATAGCAAGGCTTGAGTGTGAAAAAGTGCAGCTGATTCTTCGCAGTAGTTTTGGGATGGTGCCCTTTTAAATATGGAGAGCAATAAACAGCATTTTCGTCATTTTTTTCTTTTTTGCTATATAAAAGGTAAAAATGCTGTCAAGCCAGAAATAAATTAGCCAATATGTGTGGAGAAGATGTGTTAACAGTACATCAGTACCAGAACTGATTTGCAAAATTTTTCCTTCAAATGAGGAGGCCAAAAACCACCTCGATCAGTTTTTTTTACAGCAAAGACCAAAACTTTTATGAGCGTGTAATCATGCTACTACCAAAAGGTATTAGACCAGAATGACAATTTTATAATTTAATAAATAATTTATTCATTAAACGAAAATTTCTTTTCATTTTGACACAAAAATACGAAATGACTTTCCGAACGACCCAATATATTAGAAAATTATATTTAATAATGATTTTATTTCCAGGAATTTTTGCAATTGTTAAAATTTTAATTAATATTGAATTGTAATTTAAGTTAAAGCGAGTTCTAGTTTTCTTATAAAGGGCATTTGCGATTTACCTTTGGAGGTGAAAACTTCTAATGTGGTGGTTTGTTCTCACTGCCCTAGTGGGTAAAGTAATGATCTGATGTTGAGCTACCTCGACTTTAATGGTATAACTTAATTTCAATTATAACAGTTAATCATTAGCCATTAATAGCCTTTCGCATCCTGCCAGTAGGAAGTTAGAGTGATGATGTGCATTCAATTATCCCAGATGTTATAGCACACCAGGAATAGCTCTTTTCCCTTTTCATAAAGAATTTTAACAATGACTATTGCTATCTGACTATCTCTGTACCTTTTTATGCACTATTTTAATTGCTTTAAATTTTAGCAAATGTGCCTTTAGTTTTGAGAACATGGCAATTATTCCTATTTAATTAAATGTTAACTAAAGCAATAATTATAAATCATTATTAATAGTTCCTAACGATTTTTCCAAAGTTATGTTTCAAAAAATAAAAATATTAATCAGTTCAAAATTTGCAATTTTAGAAAGAAGTTTTCAATTGATAGGAAATGTTTGTAGTTTTCATCTCTCACATATTGTGTTTTGATTATTAATTTTTTTTTTCAAATTTTGTAAAAATTTAGAATAGTTTTTGTCATTTTTCTTTAGTTGAAACTAGCTTATAGTTTCAGTGGAATCATCTGAAAGAATATGTATTAGTTATATGTTTATATTGATTTTTAAGATATTAAAATGTTTAAGGGTATTTAAAATTTAAGTTTATTAGATATTATAAAAAGTAACTTATTTTAACTGGATCCTAAAAAAGTTTTTAACACAAATTTTCAATTAGCATCATTATAAAATGCCCAAGGAGTAGATTTTCAGAGAAAAAGAATCAGAATTCGTAGCTCAAATGTTCTTTCTATTGTTTTACTTGTTATTATTTAAGTTTTTTTGCATTCTGTTACTATTTACATTTTATAGTTGTTAATTAATAGAATGTAAAAAGAGGATTGTGTTTCATTTGAATCTTGATTTTGAAATTTTCCATTTTTTTTATGAGCTGAGTTTTTATTGTTATATATATTTTTTCAATTCTAAAATGATTTATGGTTAATTTTGTTTTTTATTTTATTTTTATAGCTATTTCAATTGATTAAATTCAATTTTACTAGCCGTCTTTGGCGACCAGCCAGTTTGCCATTCTTAATGCTTTTTAAAATTTAAGTATTTTATGTAACTTATATTTTAATAGATTTTTTCATAAAAATATTTTTTACCTTCACATTTTGATAACCATATTATTCAATCATAATGGCCTATATTTACTATATATGTCTAATTTTCGGTCAGTTCCTGTAAAATTTCAATTAAAGTGGAAATGATTAAACTACTATTAATCTGAAAATATATTGAAATCAAGCATTCTTTAAAAATATGGATGACAAAGAGTTGTGCAGCATTTAAATCTTATGTGTAGTATAGAATATCTTTTGCGATTTATGTAAATTTATGCTATATTTCAAGCATAATTATAACTTGAAAAGCGAGATTTTATTTTCTTTCAATCTATAAATATACTTCAAGAAATTATGAACCTTAAAGTTTAGACATTCCGTTGGTTCTAAGGATTCATATTCCACAAAATATTCCTACACCTCAACTCTTTAATATATAAATGAAATCTTCTATCTTCTGCTATCAGATCTTTTTGATTCATGAAGTTTTGAATAAAATATCAGAACAATGTATATTTTTATAATCTTAGGCCAAGTTATCTTGAGAAACTCTAAACATTGATTGAAGTATTATCTTTGAGACGATTGTGTAAGTGATCTAAATTCACCCAATTTTGTTGGATAGTGATATTCAAATATTCATAAATCAGTCAGTTTTAGTGACCGAGTAAGTTGATCGGAGTACAACTCTTTTTATTTAAAATATTAGTGTCTTGGGAATATTTTGTTAAATATGATTCACAAAGCAGGATGTTCTTGATAAAAAGCTAAATATGCCTCATTTATTTAAGCATTTATAGATACAAATATTATTTAATTCATTTAAACCATTTTAGACATGTATTTTAAAATTTCACAAATTAGCTGTTGGGCTTCAAATTCAAAGTGTATATATATAATAAATCCTGTTTCTTTAAATATAAAAATAACAAATATTGAATCAAGAATATAGATATGGTGGTAAAAGATCATCCTATTTCATATTTATTTCATTTCTTACAGACATGGGCTTAAAATTGCATCTTTATTTGTAAGATTTATTGTTTGATTTGTTATTGTTGATTCTATTATTTGTTTGATTAACAATAAAGGTTGATTTATTTTTTTAATTTGAGCTTTTATCAGTATGATGCTAACACATTAATAAAGGCTACTTTTTTCTCATTGTAATGGAATGTGGTCAATAAGTTTAAATTTTATTATTATTTTGTAGGAAATATGTTAAAAAATATTATTAAATATGTTTTTAATGCATTAAAAATGGAAATTTAATTTGTTTGTTATAATATTAGTATTAATGAAAATATTATTTTTGGACTTCAATATGATGTAAAAATCAAATTTTTGCTGTAATATTTTCTGAGGTTATAGGGGAAAATCATGAAAATTTCGCTTAATTTTTAGTTAATTAAAAATTTGAAAAGAACGCATGTGGACATTCATGGCTCCCAAGGCTTACATGTGCCACAATTTGATAGCTATAACTTTAATGGTCAGATCTGCTGATCAATAACTCATACACACATTGAGTTTTATTATAAGCTAGCTGCCTTTGGCGAGCAGCCGGTTCGCAAGTATTAATGATTATGCAATTTGGTCTCTTTATACAATTTGACTTTTTGTACAAAATATTTTTAATCTTCAGAGTTTGATAGCTATATAGTTGTGTCATACTATTATATAGGTCTTAAAAAGTTTTTTTCACTCTACTGCTTATCTCTCTCTAATTTTTTGTCAGCTCCCATAAAATTTCAACTTTAGATTTGAGTTTAAATTTGAAACTGTAATCAATATTAAAACAATTTTTTCTGAATCCAACTATGTTTTTATGTAAAAAGTGAAGCAGAGTCACTCAATTTGTATCAAGTTGTAAGCGCACTGCAGAATAATTTTTGTTATTTATATATCTTAATGAAGTATTCATCAAAAATTTATCTGTCTCATTGTAAAATTCAGTTTTTATTTTTACTTTTTAAATATTTAAAGGGTGTAAATAAAAATATCTTATTTTATTTCGGTCAATAAAGTAACTATGAAAAATTATGAAGTTTAAATTTAACGCTGTCCTTTTGTTCTAAGGAATCATATTCTGCAAAATACTTTTGATACTTCCATTTTTAAGCAGATAAATAAATGTTTTTTATCTTCTTCGATAAAATCCTGCCGATTTATGAAGCTTTTATGTATCAATTTTAGAACAATCAACATTTTCATAATCTTAGGCCAATTAGCTAATCAATTGAGATGAAGTGATCTAAAATTGCCAGTTTTTATAGAAGAGTAAATTTTATAAATTTGTCGCTTTTAATAATTATTTTAGTTATTTGGATTTCAACAATTTTTATTTAAAATTGGCGTTTGAAGAATATTTTGGGAAATATGATTCAAAGGGCAAAGGATCTATGTAAAAATTTAAAATTCGTAATTCATTGGAGCATTAATTGACTCAAGTTGCCTAAAATATAATTATTTAGTGCATTTGAACCATTTTGCTTGTAGATGTAGACCCAAATTAACTCATGAGTGCTGATCAAAGTGGTTATCATGTATATCTTTATATATTTAATTGCATTAATAGTTGTTTTATTTTTTATTTGAGGTTCTGTTAGTGTGATGACAACACTTGATAAAGGCTAATTGTTTCCCATGCTTTATAAAATGTGCTCGTGGAAATAAAATTTAATTTCATGGGATATAATTTTTTGAAAAATATGGTTAAAATATTTATTTAAAAATTCATTTAAAATAGAAATATAATTTATGGGCAAAAATTGATACAATTAAAAAGATAATCTTTTGGGCTTTAATTGGATGTAAAAATTATTTTAATGCAATAATATTTTCGGAAGTTATAGAGGAAATTTCGCGTAATTTTTAATTAATCAAAATTCAAAAAAAAAAAAAAAAAAAAAAACCCTTCGAATTTCTGCAAAAAGGCCGCAATTTCTGCGACACAAATTTCCGGTCTCCAAAGTATACACATACCAAATTTGATTGCTGTAGATCGAACGGTCTGGCCTGTAAAGCGCCAACTCACATTGAGCTTTATTATAAGAATAGATATGTACAATTGCGCCATAATATAATTTTAAAATGAGAAATTTTTAACTGAATCAATCTTTTATTCGTTTTTGTCTATATGATTATTAAATAAATACTATCGTTAATAATTGTGAAATCTGTTTGAGTAAGAATTATTAAATAAAATATGACTTATTGAAATATAAGATTATATTCTTTTCATAAAAAAATACAGGCCAAATTTTTCATAGATATTTGATTTTTTTAATATTAAAGCCTTTAAGTTTGCAGAGATATATACCAAATGTCACCAGTTTTTAAAAAAAAATCTTAGTATATAAATGTAATTTCATTATTATTTATATATTTAATCTTTACTTCTCAAACTAAAAAGCTGCAACGTCAGCTGTCTTAGATTGATGTTTTTTTGTTGTTGTTGTTACAGTCCAGTTTTGAGAAACTCATTTGAACTTCTAATCAATCAGCTGTTTTGTTTCACTTTCCAAATGAGTGGAACTGTATTAGAATTTCGTCAAAATAAAGTTTAAAAAAAATATTTTATAAATTCTGAAATTTAATGGAATTCGAATGTTTGTCTGGATTTAACTGTGGAAATAGTGTTTCTAACTTATGCATGTGGATGTGACACAGTTATTAATGTTTTGTTCAGTTATCATTTAGGCATTTGAAGAATAGAGGAAATATTGTTATCATCATCCAAACAAAGGCTTGGTTACTGATGATCGACAGATTTTTTCTTTTCGATAACGATGATTGTGAGTTCTTTGTCACTTCAATTGACCACTATACGAAGACCAGTGTAAGGTTATGAGAATAGTGGTTGAATACTATCAATTCTCAGAATTATATGTGAACAGTTTTTCAATGTTGATGTAAAAATTATAGAGCCTTTTACAGGAGCAGAAGTTAGTACTGGCCACAAAATTTCATCATGTAGCATTAATACATTTGTTGTATTGCATGTTGTAGGGAACTGTGTCAAAAAAGAAAGATTAGATAGCAGTCAAAGAATTGTTCCATACACCTATCTATGCATGCAGCTTATTTGTCGTTCCTAACAGCTTAATACATTCCAAGAATGATTGGTATAATATCATTCTATCTAATGTTCTTTTGATCCTTAATTACTCTCTTGAGGTGTTGATGGCAAGTCTATTGGTTTTCTGTAAGAATCGCAATTATCAATTCTGTTAATTCTAATAAAATTAGTAACATTTTTTGAGAAAAATAGATTCAAAGTTTGTATCTTGATCTGTTAATCTGACTGCTGGACAGCCAAAACGAGTTATCCAACCTGATAGGAGAAACTGACATATGGTTTCAGTCTCATATGAGCTGTAAAGATTATTTCCATATGGGGTAATTTTTGTGACAGAATAAATTTTATTATTAAAGGTAAAGAACCTAAAAAATGAATATCTATGCAAAAAAAAAAAAAAAAAAAAAAAATGGGCTTTGAGTTAAGCAAACGGCCAATTGTTGAACTTGTATACCTGTGAAACTTCGATTTTTTGGCAGGTTAACAAGATTTTATGCCCATTTTATTTTACCTCTTAATATCTTGCCTCACAAAATTTTGAATGATCATTTTTATACATGGAGAGATATTCAGATGAGAAAGATTTCTCAAAGATTTGAAAACCTGTCTGCAGTAATCATGAGGAATAAAAGGGAAGGAATATTATTGGATATGCCACATATAAGCTTGATATTATCTAAAGGAAAATATCACACTTCTTTGAAGCTGATAAGCTTGTTGGAGTACACTTGTAAGGAATTGTTTGAGTCCATCATCTACTAACTGAATGGATGCAATGTCTTTATAATTGAGAGAGCTGGATTTTGAAACTGAATTCAGTTTGAGGTAGATCATCAGCTATTAGATTTTGTATACCAAGAACATGATACATATCTATAGAAATCTGTGAAAATAAATTTAAGTATCTCAGTTAACATGAAATGTATTTGTCATCTTTCCGTAAAAAGGGCAAATAAGGGGTTTTGAGCAATGTAAATCATGAAGTCTCTTCCTTCTAACATGTTTCAAACTCATTTGATAAACATATAAATGAATAAAAGTTTTCTATCTTACTTAGATTCTTTATTTTGGAAATGTCAGTTTTGTTACCAGGGATAAATACTTCATTGTGTTATTATGTCACTGTCAATGTAAATCAGTTATTATTAATACTAATTGGCCATTATTAATAATAACCAAACCAGTTAGTATTAATAATAACCAATTATTGACATTGACAGTAACAATTATCCGCTAGCACAAAAGCTGAAGCATTAAACCTTATGCTTAGTGATACATTTAGTTTTGGACAATATGAAGGAATACAATTTAACATGTCAAGAAAACTGATTTAACTGTGTGTGATGATTCAGAAAATTTTAAAATACCATCTACACTCTATGATAAAGGTTTTATTCTAGAATTATATATTTGGGTCCAAAAAATTCTAATGCATGTGTTCCTAACTTTGCATTTCTTTTTATTTTAGGAATTGGGGGTGACAAAGGTTGGTCATATTAAACGTATCCTGCAGGCTGTTAAGGACATTTCAACTCATTCTATTGGGAGGAAACTGGCTATGTTATGATTGGTCTATGTTATAAATGTATAACCCCTCCCCCTCTTTTTTTAGATGTTTAAATTGCTATAACATTCCATTATTTTCCCTCTATGGTACATGAATTGATCATTATGATGATGTTATATGTGCACTACGTAATTTGATTTTGTATTACCTTGCTTCTAACCATGACATCATGCATCTCATAGACTTTTTTTACCACACTCTTATATTGGTGAAGTTTGATATAATGATTGAATATATGCAAATAATTGAGAAAGATAATCATTTACTAACCTTGTGTTCATGTTAGATATTGTAGATAGCATTAAAGTTATGTGACTTTCAGGTGGAACCTACAATTAAGGTCTGAATTTTTTATACTAATATTTTAGCCTAAAGAAATTATTTGAGCTAACTTTAGTAGCTCGAATTCTTTGAAGAGGTTAGTTCTAGGCTTTCAAAACATTAGACGTGTATATATAAGATAGAGTTGCCAGTTATTTCTTAAATTTTTGCCAGTTGATGTAGATTAGTAATTTATTCTCATTTTAGTACAATATAGAAAATTTTGCTGGAACATATAAATATATATATGTGTGTGTGTGTATGTGTTACTTTACAGCTGCATAGTAAATTTCTTTTTATTTTATAAAAGTGCAATCTAGACTGAGAAATAACAAATCATTTTCCCAGCACAAATATTTAAATAAGCTTATATTTCTCTTAAAAATATATTTTGTAATTTTATTTCATAGCAACAATCAACCTACATTAGCCAGTATTTGTACTTATTTCATAGACAAAATACTTATTATAGTGAAAGCAGTTATGCCTTATAATAATTAAAACAATCCTGTTAGTATATAAAATATTTAAGTAATTCAGCTTTTTTGTTGTTGTTTGTAAATTGGAGATGAAAATATTCAATATTAGCATAATGCTGAATCTGCCTTCTTCATCCAAGTTTTTAATTTCTTGTATGGAACAGTTGTGCCTTAGAAAGTTGAGGAGAAAAAGAGAGTGTATTGTGTTCTTTGTTCATATTTTAATTTGAATAATTTCCTGTTTTGACTAAAACAGGAAATATTGAAAATATGCCTCTTATATCAAAAAATGTATCAATTATTTTTCAGTAAATTCATTGTTGCATACTGTACCTGTTTTCTTGATGTATAATGAAAAAGAGTATCCATTGCCATTCCATGTAATTATGGGATCCTTCTCTTAACCCTCATCATATAAGCAACTTATTTTGCTTAGCATCAGAAACAGTTGTCAAATAAGCTTTTTTTTAATATTCTTATTTAATATGATGCATTTTGGCTACTTTTATATATTCATCTTTAATGCATTTCTTTTTATTGTAATTATAGATTTGCTAATTATATAAAACCATTTTTTTTTTTAAAATACTTAAAGATTTGTTTGTTTGCTATAATTTAATAATTAACTCACTCAGAATGTGACACTTTAATGAAATTATACTCTTCATAGTTATAAATTTCACTTCTTAAAATACATATCTGTATTTTTAAAACAAGTATTTTAATAAGTGTTTGTTTCATTGTAACATTTCACAGTTCAAATTGTGATGGTAAAAACAGAGTACTCTCATATCTCATATTTAAATATGGCAGAATTTGAATTAGTCTGGTAAAAAATTATTCTACAGTTTATTCTTGCATTTGGTTTCATAAATAAGAAAAAATTAAAATTATTGATATTAAGTAAATATGCATATTGAAGAATTATTTATATGTACTTTTACAAATAGAATAGTTTTATTATATTTATCATTTTTAAAGTCTGAAAAGTTTTTTAAAAATACATCTTGAAATTATGTCGATGTGTTTTAAGCATTTGATATATTGAATGAATTTCTATATTGAACTACCAATGCCGAAAACTGAAAATTAAAATTTAGTTGTAATTGGTTTAGAAATTTATCTATAACAATTAATTAAGAAATGTGTTTATCTCCTTTGTAAAAGTTTCACTTGGCCTTAGATTTGCTGTAGTATGGGGCTGTAGATTTTATTGCTATTTTCATAGACTTACACATTTGGAATGTTTGTAAGATTTGTGAAGAAGTTTGCAAAACATTTTTTTCCCAGCTAGTGAAGGTACTTCATTCAATCATGTAACTGAACAAAACGTATTAACTTAACCTGATATAATGCCTTTAAAGGATATTAGTATTTTATAAAAAGTATATATACATATATTTGTATGCGTAGTGAATTGTAAAGCAAATTCTATTGTTGTCCATAGTTTTGCTAAAATGTTTGAAAAATATGGGTGGTCATAAATGTGGAGGAAAAATCTGTAATGGTAATGATTTATTTAAGCTTACATATTTTTGCATTTTCTTTAAAATTTCCATAGATAGTTAATTTCTATAAAAATATATTTATTTGTGATGTTTTTTATAATATTTTGTAATTCAAAAACTGTAATGCAGCAGCCGAATTAAAATGTAGTTTATTGAAACATTCAAAAATTGTTTTCCAAAATTCTCTACATAGCCAAATATGAATAGTATTTAGCATAAAAGAATTTTATTGTAATTTAGCTCTCTAGCTCATCATTACAAATTAGTTCCATAATTCATTGATTCTAACATCTTTAACAGTGCTTAATTGAATCATAAAGTTAAATGTATTTTGCAAACATTATTTTTCCTTCCCTTTAATGCAATTCTGTGCTAATTTAAGATTATATCCACATTCTCTATATCTGGTGCTACCTGGCTATTTCGTCCACTGCCTTTTATCATCCTACAGCACAAAATAGGTAATGTTTTATCAACAAATTTAATAAATTTTAAGTATCAGTACTTTTTTTTTTTTTTTTTTTGGCTTTTGGATTTTTAATGTAGATGTGTTAGATCAAATTTTCTGCATTTCAATATGAAACTAATTCATCTATTTTTTTAAAAGTAGAAATAAAATGTATTTTTTCTTATGTTTTGCTAACACATTCCATGAAATATCCTTATATTTACTCATGGCTTAAGATTTTGTAACACGCTAGTACTTTTAAAAATTTGCCCATAAATTCATTACAACTTTTAAGCCTACTGATCATGTATATTAATGACGATTTGTAAATTTATAAATAACATAATTAGTGTAACTTAGAATTTCATCAAATTCGCCCAAAAAGTATTTATATTCTGATTTAACTGCTCTAATTACATGCACGGTTTTTAAAATTCCATCGTATTGCTCTAGATCTTTATTTTTATTACTAATTTGGTTTCAACATCATATTGAGTCACATTTATTTTTGCAACAATTAAGGATACTTTTATAAAGGACCTTATATGTTTTGAAAATTATTATACTGAATTGTTTAATTTGATAATCATTGAAATTGTGAATTCTAAAGCCAATATCACTGAAATTGTGAATTATTTTGTAAGTGATTCACAGTAATTTATGCTTCATGAATTCATTATACAATTTTCACTGCAAATTTTTCTATCAAAGGAAGCTTAAATTAAGTATTAACTATTTTCTATTCTATTAGTAAAGATGTTTGGATAGATTCAATTTTATATCAAAGCACACAATAAATGTGTGCAATATAAACTCTTTGCACTTAAGAATACTTAATTTTATGCAAAATTATTCATTGTTGTTTATCATTGTGTTATTTTCAGAAATAATCCTTAAATTTTTTTTATCTTCAATATTCATTATATATATATATATATATATGTAATACAATGCTGTTTTAACCTAAAAACTGCATTCAATATTATCCTGTTATTGAAAATATTGTGTATATTTTTCTAAAATCCATATGTTGATTTTTTAAAAACTTGAAATATATTATAGAAAGAAAAACGTTTAAAAATTGAGTCTTGCTTTTATATAATGGACATTTTTTTTCTTTTTCTTGGTAATGACTATAAAATGCATTGATCCAATAGCTTTTCTTTGTATATCCATTAGTATATAGACAATCATAACATTTCTTTGTATTATATGACACTGTATCATAATCTATATTTATATTGTATATAGATGTAAGTTTTATTCATTTACTGTTTATTTATGTTGTAATTAAAGCAAGTTTTTGCAAGAAAGTCAGCATGTGAATTTTCACATTCCGTGTGCAGATCATGTGTGAAAGAAAAATTTAGATACATATATATAAGTTTCACAGTTCTGATTTGTTTTAAATTAATTTTTTATGTATTTTTATTTTGTTATTAAGAATAAATATTAGTACTTACATTTTGTACACTTATTTAAAAGTTGTGTGAATTCATCTTGTAAAACTCTGTCTTAAAAATGTCATTCCAAATAAAGTTGCTAAACATTAAGATTAAAAATATTTATCTAAATGTTTTTAAAGGAATGAAATATTCCACTTTTTTTACCTTACAAATTAGTCATGGTTTGTTTTATGCACTGAGCTGAAAACATTTATTTTCTGATAGTTGCTATCGATTGTCTACAGATACGATACTTCAAAAACACATAAATTTGGATGGATCAAATTTTATATATATATAATATTAAATTTCAGACGAAATTTGTCTGCATTTGTATCAGGAGATAAAAATATAATTGATTTTTCAAACTTATCTATTGATTATCTGGAAGTATATTTTTTTGTGTGTGTTGTGTTAGCATAATAACTCAAATTTCTGGCTAAACTAAGTGAGGTTGTGGGTTGGGGAGATTCGCCAGCAAAATTGTAAATTGAAAAATTTTGAACTTGATCTGACAAAAAGTAATAGTGGAAAAGACATTGTAAATGTTGATTTCATTTTCATTTCTCAGTTACATTATGATACAATAACAAAAAGATCGAGATAATATTCTCTTGTCTAATAATGAAATATACTACCTTTTAAGGAAGTCCCATTTTCTTTGGTTAATCTCTAGGATGGTCAGCAATTTTTTAATCTTTATTTTTCTATCAACTTTATTATTTACCTTCATGTAAAAATGAAAGTGAGCAGTAGGCACCTTAATTAAATGTATTAAAAAGTGATTATTTATTATTTTTATTGAACCCTCAATTGTCGTATGTGATAAGGAGTAACGGACAGGTAAACCAACACCATGTAATGTTGCAAAATATATACAGGTTTGTCCAAAATAAGGAAAAACCCATGAAAAAAAAAGTATTTTGCACTTAATCTGGTATGAGAGCATCTTTTACAGTTAAAAGTGCTTAAATCCTCTTTGAAGTTGGTCTATGCGAGTTTTGTATGATGGTAAATGGAATGCTGTACCAATCCTCATACACAAATTATCCTAATTTCCGGATAGTTGCAGGAGGAAGATAATGAAATCGCTTTCTTTCTTCCAAAACAAACCACAAATATTCTATGCGGTTCCAAGTACAGCGATTGGACAGGATATGGAATGTTGTAACAGAATTTTCATGTTCCTGAAATGATGATTGAAGAATTCGACATTGGTGAATCATGGATTTATAATCTTGATAGGTATAGTCTTCAAACAGTAACAATATTTGCACTATAGAATGCAGTTATTTAGCCAAAGAATGACTAAGTCATTGCTAGTGACTTGTCCATACAAGATGACAAAGGAGAATTACTCCACACCATGAGATAAGGTCCAAAACATTATGGAACCACCTCCATGCTTCACTATAAGAAGGTGACAATCTTGGTTGTAAATTACTGAGGCTGTTTTTCATGCAGCATGAAACCTCTCTTGGTGGAGGAGTAGGGAGAAATCGGATTCATTAGAAAACAAGACGGTTCCCGTTGATTTGCATCCAAGTTTTATGGTTCTTGTACCCCTATACTCATTGTTTCCGATTTACATTTATAGCAAGGAGTTTTGAATCTCAACTCTATCCCAAATATCTTGTTCATTCAATAACCTTCGAAATGCATTTGTCAGTACTGGATTCTATAGATATTCATTCAGCTGATTAGTTTGTTACCTTGATCGGCCTTCTGGTAGTCATAATCCACTTAATGTTCGCCTGTCTCTCACAGTGAGTTTTGTTTTTCTTCCACTGTTCATTCTAGCCGAAATCGTTTAACCATGATCATTGTATCCATCATGACCTTCGATGGGTGTTTATTGATACAATTGTGTTACTGTTGGTACCAATACACTAATCAGGCGGTCTCCCACTATCTGCCCTCTTTTAAACTCTGCAAGTCCCTCATTTTAACTTCATTTGAAACGAAACTAAGCTGACGATGATGTACCAAACATTCGCACACCCTCTTGAGACTATAAGCAACAACGTTGCTCAAGAAACTGATAGTTATGTGTTTAATTTATTCCTGTGCTGTCATCTATGGAAGTCACTGTTTAGAGCTCAGCTTTTCCATTATTTGGATAACCTCAGTATAATATTATTAAAATCATAAATATAAAAATATGGTAGGAAATATAGTACAAGATTTATAATAATGCTATACACAGAATAATATCAGAATTTTTAATCTAAATATATAATTATCCTCTGCCATCTACAATGTATATCAATAAGTATTTAGACACCTGTGTGAATGAGGATAATTACCACGGCTTCTGTACTTAAATATCGTGTAGAAAACAACATTGACATAGGTCGCACGCAAGATGTTAGGAAATTCATAGGTGTCTGACTTAGACAAAGGTGTAATTGTCAGATATTATAGAAATAGAAATAACCTTCCATTAAGGGACATATAAAATGAGTTATACATTCCAAAATCAACAATGACTTTTGTGATTGAGAAGTGGAGGGTGAGTGGCGATTGTCGGAATGTGCTTTGATCTGTTAGACCTATGAAACTAAGAGATAGATACCGACGACTGTTGTTCAGAGAAATTTGGGAAAACGTCGCCAAACCGATGCCCACATATTCCAGGAATTCCAACAAGCATTCATGACTATTTCGATAAATACCATCTGCAGGGAAGCACATTTGCTTGATTTCCATAGCCGTGATGCCACCCATAAGCCTTTGATTACAAAATTCCAACCGCGATGCTAGGTTGAGGTAGACAAGGCGAGTCGAAATTAAACAGTAGATGTGTGGAAAGAGGTTCCTTGGAGTGATGAATCAAGGTTCAGTTCTGAGGTTGAATTATAATCCGGGGAAGTTTCTCTTGGTATGGACTGGGACGCTTAATCCTAATTCATAGTAAGGCAACGCTGACTTCGACTCCACTATTCTAGACAACAGTGTGCTTCGTATACTGTGGCAGTATTACTGGTTGGATCATTGTTATTTTCAGGATGACAACGTCACTTGTCAAGTTGCGAGATCCCTCATGGATTAGTATAGTGACAATGGGGTGAACCGACTGCACTGGCCTGCCCAGTGTCCAAACTTGCATTATATAGATAATCTCTGGGATAAGTTGGATCGCCGAATTAAGGATTACAGAAACTGCTCGAAATCACTGAAAGAACTTGCATGTCTTCTTCAAGCCGAATGTAAGAAAATACCACTGTCCATTATCCGAAAGCTTGTGGAAGGTATTATTGGGGGTTAAAGGACTAAGTCTGTAACTGCATCGGGTGGAGGCTCTTTCAATTGTTGAATATCAGTCGTTTTTATCTTATTTATCCATTTATTTATTGGTAGACAGTGTAAAACACTATGTGGAATTTGGAAAAGTCCCCATCCGTTTTATTTACATTATTAGCAGATACACACATCCCAATTGCTATTTTGGTGTTGAATAAACTCGACAGTTTTTAATGGTTAAAGGTGACTGGTTTGTCGGTGTGCAAATAAGCCTGAGACCAAATAAATATTTTAACATGATCTATTATATTCTCTATTGATGTGTAGCTGCTTAAAAACCGCTTAATTTTAATGTCATTCATATGCCCTGCCTTGCAGTCGATTTGCTGCTGATTACTTATATACATTGACGGGGGGTGGGGAACAGAAACACTTGGCCGGAATGTATCCACTATGCATGATTGTTGGGAAAAGTGGTCAAGGGATGGTACTGCCTCAAGAAGACTGGATTCCAAGTAGTCATGTGGCAGTACTGAGAGAGAAGACTACCATATTCGGCATGCAGTTGTGGGGCAAAGTACTGCGTTTGCGGCAGAAATTTGCGCTGCAGTTGGTGTCACAATGACACAACGAACTGTTAGAAATCGTTAACTTCAAGGACAGCTCTTAGCCAGGCGCCCTGTACCGCTCCTTCAACTGACTCCAAGCCGTTGCCCTTTGCGACACCAGCAATGTCTTGTCAGAGCTCAATGGTGGACGGATTGGAGATCTGTTAGGTTTGTTGAAAGCAGGTTCTGCCTTGGTGACAGTGATGGCCCTGTGTTAATCAAAAGGAGGATAGGGGAACGCCTGCAGTTAAACTATCCGTGGCCTAGACACATTGGACCAACAAACCTGAGTCATGAACTGGATAGCAATTTCTTATGACAGCATGAGCTCTCTCGTGGTTATCCCAAACATACTTACCGTAAATTTGTACGTCAGTGCTGCCATTCATGAACATTTAAGGGTAGTTTTCTAACAGGATAAAACTCGCCCTCATACCACTGTTGTAACGCAATGTGTTCTACAGATTATCGACATGTTACTCTGGCCTGCGAAATCACCAGATCTATCTCCATTTGAGGATGTATGGGATATCATTGAGCGACAACTGCAATACCATTCACGGCAATTACTAACCGTCCCCAGTATTGACAGAACAAGTACAACAATCATGGAACTCCATGTCACAAAATGACATCCGACATCTGTTTGACACAATTCATACATGTTTGAAGGTTTGCATTCGAAATTTTGGAGGTAACACCGACTATTCATGTAACAGCTTTTCACATTTTAAATGCATTTTCTTGAGCTTAAATTAGCCTGTGATTTCAAAACATTAATCAATTAAACATGTTACCTCAACTTATGAAAGGTCCAACTTTCATAACTTAATAATAATTTTTCTTGATGTTGGGATTTGGTTTTTTTTTCCTGCCAATCTATAATTTTCTGCTTGGTTTCCTTACTAAAGGTTTAAAAAAAATTTCACTCACAATTGCATCACATTACTGAGCCATGCTAGATCTGCGTATTTGTACAATCGCCTTTTTTTTTTTTTTTTTTTTCTCCTTCTTTTCTGCCATGTTTAACTTATTATATCTCAACTGGTTTCAATGAATCTATAAGTCTGTGGAAATGATTTTATCTCAATTTAGTCAAATATCTTTGAAACATTTCCTGTTATTCCTTATTCCCTATTGAAAGATATATATGAAAAATTTCCTGTATTAAATAGGAAAATTCATTTGCTTTATTCTTCTTTTGTATCTTTACATGAGTAATTTTACGTATTTATAAAAAATATTTAAAAATTGCGTTAATTTTTTTAAAAAAATACTTTAACTTGTCACCTACTGTAAGGTGTGTGTGTTTTTTTTTCCCCCATCTTCTTTTTGTAGAGCATTTATTAGTTATATTTCAACATCATTCAGTAAAGCAGCAATAGTAATTTACTTAAATGTTTATTTACGAAAATTTTCGACAGAAAAAAGTTTTCGCATTTGTGGTTGGAGGAAATGTGAATTTAATTCATTTGAATTTTCAGATGTGCCTACAATAAATGATTTCAAGGCTTCCAAAAATAAAAATAAAAAAAAGCTGAGCAAGATGTTTATTGTTACTTTTACTCCAGTTATGAAAATAAATAAATGCCGTTTTTTTTTCCCCTTTACGCTTACGAAGTATAAAAGGAATTATAATTGTCAAAAAATTCAAATTCAAAATACTGCCTGAAATATCCGCCGGTTTAGATTTTAGAAGCAAAGTTTTTTAATTATGTGTATATGTGAACATAGTAACAATGAATGTGAATTTAATTCATTTGGATTTTCAGATGTGCCTACACTAAATGATTTCAAGGCCCCTTCTGCCAGGGATTTCAAGGCCATGAAACGCTGTGAACTAAACTTATGAAATTCTTTATATTGTCTTGAACCCAAAGTTGTAGATTTCTATTAAAAGTTGAACGAAATCCATACACTGATCACGTCTGGCTATTCAAATGAACTGAATAGCAAGAAAATGCAAAAGAAATAATATCAAAGAAAATAAAATTCGGTGCACATTTTAGCATCTAAAATATGTCTTCGAATAAATTTTAACGCATTTAATTTTTGACGGAATAGTTAAATCCGACAAAAAGTTGAATGAAATTTTTTTAGTAATCTTGTTATTAAAATTGTAACTGTGGTAACTTTTGATTTCAATTGGCCTTCTAAAATGCAAAATGTCCAAAGTGGTTTCTGGAAAAAAAATTTCCCCTCTTCTTTTGCATGCGTTGCAAAACATTAAGCATTTCTCCAAATGACCTATATTTGCCTTCTGATATTTATAACTTAGTAAAGCAATATTTATATTTTTTGAAGGGAAATTCTCAAGTGAAATTATTTATAATGTAAATAATTAATGCCAGTTTAATTTTTCTTATAATGATCAAGTTCTGCAATCAATGAAATAAGTATAGCTCCAAAACAAATTATTGAAAACTTTTACTGATATTTCTTTTGTGGAATGTAAAGGTACATGTTTTTCTAGCATCATGATTATTTGTACATTTTAATATATATATATATACTGAAGTGACAAAAGTCATGGGATGACTGTTAATATCGTGTCGATCCTCCTTTTGCCCGGCGAAGTGCAACAACTCGACGTGTCATGGAGTCCACAAGTCGTTGGAAGTCCTCTGCAGGAATATTGAGCCATGCTGTCTGTATAGACGTCCATAATTGTGAAAGTGTGGATGGTGCAGGAGTTTGGGCACGAACGGATTTTTCTATGATGTCCCATAAATGCTCGATGGAATTCATATAGGGCGATCTAGGTGGCCAGATCATGCGCTGGAATTGTCCGGAATGTTCTTCAAACCAATCGCGAACAGTTCTCGCCCGTTGACATGGCGCATTGTCATCCATAAAAATCCCATCGTTGTGTGGGTACGTGAAGTCCACGAATGGCCGCAAGTGATCTGCAATCAGCTGAACATAACCATTTCCAGTCAATGATCGGTTCAGTTGCACCAGAGGACCGAGTCCATGCCATGTAAAACCTGCCCACACCATTATGCAGCCACCACCAGCTTGAACAGTGCCTTGCTGACAGTTTGGGTCCATGGCTTAGTGGGGTCTGCGCCACACTCGAACTCTACCATCAGCTCGTAACAAATGAAATCGTGACTCATCTGACCACGCCACGGTTTTCCACTGGTCTAGGGACTAGTCGATATGCTTACGAGCCCAGGAGAGTCGCTGCAGGCGATGTCGTGCTGTCAGTAAAGGCACTCGAGTCGGTCTTCTGCTGTCATAGCCCAAGGAAGACAAATTTCGCCGCACAGTCCTATCGGACACGTCCCTCGTACGTCCCACATTGATTCCTGCAGTTATTTGACGAAGTGTTGCGTGTCTATTAACATTGACCATTCTACTCAGACGTCGGCGGTCTCGGTCGTTAAGTGCAGGTGGTCGCCCACTGCATGATGGGATGTGATGCCTGAAATTTCATACTCTCGGCACACTCTTGATACTGTGGATCTCGGAATGTTGAATTCCCTAACGATATCCGCAATGGAATGACCCATGCGTCTAGCTCCAACTAACATTCCACGTTCAAAGTCTGTTAATTCTCGTCGTGCCGCCATAAATCACGAAAAACCTGTGCACATGAATAACTTGAACACAAATGAAAGCTCTGGAAAACGAACTGTGCATTTATACTTTTTCGCTTACTACTACTGCCATCTGTATATTTGCATATTGCTATCTTATGACTTTTGTCACTTCAGT
>JAPMOQ010018920.1:11611959-11647863 GCA_026543055.1 Argiope trifasciata
ATATATTGAAAATGATCACTATATAGAATAAATATAAGGGCGACAAAAAAAAGAAAAGAAAAATAGATCATACAATATTATTCCTATTATTAATTCATTTTAAGTAGAATCAGGAAAATCAACCCATTACACAGGTTTGAAAAAATATCCTCATAAAATTATCGAGATTAACAAGTTTTTTTAATTTTATAGTATACGAAGTATAGAGGAAGTATTGCGATATTCAAAAGACTGGTACTCGACATTTTGACGAATCTCCACATTTCAGGCTTCTCTGAATTCGGAAAACATATTTTTGACATTATGTCTGTCTTTTAACGCAGCTGTTCGAAAATGCTCAGAGCTAGATGACTGAAATTTGGTATATGGAATTACGACCAAATTTGTAGATTTCTATCAAATTTTGTACGAAATCCATTCATAGGAAATCTGGCCATCTAAATATAAGTTAACATGATGTATGCAAAATGAAATTATTTGACTAGATAAAATATTGCGCATAGATTTAACATCTAAAGAGTAGATCTATATTACATTTTAAACCAAATCCATTATGAGTTGACAGTTTGTCGCTTTGTATTTTTACATGCATGTAAACTCAATAATTCAGAATTGCAGTTACTTAAATAAATTTATTATGTAATGAAGTTATTAAATTTGTAATTACGTGTTAAACTTTGATTTCAATCTATTTTTTAAAAAAGATTTCCAAATTATGTGTTCGGTTTTCTTCTCTATTCTACTACGAAGTATAAGACGCTCAATGCACAATTTTAAAAATAAAATAAATCTGTACACTCATACCGTTTACAGACTTGGTCTGCAGTTTTATTAGGAAGAGACGAGATATTAAAACTTTTGAGAGTATGTGAGAAAGTTTTAAGGGAACGCTGCCGCAGATTTAACTTTCAACTTCGCTGTTCATATGAATAATGGATAAATTAAGCTTCATTTTCTTTTCAAAAAAAGAAGATTTGAAAATGTTAAATTTATCTTACGCATACTTAACGCGCAATGCAAGAAAAATTCATCATATTATTACATGGCTTGGAATTCACATATAACTTAGCACATAACTTAACATCTAATAACATTTAAGATTACTGCGTAATATTTAGTAAAGAATCCATCCAATAAGATCAAATGTAAGTGAAAAAGAATTGCCCTTCGACCAATAAAGTTGTCACATTCTTGTAAAAGTTTTTTAGAAATTATTTTAAACCTACTTTTTTCACCTATTTTGATAGATGTTCATGATTAATAATTTGTAGCTCAGTGAACGTTGCTTATAGTAATTATTTTAAATCCGAAATAAGTTATCATCACATCCAATTAATTAATTCAATTGAAATGCCTTAAAAATAATACTGTTCTGCAGGAATTCGTTGGCAGTAAAAAAAGCATATCTCACGACACCATTGGCATTCTCATTCATTTTAAATTAAGAAAATATATAAAATGTGCAGAATTGAAAACAATCAATATTTTTAAAATTTTCTTAAAAAAAACAGTTGTTGTAAATAGATTTTTTATTTGTTGAGCATTCATTGAATAAATATTCTTATGAATAATATCCATCAAAACATTCAGCACGCTGTTATATCTTCTAACGAAGTAATAATCCATTCATATATCTGTCCTTTTCCTTTGAGAAATCACTCTTTCATTGCGTACATATTCCACTATCCCTAACTCACTACATCTTTTTCACTTACTCATCAAATTATAATCCTTTCGGACTACAAATTGAGTATCACTCCTACATTTCAGCTATACATTAATTAGGAAATAGTTTCAACGAACTTGCTAACATAAACAAGTAAAATGATTTGTACTTTTCAGAATATCTTTTTTTCTTTCATCCTCAACACTCGACATATGCTCATCATGAAATTGACAATATTCTGTAGTCACAGCCAGTAATTCACTGAATAAGTTGCATAACACTGCAGAGGATAGAAGGCCAGTGTTGATTATATGAAGCTAGCAAAACACATCTATCACCGGCTTTAGAATTGTAAATCACTGGCACAGACCGAATGTTGTTAAACAAGGATATATATTCCATACTATATTGATCTTTACAATCGATTAATTGCTACATCGGCTACAATACTGTGTATATGTACTTTTAAAAACAAAATTACTATGCATCTTCTTAAAATGATTTTTTTCGATTTAATGTTTAACAAATCTGAAAGTTTAAAAGGATTTAAATGCAAAATAAGCGAGTCATTTAAATTCAAGTGAGAAAATACGCAAAAGATTTATTCTAAAATAGTCAAATTAAAATCACAACCTCAAAAAATGCCCCGACATGAGTTCCAGTCGTATTTATTCAGCTTTCTTCCATGGGAATGAAATGCAATTCCTAATCTGAAATCGAGGAAAACTTAAAGATTTATTGACAATAGAGGCAAATTGGTCTGGTAGCTAATTTCTTGTGTTCAACCGGGCGACCTTTTGCAAAGAACATTTCATTATGCTGACAGCATTGTTTCTTTTTCATTTCAATCTATTGTATCAGTTCTGACTGATAATTTAGGTATTTTTGAGTAGAGTTTGTTAATAAAAAAAATAAGAAATCTAAGCTATTTGCATCAATAATGTATCTAAATGTTGAAAAACCGAAAAGCTGGATTTTAACCCTTTACACTTCCATGTCGAGTTTGACTTGCCATTCGGAATAACACATCAATTTCATGTTTCTACTTGATAACGATTTTTTAAAAAACATAGTAAAAGCCCCTTACATTAATTTTTAGAAATTATTAAATTAGCTTTATTTCATAGTTCTTAAATGAATTTTTATACTCTCACATATATAATTATGCACTTTATTTCTTTTTCGAGTACAAAAGTTTCAAATTTTGAGTTTGGAATTCAAACATGTAGAAGCACCTCAGGTAGCATATTCAAAGAATTCGTAAGTGATGTTCGTTGACATTTTGGAATTTTGATTAAAAGTATTCTTGAATAACATGAAGTTTTTTTAATAATACCTGCACATTATGCCCACATAATATAATTACCACTTTCCCGTTTTTATCATATATCTTTTTAAAATTTGTATGATAATGATCGATATGGTATGATTCGTTATAAAGCAGATGAAATTTACAACTAACTAATCGTGAATCATTATCTCAGTAAAAATTACACATAAGTCTGAACGGTGTGCTTTATATAAAATCTGATTATGATAAATATTATGCTACAATTATTTAAAAAAGGACGCTTTTACTGTAGTACTTTTATCAAGAAAAACGGATATTCGGGGCATAATATAATTTTTCCGTTTTTAATCATTAACAGTGATTTCGTAAATATAAATGACATCCTGAACGTAACACTATTTTGTCGCTCCTTTATGATATTTCGTTTTTAAGAAACTGATACTTTGTTTCAATGGCACTCGTGTAAGCAGTACCATCATCTCTTTGGTCGATATGCAACCGTTGAGGAGTTTTATTATAACACTGCATGCAGATAATTTGATTTCAGTTGAAATATCAAAAACCATAGATCTCTATGTAGAAATCGCTTATTACTTATTGACGAATGGCTACAATCAAATTTAAACAAACCATCATACGAATATCAGACTGCTTTCTAGAACGTTTTTACATCTTCGTTGAATCTAGAGATATGATTAGTTAATTAATAAAACTGCAAAATATTATTAGAATTTTTTTGAAGATGGTTGAATATAAAGGTCATTCAATCAGAGGAAAGGAGATGTAAAAGAAATTAAGAGATATTCGTGAAATAAAATTTAATCGAGCACATTATTAAACTTAGTCATCGCCACATCAACAATCGTTATAGCTTGCTTACGGAAATTGATATTTATATCTTCCAAAGCAACTGTCTGACAAAAGTAATCTTTGTACTAAAGTATGATTTTAAAAATTACATATTTCATTATATTAATTTCAGTTCTATACATTTTTTCCATTAATTTTAATAATATTTTAATTCAATTTTATGCACTATCCATAACAATAATAATATTAATATTAGTAATACATTTATAATATTAGTATAGTTAGACTTTAAATGATTATATTCGTTTTCCTTTCTGCCAGAACTAATTTCTGCTGCTCGAAATGTACATCGATACGGAAAAGTTTATAATAAATGATACCATAAAAGAAAATAAGTTTAATGCATCTGTTTGATACATTTTTAAAGAAAAGCCTCATTTCAAGGCGATTTTCTTATTTCTTTTTTATTTGCATGAAAGAATCTGATTTAAGCAGTACAAAAGATTTTGCAATATATATATATATGTGTGTGTGTGTGTGTGTGGAACAACAAGGAATGTGGCAACAAACGTAATAAAAATTTATTCGTTAAAAGTTTATTTTCAACAATTATTTCAAAAAATAACTGAATATTTTCAAACTCTGAACTTTAAAAAAAAAATTATATTTTGAGTACTCAAGTACTCGAACATAATTTTGATGTTCCGAAATCTGAATGAGAATGAAGCAAGAATATTCATCGATATTTCGATTTTGTTATAGACAGTAACGGAAATCTATGTACAGAAAATATAATACATATATTCAGGATATAGTAGATATATGGGTCCATATTTTTTATCAATTAATGTATGTGGTTGATGTAAGATTTTTTAAAATATAACTCTTGAATCTTCCCATTAAATTTTTTCTTAGTATATTTTCAAGTTTTTTTTAATCATTTTGTAAACATTATAACTTTGCTTCATCGTAAAAATCTCATTCTTCTTGCATAGAATTAGACGCTTCAGTCAAAGACGAAATTGTTTAGTGGAATTATTTTCAATGGATCTGAAATTATTTTACTTCATCAGTTAAAAAAAAAAAAAAAAATGCTTGTAATCAGTGACGTAGCGAAAAGCTGGAGTGATAAAAGAGAGAGAGTATTTAAGTGCTGGGGATTTTCTTGGAGATAGTATTATAGAATAGTGCTTATATGTCACTTTTAGAAGTCAAATACGATAAGGATCTCATTTACCATTGTTTAGCCACTGATAATAGTTAGATCCAATATAAATATATTGATCACATTTATAATTATCATGTATAATTATGCTTCAAAGTGTCTTCAGATCTAGTCCTGTTTACACAGTAGCAGTATTTTCTTAAAATTGCATCTTCAATGCACTGTGATTGGGAACCATAACGATTAATACGACTGATATCGCCAAGAACTGATAGGTCATCTTTATTATCTCGAAATATAAGTGTTCCTTCAAATAAAGCGGAACCAGGTTTGGTTCTGACGATCACTTTGAGTTGAGTGATCATCCCCAAAGCCTTGCCATCTTCTATTTGTTTCCCGAAGTATAAACGAGAATTGACGACCACTTCACGACGCGGAACAATCAGATCGGCCCGGAGAATTTCACTTAAATAGAGCTCCGAACAAATATTTGCGTGAGAGTGTAAGCGATCGTTGATGGTTTTGACAAGAACACTGGCAGCTTTCCGTGATCTGGGATCTGAAATTTAAAAAAATAATAATAACACATATTATTATTTAATTTAAAATATTTTTTTCAGCTAAAAAATGTTTGAATCTTCAAAGAATGAAATACATATATTTTGTTGACATTATTTCTGAAATATATATAAATTAAATCGTAGCTTTCTTTTTATACACTCTTCATACTTACTTTTATTAATTTTTATTATATCTTTTAGATTAATGAATAATTATGAAATAAAATAATCGTTTTCAAATATTTATTTAAAAAATAATTTTGAAATGTGTAATAACTTTTCAAAACATCTGCATTTGGCAAGGATTTTATTTTCTCTCTATTCGTGATGTTTGATAAAAATGATTTTTAATACTGAAAATACCTGTTTAGTCTTATGAATAAATATAAAATATCACACGTGTAAAAATTATTGTTGTAGCTCTTTTTTGGATATTAGAAGCAGATTTAGATATACTTCTCCAATAATAAATTTTTGACATTAAAATTTTTTTTCTATTTAAACATTTCCATGTATTCTGAATCAAATCGGATTAATAAAAAAGATAAATCAAAAAGATACAAATCGGATTAAATAAATGACAACTCAGTTCGCTGAAAATCGTAATCCTTTCTCGTTCAAGCATTTTACTAGCAAAAAAAATTATGACTTATTTATGAAATTTATTTATTGAAATTTATGAAATTTATTTATGACAGACAAATTATTTGTCCAAATGAATTTAAATAATTTATTCTTCATTTCATTACATTTATTTTATGTCGATATCCAAATACCATCAAACCTTACCTAATCAAAATTAAAAGAAAGAATTTATAGAAAATAATAAAATGGAACAAGATATAAACATGCTGAGAAATTAATAGATTAGCTATCTAATTAATTGAGTGATGCCAAAAAGCACCAACGGCTCAGAATTGATTAGTTCAAAGTGTTTGAGTCAACAAACATCTATTAATATTTGTTTAATAAATGCTTAAGTGAACAAATATCTATTGATATTTGTTTATTATTATATAAATAGAGATTTGCTGATAGGGCATTTTGATTGGTCAACTAGGCTTGCAAAATGGGGAAATTAATTGCTGACAAAAATTGCCGAAATTGTTTCAAGTGTGTAAGTTGAGAATTCTAATTAAATTTAATTTTGAAATATCTGTCGAACACGGAGCCTTAGGGGCCATACGACTTTTGATAATGTATCTTGATATCACAAACTTTCATATGAAATAAAAAATGGCTAATTAGGTACATTACATAGGTGATCTACCTTTCCCCCACGCCGCATTGAGAATACATAATAAAATAGTGTTTTTATATTTTTCTTGAGAACAAACAGTAGTTAAGAGTACTGAATTATTGATATAATATCTAGATGACATTAACTTACGTATGAAATAAAAATTAATAACATTAGTATATTGGTTGAGGACAGGCTTTTTTTTGGTTCTACCAATTATTTTAAAAATAAAGATTTTCGACGGACAGCTGATTGCTAAAAATGCTTAGTATATATATTTCAGATAGAAATGTTCACTATATTATAATGGGATATAACGGAACGAATATTTCAATGAAGTGTGTGGTTACTGGAATGGTATTTATATAGTAAAATACAGCTCGTAGAATATTTTTTGCATTCTTGATATTACCTGATTTAGCTAAATTTTCTTCTTTTTCACATACACAGTAATGGTCCGGGATGCCAGCATTTGCACAAGTTCGATTAGGAGAGAGGTAACCAAAAAGTGACGTTCCTCCAAAAAGCGAGGTATCAGTTCCAAAGCTCATGTTATTCGTACTAAAATTTAAAATATCTATAGCTGTAAAATAGATGTCGTAAGGTGTCGTCAATCTCCCTTGATTTATTTTTAAATTTTTCGCTGCTTTCTTCTGTGTATTGAGAATATTTTCTGGAATGACTAGTGCAAAGAAAGGCATTCGTTCTTCAATGCGTCCAATGAGGGTCGCCCTCATTGCATCAAAGCGGTGGCCATGGTCAGACAAAATGAACAAGAACGTCCTGTTTAAGTGTCCAGAGTGAAGCAATTCTTTTAGCCAAAATTCAAAATCCCCATCAGCTGATGCCACTTGGCTGACATAGTCATGACTTAATTCAATGAAAAAAGTAAAAGAAAAGATTGGCTGTTTTATTTTACTGTACTTCATTATGAAGTCACTAGTATACTGAAGCTGCAGTAAATGCTTTGGGATGTTACCGAAGCATAAATTTGAGCTCACACGATGCAATTTGGAAGTTTGGACAACTAGCCAAAACGGTCTCATGTAGTGATCCGTTGGAGCATCTTTGAAACCTCCACGAAGATAATTGAATAAACCTATATCTGGACGATCCTCTGCAAAAAGGGTTACATAACCGGACCTAGAAAAGTTCTTCCACAGACAAGGCCACATATCGTATGTTCCTGTAGGATTTTCAACTTTAGGGAGCTCATTTCCAAATACAGATTTCCCTGTTAAAATAGCACCTAAATTAGGAAAAGTATTATCACCTACTTTAGTCATTCCTCTGAACACAAAAGCATTTAAGTTTTTGATTAAAAACTTATATGTTTTTGGTAAATGACGTATGAAACTCAGTCTTGACAATGAATCAATGCCAAGTATTATTACATTGTACACATCATCGCTGTTCTTAGAATTATTCGTTGAATTCAAATTTTTCTTTTTAATATTAATATGGCAGTGAATATTTGTATAAAATGCTATTCCAGCAAAATTATAGCAAGATACATATACAAAATCGGAGAATAATTTAAAGCCATTGAGTCGCATTTTATGTGCTTCTCCAAACATTACTTCAAAATCATTCTTGCGAAATATTTCTTTGTAATCACAATGCAACTTTTCCACTACAAACCCTGAGGATTTAACAGCAGTTAAATTGAATTTTAAAAAGCCTTCTTCATCTATGAAAGTTAATGTGGCTACACGCTCTTTACAGAAAATAGCCTTTGGAGGCGTCAAGTAATTCAAAATGGATGGATCGAATGGGTGAATTCGAGGAAGTTGACACATTTGATTGCGGTTAGGTGGTTCTTCTTTGTTCATATCATAGGACAAAAATTCATTATTTTCAAAGAAAATAGGCTTTAACGTTTGGGTAAACTGATATACGAACATGATGATCATGAAAGAAGTTGCAAGAACAGCCCACAGCAAATTTTTCCATGATGCAGATGGGATCATAGCATTTCTGCTGGTCTTTTCTCTGAAAAAAAATTATAAAGATATTATGAACCGATGTTCGTTAATAAATTAATCTAGTCAAAATTGAAAGATTATTAGTAATCCAAAATGATTTGAGTTTCAGCAAAAAAAAAGATTTAATAAATTTACTAGATTAAAGGAAATGAATTTAACTAACCAGCGATTAAATTTTCTTTTTTAGATTTTAAAAGAAATAGATCTATTCATAGAGATTTTTCCCACTTTTTTGTTTATTTATTTTTGCTATAGTTTAGCTAAATACAATACACAAGTACCAAAAACTTCGCTGAACTGCAAGTTAAGAAATATTTGCTCAATTTTATGAAGTAAATAATGAAAAATACACTTGATAAATTTTCATGTAAATAAAAAAAATGTTTTATTTGTAGATAATGTTTTTTTAAAGAAAACTATTTTTATAAAGAAAGACCTTATCAAAAGGATAAATAGTTATTCTTCTTGAGATAACAAAGAAAATCACGGTCAGGAAGAAAATCGATTGTACAAATTCTCAAGAGCAATAAAGGGGCAGTATATTGGGAAAATATGTAACTTTCGCTAATTTTTTTTTTTAAAGGGAGAGATCTGACAGTGTTAATGATCTGGAAAGAAACTAGAGAGCAAGACATAAAAGCAAAGCATGTATTTTGAATCTCTATTTCGTTAGTTTCCTCTCTAAAAATGAAAAATAGTCACTGCAATGTTGCCTCATGACGCCTTTTCAGAATAATGCTCTCAGCATCTACAACTCTTTGCTATTTCATCACTATGCTATTTTTAAACCTTTTTTCTTTTGTGTGCTAGTAACTTTTTACATTTTAGAATTCAAAATTCATTTTTATCAATGAATACAAATATCAAGTCTTTTCCACGGGATTCTATTTTTTTTCACCGTAAATTATATAAAGTTTCACACCCCTTTAGTTATTGTTCCCCTGAAAATATTAAAATATATATTGTTCATTGAAAAAGTATTTTTTTAATTTAATTTAATCTTAAATCACGAACATCTTTGCTGTGCTCATAATTTCGAATCAAATGGCATTCTTAGAAGTTTCTCCAAATAATCTCTTACATTGCAAACAGAAAAAATAATACAAATTATGTATTGCTCCATTTTTTTTTACCTGATGCCATTTCTTCATTCATATGTTGTTCCTATCCTAGTTTATTAAAATTGTTATTATCAATAGAAATATTAAGAGTTTGAAACGTTGCTATGAGGAGGATGAATTTTACTGGCGGGCTGAAAGATTTCTTTAATTACATCGGTTACGATTTTATCCTCGCATTTCCAAAGCAATACAGATTGGTTTATGGAAAGACTCCTCCATCCACAAGATATCCATTCCTTGCCTGTTATACTTTTTTAATGCTTAAGCTATAAACCTTCCATTTACAATCTCCGTTACCATAACAACAGCAAAAGCTAGATGAGGAAGAACCAATGAAGGTAAACAAGTGCTTTCCTGCAGGCGCCAGACTACCCACGAAATGGCGCCACAATTTCGTTTTGTATATTTTTCAGCATCTTTGGAGATAATTCATTTTTTGAAAAAGTAGTTAGCAATCAGAAATTGATCAAGAGACGGTTCCACGTAAACCGGAAAAGAAATTTAATTGACATTTAAAATTTCGGGAGCGAAAAATCAAATACTTGGAATTATTCCGCGTTTCCATAAAATTATTTCTAGTATACTTATATTTTTAAATTAAAAATTAAAACAAAAATTCTTAGTTAATTATTGAAATGGTAAACTGTAGTAAGGCTTATAAAAAAGTAGTTCGTAATATGCCCTTGATAGTTTTACTGGAATTCGTAATGCTTTCTCGACGGAAATTCTTAATACATTTTTATTTGTCCTGCAGACTTGAGATGCTTTGAAAATAAAAGTTAACGCAACTGATTTAAACCTTCCCTTTGTTCCATAAAAAATAATTGTCGCTAATATGATTGAATTTGAATTTTTTTTTAAATATAATATTTATAAACCATATTAGAGATGTAGAGTAACATAGCGAATACATTTAAAGGTAAGATTAGTTTTGAAATTATATCGAATTGTCATATAAAATTAAAACGAACCGTAAAAGATATTAAAGAGTTTTTAAAATCCACCCGTGATGGGTGGGAGTAGGGGGAGGGGGAGCTCTAAAGAAGCTTGCAGATTCGATGGTCTTTTATTGGATGTCTTATGATGGTATCAATTGTAAAGTAATTGATAATTATATACTAAATAATTTGGGCCTAAATTGTGATTAATGTGCAATAATTTAAAACAACAACAGAAGAGGATAAACAATATATAATAACAATTTTTTTCAACAAAATTTGCAAAGTAATTGATCATATAAAGAAAAAAAAATTAATTCACGATTTCAGGTTATCCTAATGAGTTGCCATTCGCTCTTCACCCTTTACTTATCAGTCAATCAATCAAAAGTAATCAGGGGGTTCTCATCTGAGAGAGTGGACATTTAGAGAAAGACTGCTGCGAGACGTTGCCTGGCTCTCTTGCTCCTGAAGTTCATAAACAGGAATTTTTTATATGCCCGTGCTTATACTGCCATCAATCTAATTCAAAAAAATTTAGTTGCAATTTTTTTGAGAATATTCCCTAATTTAGGAGAGTTTGAAATATTTTAGTGGTTTTCTATTTCTAATGCAGCAGGGCATCTGACAAGTTTGTTGTTGTTACTTATGGCACTTTTATAAGCCTGCTGACAGAAAGCTGTCAGAGATTTAAGCCTAAACTAGCACCCCTTGTTTTTTCAGTAGCGGTAGTTAGGTCCAAGAGTACGATTTAGCTACTTATATGATTCACATTCGCTCGCACAACACCTTTTTACACGGGAGCACATTCCCACCACTCACAGATAGAACACAGAATAACAACCATAACCGAACTGGGATTCGAACCCGAGCCTTCCAGATCACGGAAAAAATAATCAGACAAGTTTTCATATCATAGATGTCATATCAAAGCATGAAAAGTCATTAGTTGCAACAAATGCCATTTTTTACATCGATTGAATTTGAAGTTGATGAGGCCTAAAATTATTTCATAAGTCATGCTCTTTTATAAGTCAATTTAAATATAAATAATATATTTAGTGTAGAGGGCTCAATCGCTAATCATAAATGGCCCAGTAGCTAACTTTTATAACCCTAGATATAAATCCAATTGGGAAATAATACTTTATATCATAGAAAGAATTATGTTTTGTGTTGTTTGAGTCGATAAATATATTTCTCAAGAAATTATGGACTCTTACTTTTTATTCAGATCACCGATCCTATCAATAATATTTATTATTTAAAACATAACAAAAAATGCCATTCTTTTGCGATCAAACTAATCTATTTATGAAACATTGAAAGTCATTATTCTAGACAATTTTGCAAATGAGCTTCGAAAGCGGTTTTAGGTGAGTGTTTATGCAAACTGAAATTTTGCATGAATGCGTTATTTTTTCAAATTATTTTTTGAAATAAATTTATATACTACCCTAATTATATGAAGTAGCTGTAATTAGAGTCACTGTAGAGTAATTATATTAGTAGCTGTAATTATATTAGTGGCTGTAATTTTAGTCACAAAACGATAAAAACGTTTCTTATTCTATGTTTTAGCGTGTTCCTAATTTTTCATCTTCTTTCTTGTGACTGGAGCATCGTTATTCGTTGTCGAACTTATTTAATTTCACAGTGGGCACCACCTGCCGGATTTTCATTTAATATTATTGACCCAAAATCCTTTCAACTAAAAAAAACTACTTTGTATACCACATAAAAAGAGTAGCAAGTGAATCTTTAAAAGAGAACTATTGTCGAATACATCTGTAAATTATGTCGGGGTGCAAAATTCTGTTCAATCAAAATATATGTGCCATGACATCTATAATTTGTTTTAACTCAGTTTTTTTGGCTAACCTAATTATGACTCGTCATAATTATTTTTTTTTATTTCATCCCCTGGTCTAAATCATTTTTTTTATTTCATTTGCATTTCAATTAATTGTAAAAATGAATGAAAGGAGAGAGAGTGAATTTTCAAGCTAAATTTGTGTTGTGATTGTTCAGTTTCTATACATCATAAAAAAAACAAAAATGCGCAGAAAGGCATAATTACATTAGCTGCAAAGTAATTTAAGTGTAACAGAATATCAAGAATTTGGGAAAGTGTTTCCGAAGAAGATTGCCAAAATGAATCTTATTCAAATGTTGATTCTTTGACAAACAAAGCTTCAAATGAAAAGTTGGAATTAAAACTTGAAAAATTCAATTGTTGAGGTATCTCTTCTGAGCAAGGAAGGTACCTTAATTTCACCAGCTCATATGGTTGAAGTCCTTAAATCTACATTATCCCGAATTTTGCAAAATAATAATAATAAAGAAATACTTATAAAACAAATTTCAAGCACCATTAATTTATTTCTTACCAAAAAAAAAAAGAAGCTTTGCAGCCAAATTATCCTATCCACATATTACAAAATGCTGTAACGAAATTATTGAAAAAGGCAGAAACTATCATAACATTCTACATAAAAATAAGGAATAATATTTTGTCATTTATTGTTTAATTTTAGTTTTTTTAGTAAATATTTGGGTTCTATATGTATTTTCTTTCGCAACTGTTATTATGACGCAGAGAGAGTAGCTTTTTAATTTTCAACTTTTCTCTAATTTTTAATAAATTTTTCAAAGTGTTTTAAAAAATAATTTACAAAAAGTCTTCATTTTTAAAGTGCGCATGCAAGTTGCAACGATATTAAATATATTGTTTCGTGTCCATACTATTGTTTCTGTAATTTAAAGTTTTAAAAATCAAAAAAATAAGTAAGTTAAATCTAAATACTACGATGCTATAAGGGCATTGTCAAGTGGCAATGTTCGAAATGAGTGGTTCGAAACTTCTTTTAATAGGGTGTACCAAAAATATCAAATTATTAAAGATAAGTGAGCAATGTGACCGAAAGGGCACCAAAAGTCGAACTCTGTCAGGATAGACTATTAAAATCAAGAAATCATGCCAATTTAGTTAAAGATACATTTAATGACATTAAAGGACATGATTTACAAGGGGACAAAACTATTGAGGACAATAACATTTAACATATATGCATAAAAATAATACTCGGGGATTACATCATGCTTTACGTTCGCTTCCAAGACATGGGCTGATTGTTTATGGTAACGGCCGATAGAGGGCTGAGGAACAGTTAAGGTTACAGCAATATAAATTGCAAATAGATCAAAATAAGGTACGATATAAGACCTTGTGAATAAAAAATTTCCCGTTAATCTTCATAAAGTTACACTTTTTTTAATTTTCATGCCACTTCTCTAGGTTAATGTAGTCAATTAGAAATTTTATTTTTTTAATGGAACTACATCATTACAAAAACCCACACGCTCATATCTTGAAAATTGAGGGAGTTATTCTTAATCGAAAACTGAACGCGCTGCACATTGGCTATACACTAAAATAAAATAAAATTATGACATAATATGCAAAAATAAAATGTACGGCAATATTTACATAAAAACCCATTTTGCCTGCTTAGAGCAAATTCAGAACACCGTCATGTACTTTCAAGGATACTTTTATGATCAGATTGCCATTCATAAAAATTAAAATACAAAATAAAAACATGCAAGCAATTTATTGTCAAATTTATCATGATTTTTCACAACAACATTCTAAAAAATTTACTAAGAGATGTTTATTTTCTTTCACTTAACTGTAGATTAGCCATTCCAAATATGTATGCTAAATTATTTTTTCCCAAATTGCATAGTTAAATGCAGACGATTTCTTTTTCAGTTTAGCTATTTATTCTCAGAATTATTTCTTTTCATTACAATTTAGCTAAACTTTTATTGTATATGCCAACCCCCCTGGGGGGGTACCTCGAAATGAGAATAAGGTGCTACCGGTATGGTGGCTGGATCTCGCCAATGTGGTGGGTACAATAATAGGAGGGTGCACTGGCCCTTCCATCGACGTACTCTCTACGGGGAGGGTTGTACCGTGGCCGGGGAGGGCCATTAGGATTCAACCATAGTTCCTGCCAGTGTTACTGTAGCGGCGGTCCGACCATTCAGTCTTGCGAGGTTTTATCCGTGTGTCTTACGGCGGGTCGGAGGTCAGTTGTATGACTTGAATATGCCAAAATAACGATTGAAAATCATTCACAAATGTTTAATTATATATTGTCGAATTAAGAACATAGAAAAACTGGTTGTGTATTTTTTCTACAAATGATGAAACATTTAAATAGCAATGATTTATTCCATGTATAATAAAAATAATGCAGAAACGTTTAAGGAATTTGGATGGGGATATCAGAATTTGCCTGAAATTTCAAGCACGTTTGTTTATCGGATGATGAGACGATTAAGAATTACCGGTTCATTTCATCCAAGATCTGGTCCCGGGTGAAATTGATTGTTAATTGAAGACGAAAGAACTAAAGTTATAGCATATTTTATTTCCTATCTCTGATCTAACATTCGAAAAGAAAGTGAAATAAATTAAATTAAATAATTGTTTAAGAGCATTTGGATTTTTTTTTTTTTTGACACACGCTTTCTCATTTTTTATTTCAAAATTTTCATTGTCAATTTGCATATGGAAGTCTATATATACATAAGGAACATCATTTAAGTGATCCTCAAAATGACATAACTTATTTGATTTTAAAAATCGAGTTACTATAAAAATTACTTGAATTGGATTTTTTATAGATGAAATAATGAAACCAATTTAATTTGGATTTACGGATTATAATAATCCCTAAATCCAAATAAAATTATAAATACAAAGCAGGAAAATGGATGACTGACTGACATTAAAAAAAAAAAAAAGGAAGAAAATACTTTTCAAGATAAATTTCTTTTAAAGGTGTTTTTTAAGAGATTTGTAGCACTCTCTTTTTCTCCCTACACTATGGTTCACTCTTCACACGCCGCCCTCTGGCGAGTGCTTAGAGAGACAGTCAGTTAAGCCTCTGTTATCGGTATGTGTTTTCGTGTTTTTTTGTCCACTCTCTGTTTGTGTCTGTGTGTAACGTAACCTTATATGTTTTAATAATAAATTATTGTTACACAAGAAGGCTTATCTTAATTAGAACCCACCAACCACCGGTCACATTGGCGCCCAACGGGTTTTAATTGCGTTTACATTGACGCCTAGCATTTAATTGCACCCCCGCATTGCCGCGCAAGCGTGCTTTTAAATTTCAGCCTTCAAAAAACAGAGTAAAAGTTCCGAACACAGAGGCTTGGCTCAATTTTTTTTTCAGGTTAAAGCAATTCGAATGCACACCCTGTGCAAGATTTCATTGGATTATGTTAATTCTCCCTCCTGGAGGAAAAAGGCTTTCTATTGCCAAACGGATGTGTTAGATCCCATCGTTGCTTCATTAAATGATAAGTACTTATTTTTGTTTCAATTTTTGAATACTTGATTTCTTTAGCCATCCTGGTAAAGAATGAAATGCTCATTCATACGTTTAGATTTAATAAATTTGTGTTAACTTAATTTGCCACACCCCTGGCATATGTATAATATTGTTGTATAAAACTCATGATATAACAGTCAATTTAAAGCTTTGTAAAAGCAGTTCATTAAAAGCTTTTCTCATATTTCTGTATGTAGATTTTCTATTGGTGTTAAAAACTTATAATTGTTTGAAAAAATATTTCTTCCAACCAATAATATATAGTTTAAGTTTCTTTCGTCAGTTTCGGTTTCGGAACGAAACGCAAATGTTGCTCTTTTGCTTCGCTATTATTCGGCGCGCCAAATGTCTGCTTCCCTCCCCTTCCCCCCTTTTCGGAATATTAATGTAATACACCGGATGCAGAAAAATAATCTGAATGATTCATTTATATCATATTAAATGAGTAGAAAAGAGTAGTATTACTGGAGCAAATAAATAAAATAGAAAGGAAAGATCTTTTCCGATTGTTTTTTCAAAGATTTAATGTGTGTATACATATAAAAAAGTGATCATTATTTCTGTCAGAACTGTTCTGTGTTTTATTTTTTTAAGCACATGGTATAGAAATATCTATATATTTTTTTCTTTTTCTTTTTATGAGTATTCGTACAACTTTTCATCATTATTCTTGATTAGATTATTCTTTCAGAAATGACATGTTCTTTTAATAAATTTTGGTAAATATTATTTTATTGAAGAATTAAATATAATCACTGGAAATTTTAAAATGTTATGATAACATTCTAGAAAGAAATTCATAAGGTTTAACAGATTACAATAATTTAAAACTTTATATTGTTATGAAATTGATATTATCTTTAATGAATCTTGTGCATTTGTGTTTATTTTTGTAAATTTGGTGATTGCTAGTGTTCTTTTATACTCTTAAATTTCTTTTAAATATAATGTAAAAGACGTGATTTTGTGAACAACGGAAAGGTGTTGTGTACAAGTGCCTAAACCTAACAACAAGGATGAGTTTCTTGGGTAAGGGTCTTAAAGCCGATCTCATCTTTGTGGCTGAGGAAATGGGTATTGAAGTCCCGAAAGATGCGCGTCTCCCCGACATTAAAGACTTAATAATACACAGTAAAAACTACGATGAAGACTTTGTGCGAGAATTCCTAAATTCGGTAATCGGTGAAAGGATTGCCGCAAAAGAGGAAGAAAAAGTTTCTCGGGAAAACGCGTTTGAATTAGAAAAACTTCGTTTGGAATTAGAAGTCCAAAAACTTGGACAGTTATCGCCTTCAAGTTCCGTCGCTGCAACACCAAATCAACTAAATTTACAACTCAAGAGTCTAATCCCTGAGTTTGACCCTCAACAAGATGACATGTCACTGTTTATCAATGTCTTTCAAAGACAAATGAAATTTTTAAAAATAGATAAGAAAAATTAGGTAGCATATTTACTCGGCGTCCTGCCAAATGAAGTTGTAAAAATTATTTCAAGAGAATCTGAGGAAAAAGCTCAAGATTTCGAACATATAAAAGCTATGCTTTTGAAAAGATATAAATTAAAACGCAGAGAAATTGCGACATCTTTTCGCAACTCATAGAAAAAACCCAGAAAAATCTTGGAAGGATTTCCATTTTGAGTTAAGAAATTACTTTGAAGGATGGTTAGAAGAACTGAATATCCAGGACTTTGATAAGCTGAAGGACTTGATGATCCTCGATGGGTGAATGGGTCACTCCCGATGACCTAATAGAGAAACTGGACACCTACGACAGTCTGCGCCCAAATAGTAAAGAAACATAAGCTTACAAGTCGGAAAACTTCAAGAAACCAGCTGGTTATGGAAAATCCAATAGAAATAGGACTTTTAACGCTAAAGGCCCAAAGTTTCGCAATGAACATAATCCTGATCGACTGTCTCTGTCTGGGATTCCCAGTCAAAGTAGGCGGTATCCCGGGGTCCCCAGTCAACGTAGGCGGGACTCCATTAACAAAGACAGAGTTCACGAACGAAATAATGAGAGACTTGAAGAGGACAGAAGACCCCTGAACTGTTATGGCTGTGGAGCTCCTGGAATAATCAGAGCAAAATGTCTCACATGCAACCCAGCATTGAAACTAAACCCTGATGTATCGTCAAGTCTCAATCATATGAACTTTTACAGTTTTTCAATGGAGGATAAACAAATAAGCATCATTGATATCTCCGTCTGTGATACTCATGCAGCTGTTTGTGCCGACACAGGTGCAACACATTCAGTAGCTGGAGAAAAGCTATTTGAACTTCTTAAGAAGAACGGCTTGAAATTCAAAAGCCAAGTTATAGATATGACACTAGCTGATGGCCAAATTCAGAAAACGGAAATACTCACTACAACTGTAGACATTACGGTTAAAGGTAAAAGTATTCCGACAGAACTCATTGTATTGAAAAACGCTCGAGGAAACAGAACTCTTCTAGGTGTTGACTTTTTGAGTAAAGCAGGAATCGTCCTAGATCTCTGCAACAGGCATTGGTATTTCTCAGAATCTCCGCGAATCAAATATGATTTTATTAAAACACCACCTGACATAAACGCCCTGCTGGCAGTTCCTACTACTCCAAATCCCTGTGATCTTCGTGAAAATAAAGGAACAAATCTTTCGCATGAACAAAAACGTCGCCTCAACTCCCTTCTCGTAGAATACGAGACATGCTTTCAACCAGGGGGAGAGCCTACACCTTTCATCGAACACAAAATTGATACTGGAGATAAGCTTCCTGTTGCAGTACCTCCTTACAGGTTGTCGCCTGCCAGACAAGAGATTTTGAAGAAGGAAATTGATTCACTTCTCGCCTCTGGTGTAATCGAAGAATGCGATTCTTCCTATGCCGCTCCAGTAGTGCTAGTTCCAAAACCCACCGGTGATTTTCGTCTTTGCGTGGATTACCGGAAGCTCAATGCGGTTACAAAGCCTGATCCCTATCCTCTTCCGCGGATGGATGACCTATTGCAAACCGCCAAACAAACAGCTTACATGTCTACCATTGATTTAAAAAGTGGATACCATCAAGTTCAAATGTATCCTCCTGACAAAGACAAAACTGCATTTGTTTGTCAATTTGGAATTTACAGATTTACAAGGATGCCGTTTGGATTAAAAACAGCACCCGCGACTTTCCAAAGACTCATGGACATTTTCCGAAATGGCCTTGAAGTCAAGACTTTAGCATATTTAGATGATTTGATTGTTATATCTTCTACATTTGAAGAACATCTTGAAGATTTACGTCAAGTATTTGATCGCCTGAAATACTTTAAATTGTATGCTAATAGAAACAAATGTAATTTCGCTTGCCCCAAAGTAAAATATTTAGGTCACTATATCACCAAGACTGGTATTGAAGTTGATCCTGCAAAAGTTGAAGCAATAGTAAAAATTCCTCCTCCCCAAAACACAAAACAAGTCCAAAGTTTTTTGCAAACCTGCAGTTGGTATCGTCGTTTTATACATCAGTTTGCAGAAATTTCTCGCCCATTAAGCAATCTTACTAAGAAGAAAACCACATGGAAATGGGGCGAAGAAGAGCAGTTTGCATTTGATGCATTAAAAGAAAAACTAATTTCTCCACCGGTTCTAAAACAGGTCGATGACACTAAACCATTTGTTATCCGAACAGATGCCTCAAATTATGCTCTAGGAGCTATCCTTATTCAAGGAAAAGGTGAAGAAGAACATCCCATAAAGTATGCGAGTCGTTTACTTACTTCATCTGAAAGAAATTATTCTACAACCGAGAGAGAAGCATTAGCAGTCGTATGGGCTCTCGAAAAGTTCCGAGGTTACATAGAAGGTGAACAAATTACAGTTGTGACTGACCATCAACCCTTAAAATGGCTGTTAAGTCTGAAATCACCAACAGGCCGATTGGCAAGATTGGCTTTACAATTGCAATCATTTGACCTGACAGTAGAATACATTCCTGGTAAAGCTAATGTTATAGCTGATATGCTCTCGCGACCTGTATGTGTTCACAACAATTCTAATTGTGAATTATGCACTATATCTATCGATTTGCCATCAAGAAAGGCCAGTGATATGCGTGAAGAACAGTTAAAAGATGACGATTTGAAGAAAATAATAGACTGTTTCGAAAACAATGATAAAGATGAAAATTTTGCTAACTGGTCAAACCGAGGTTACCTTATGAGTAATGGTTTATTCTATCGCTACTCTCCAGATTCTAAATCTGAAGAAGCACAATTGGTTGTCCCAAAGCAAGAAAGGGAAAGAGTTCTTAGAGAACACCATGATGCCCCTACAGCTGGACATTACGGCACTGAAGGTACTTATAATAAAATAGCCTCACGATACTATTTTCCTGGAATGAAATCCTACATTTCAGAATGGATAAAGCATTGTCCAGAATGCAGCCGTTACAAAGCTAACAACCAAAAGCCTGCTGGATTGTTAAGAACTCCAGTATATTCTCAAAGATTCGAGATAATTTCGATTGACTTATTTGGTCCTCTACCACGGACGGCTACAGGAAAACAGTGGATTTTTATTGTGGAAGACTGTGCTACAAGATGGGTTGAATTATTCCCTCTTGCTCATGCCACCGCGCATGAATGTGCTACAACATTAATCGAAGAAGTGTTTATGCGGTACGGCATACCTAGAAAAATCATCAGTGATAACGGATCACAATTCATTAGTTCCGTACTTCAACAAATCTGTTGTACTCTCAATATAGACCAATGTTTAATTCCAGTCTACTTTCCCCAAGCAAACCCTGTCGAAAGGAAAAACAGAGACCTTAAACCTCGTCTATCAATACTTGTGGGAGATGAACATGATACCTGGCATTCGAAACTCCCTGTAATTCGATTTGCCATGAATACAACTATTTGTGATACTACAGGACATACTCCTGCCTTCCTACAATTTGGAAGAGAACTGCGCACTGTTGACGATGTTGTGCAAAATTTCAAAGCCGCCGTTGAAAATGATAATTTTGTTCCAGAGATAACCCCATATCTCAAAAGATTTGCACACATCACTAATGTTATACGAAACCGAATAGAAAAGAAGCAAGATCAACGGAAAAAATACTATGATAAAAATCGAAGAACTGTTTATTTTTCTCCTGGTGATAAAGTTTTGGTAAATTTGCACCCCATTAGCAAAGCCAAAAACAAGAAGACCTCAAAGTTTATGCCCAAACGTGATGGTCCATACCTTATACTAACTCAGAAGTCGCCAACATCATATGTTATATCTAGTCTTGACAAGCCGTCAGAACCTATTGCAACCTATCATGTTTCTGCACTTTCGCCTTTTAAAGATGTGGCTTCAAAGCCAATTGCTCCCCTCAGAAAGCGAGGTCGACCACCAAAAATCACTGTGGCACCCCATGCCACAAATCAAGACGCTTCATCTGCACCAAAAGTCACTGTGGCACCCCATGCCACTAATCACGACGCTTCATCTGAACCAAAAATTACTGTGACACCCCATGCCACAAATCAAGGAACTTTGTTTGTGCCAAAATCTTCCCGGCTTAAACCCTTTGCCCAGAGAAACCAAAGTCCAAAAACAAGATCACAGACTGCAACAAGAGCTCCTACTTCTAGTACTGGCTACTTGCCGGGACGTCGGCGCAGCCAGAGGGGGAGACTGTAGCACTCGCTTTTTCTCCCTACACTATGGTTCAACTCTTCACACGCCGCCCTCTGGCGAGTGCTTAGAGAGACAGTAAGTTAAGCCTCTGTTATCGGTATGTGTTGACGTGTTTTTTTGTCCACTCTCTGTTTGTGTCTGTGTGTAACGTAACCTTATATGTTTTAATAATAAATTATTGTTACACAAGAAGGCTTATCTTAATTAGAACCCGCCAACCACCGGTCACAGATTAATATATTTTCCAATTATTTAAATATAAGATCACCACAACTTCTATTCTTTTTAGATTATAAGTAGTATAGAGTCTGAGAGAGTTTCGGCTTTAAGGATGCCTTACTTTATACTATAACGCAGCTGGTAGGTTAATTTTTTTCATTCTTATCCATACCGATAATCATTTGTTCAAAATAATATCATTTAATAAAAAATACTAAAATTATCTGACATTTTAAGAAAATTAGGAAAATGCTTTTTTGTGATTAATTTCTTTTATAGACGGTTTTTTAAAAAGTTTATTTTAATTTCCAATATTTTAAATCTATACTTATAGTAAAATTCAATGTGTGTGTGTTTGCGCTCTTCAGGCCAGACCATTCCACCTATATCTAACAAATTTGGCATGTATATACCTTGGGTACCGAAAATTAGTACCTCGGAGCCATTTTTTCGAATTTTTAATTAGAAGTTAAATTAATTAAAAATGAAGTGAAATTTTGTCGTTTTTCCGCTATAACTTCAAAAAATATTATCGCACAAACATGATTTTTACATCAAGTTAAACATAAAAATATTAGTTTTCTAATGGTATAAGTGTTTTAACATATAGCTTAAACTTTTATTTTTATTAAATTTTTATAAAAAATATTTTAACCATCTTTTTTAACAATATATTTTGGAAAAAACAGCACGAGCACGTCAAAGGGAAAAAATTAGCTTTTATCAACCAGTTACTATCATATTGACAGAAGTTCAAATTAAAAAAATTCAACTATCTTTGCAAATTAAATCTAAAAAATGTAACTTTCAGCACGTGACTGGATTTAAAAAAAAAACAAATTTTAAATGTGATATTTTCTTTAAAAAAATCAATGCAAAGCAAAGGTTTCTATGATCGTTTTCATTATCTATATCATTAATTCAATAAATAATCTTTATTTATGGTAAATGATTGAACTTAATCAGGATACGCAATCAAATTCGGACCCAATGGCTAATTTGTAAATCATTAGTAATAGGCGTACATATTGTTTGGTATTGTTTACTAAATGAAGTAAATAATTACATTTTATGTAGCTTGAGTCAAACAATCATTGATGAAAAAGGAGTTGTAGATTTTTTCATATTTTGCACAGTGAGTCATATTTTACAAAATATTTTCAATAATATTTTAAATAAAAGTTGTTACATCAATCAATCTTCTAAATCAAGGACTAAAACGGACTAATTTATAAAAATAAAAGATTATTATTGTGAAAACGTGTACTTTTAGATCTTTCTGTCCACCATCTTAAAGAAAATATCAATTTCAGGCCTATCAATGCCGGAATTACTCCAAGGCTGATAATCAAATGAATATGCATTTGCGTGTGTGAATGAATGCGTGTGTGTACGCATGTTAGGGCACTACACACCTGACCAAATGATCTAGAGATCACACTAGACAATTATCTGTACATATTTACTTTGGGGGATAAAAAAGTATACCTAGAAGGAGTATTTTTTAAATTTTAATTAGTTAAAAATTAAGCTAATATTTGGAATTTTTCAGCAATTATTTCCAAAAATCTTATAGCACAAAACTGTTTTTTAAATCCTCTTAAAATTACTTTTTTTCATCGATAACAAAGTTTTAACTTATAAATTAAGTTTCTAGTTTTAATGAATTTTTAAAAGAATACTGTAACTATATTTTCCAACAGTTAATTTCTAACAAAATGAAAGAAGCATTTAACCAGCAAGAGCACCAGTGTTAAGAGTGTACCTGTGTTTTGCTGTCACTTTGACAAAAACTCAAACGGAACGATTAAATTAATTCTTATTGCAAATTAAACCTAGGAAAGTTTAATTAAAAACGATGCTCAACACGTATGGGTAGTGTAATGTTATGGCATAAATATAAGATGTAATATTTTCCACATTTCAACAACAGTTGATTGCAAACCAGAGAGGTATATAGTACGATGAACAAATAATTGTAAGGCTTCTATAATAATAAGAATTACCTGACTATCGAAGTTTAAATATATTTGGCTGATAAGTTATAAAGAGAGCAAAGTATGTAAGTATTTAACACTAATTTTGCATTGATAATGCACGTATTATCTTATTACTTCTCCAAATTTAACTTACTGACTTTTTCTGACTAATTAAGTCTACTGTTCTTATACTATTTTTATAATTTTTTGTTTTGTTTATTTTGAGTAATAACTGTCGTATACTGTTTTCTACCACATCGGGTCATTTGACCCGGAGAACATTTTTTTTTTGTTTTATAAGCTTATCAATACATATTGCTTATCTTATTATATTCAGTAAACTGCAAATGTAATGCCTAAATGTAACTGCAAATAAATGCCTGGATTTTATACAAGCAAACAACAGGAGATAATATCTCGAGACAAGACTTTTTACTCAAGCTAGCAGTAGAACTTGCCGACGATTTTCGAGTTGCCCGTGAAAAACCAAAAGAAAAAGCAAATACTAAACGATCGTTGCCTAACCCTGTTACAGATTCTAATAAACGTAAGAGGTGTCAAATAGGATACTGCAAAGAGAATAAAACTAATAAAATTTGCTCCAATTGTAAAAAATTTGTTTGCGGGAAATGTGCGACGGAAACACTTATGTGTAAAAAATGTGATGTATAAGAACAACTCTTATTTTTTGCATTTGAAATAGAAATTGTAAAAATACTATTTCATATAATTATATACATATTTTATTATCATTATATTTTCATTTCCTTTCCAACATTCATATTTCGTACATAAAAGTAGGAAACGTAAATTTCGGGTCATTTGACCCGCTATGGTAAACTAGGTATCTAATAAGTGTTGGTATGATTAGTGTTAATTGAAAATTTTAGAACACATTATTCATGGTAAACCAGTTGGTAGTCAAAGGCGGTCAGTATAAAATAACAACATCTTCTACTCTCTTTCGGTTATAATTAGTGTAAGTGGCCTGATATGGTTTAATTTGGCGAATAAAAAAAGCACAACTGATAGGTTGCTAATTTATTTTCACTCTTATATGTACCAAAAAATGAAATTCAGTTATTATGATATTCAATTATTCAAAATGATGTCATTTAATAGAAAATATGAAAATGGTCAATTGTCTGACGTTAAAAAAGGCATTTTTATGATTGATTTCTTTTATAGACGCCTTTTTTTAAGATTAAAATCCTTTCAAATCTATTAAATCTAAAATAACCCCAGCTTCTACTCTCCTTAGGTACACTTTGTAACAGTTGCACACCCTGTGACAGAAAAATGTTTTCGGGGAGGCTTGATTAACCCAAGCATACAGCTAATTTTTTAGAAACCGCAATTTCCTGTCCATGCCAAAATACATATTTCGTGTTTACTCTCTGTTTCATTTATATTTTCCACTTTATCAAGGGATGCGCTTACTTAAATGAGAAAAAAAGATCCTCCGCGAACAAATTTCAAAAAATATATTCATGCACTCGCGGGTATTTTCCAGCTGCATATCCAGCAATTACCTCTCTGGGGCGTATTTATCTTGGGTAATGGAATAACTCAGCGGACCCAATTATGATAGTGGAGGACCTTCATTTTGTCCAAGCGGCTGGACAATGTGGAGAAGGGTGTGCCTATCAATTTGCCTGGTGACGTCAGAGGACGAAGAAAGAGATCGCGGCACCTGCTGACACTCCCGACTGGTCTCGGAAATTTTTTGCCCTCCCTCCAGTAGAGAGATGAAAGTATTAATATTCATCAGCCGATAGGAAAACGACTAAACTTTTCATGCCAACTATTCCTTAAATTTTTGAAAAATGACGCCGCGAAGAAGGATCTGATATGATCCAAATAGACTTGGAATAAGTTGTGCACGTTAGCGATTTATGAAAAGGTGGAAAAAAAAAGAGAAGATTTTTTTTCATTCATATTTTGATGATATAATAACGCTTCGGAGCGTTTATAGGTTACTATCCGCTTTTGGAGACCATCTGACATGTTAGGAGTATCTGCTGTTTTCAAAATCTGTTTTATTTCTTTTGCTTAAATTAGTATTCATGATTTCTCCAACAAAGTATTTTTAAACTTAAATTCTGATAGATATTAAAGCTAATTTATTTTAATAACCTTAAACCCGTTTTGTTAATTATGTACGTGAATCTTCCTAATTGCATCATTTTGTCATAAAAGACAGACTTTAGACAATCTTCAGGGTTATTGCATGCTGCCAAGAATCTAAAATAATATAAGTTGTATGTTTATTAAAATTTGAAGTTTAAAAACATTTTTCTGAAAGAGTTATTAGGATACAAATGACATTTATTCAAAAATTTAAGTAATCATTAATACTTTCAAACTAACTGGTCACTTTAGGTGGCTAGAAAGGAACAAGAAAGTGAAATCGTAATACCACGAAGGTTACATGAATTTAAATTTCTGATGACTTTATAATTCTATAGGATTTGACACCATTAGAATGACTTGTATATATCAAGAATAAAACATATACAAGATTATTAATATTATGCCAGCTGTTGAAACCACAGTGATATCACACGTAGAGTAACATTCAAACGGCCGGCTACACCACAAGTAAGTAAAGTATACAATTTATAAAATTGAAAATTTATAATCTCCCGATAACCTCAAAAACTACCGGCGACAAGCGAAGTAATCTTGACTAATGCGGCCGGCGTCAAGCGAAGAAATTTTTACAAGACATGTGGACGGCAAAATGTTAATGGCATTTTTCCTTGGGAAATCACAAATATCATTCTATGCTTCAGAGATTAAATTGAAAGTTAACACAACCAGTATGCCCTGCGAGCCTGCTGGTTGACAAAATCGGCTAGTTCGAATTAAATAATTAGAAGATAAGTCTGACTTTTAATTCTAGGCAAGAAAAAAAAATTAATTGGAAAACTGCATTTAGACGGAATAGTACCATTTATTAACTAAAGAAATATGAAGTTAGATATTTCCATCGAAACAACAACAAAAAATGTTAATGTTCCACGAAATAATTAGCAAGTATACAAATGCGAAAGTCCCACATTTATTTTATTCAGTTTGAAAAGCTACATCTATTTGCGGAACGGAGTAAATACGTCCCCTACTTATCTTCAGAAGGTAGTTTTCAGTGAATTACGCATTAGGTTACTTTAAAATCGGGCGGAAAAAAGCAACTTTCCTTTTAACTACCATTTTACCGTTTCTCTTCTTTCTCTGTTTGAAGAAGGAAAGGATAATGGGAAGTTATAACTTAAGGCTGAAAGAAGAAAGGTGTTTCTGGCTGAAAGTCAGAGATATTTTAAAGACCCGAGCATACACCTTATGGAGGAGAAAAAAAATGGAAGACAAATGCCAAAAAATAAAATGTTTTTCAAAAATACAAGGACAGCATGTGAAAAATAAGTAAGTAAGAATAAAATAAGTTTTATTTCAGTGGACTCACGAAAATTGGCTTGAGTTATAATAATTGTCTAAAACTTGCTCAGAAGAAAAATTCAGTTTCACAATAAATCTAAATATCTTGACTAGTTTGTACATATTATATATATATATATATATATATATATATATATCGAAATTGATAAAAATATATTAGAAGTCACTAGTACAATATTTTCTCGATTTGTCAAAAAAAAGTATCAAAATGAGGAAAAATATATGACGGCACTTTCAGTCTCAAATTATTGAGTTGATCTTTTAAAATCAGGTGGATCCACAAACGCATTACAGATACCGATTCTGAAACTCTTCGTTACTCTACGTGCTTTCAAAAGAACCATATAAATTTATTCCTTATATAGGAAAAGATTTTTAATTCAAATAATGCTTCAAAACATTCAAATAATGCTTCATTATTACATACTCAACATTTTGCATAACAAGATTGCTTTTTATTGCACATTAGGAGCCTTCCGCGATTAATAATGGTTAAATGTTAAGGATTAATAACACAGGCCTGCATTTTTAGGGTTATGTCATGTTTTTTAACTTTTGATTATTGATTCCCATGTACTTTTTCCCGCTGAAACTGAATATGAAAGTTTTTTTCCATCACGTCAGAATTGTTTGCAAAACGCAACTTTTGAAATTTGTAATATGTTGCAAAACATCGAAAATATGAAATATATTGGCAGATTTAAAACGCTTTTTTTATTATAAAATGTATTTTATTTAATTTAATTTATGGTTAATACTTTACTATAGCATAGCCAAGCACATCAAGAGTCCGTTGAAAGGGGGAAGCAAAAATTTAATGAAAACTGCACAAAATTAGCCTAAAATTCAGTTTTATTACGTTTTCTATAAAATTTATTTTATATTCATTTCATTTAACACTGATAAGGAACTTTTCAGAAAAACAAACGAATGACGCCGGAATGTAAGTATCGGTAAAGGGGGAGTGGCAACACGTGTGCTTAGAATAATAAAAAAAAATGCAGTTTAGTTGTATCTACTGGAGTAAGAGGTTTTGTTAATGCAGGTGCGTTTATTAGCTTCATGATGGCTTCGAGAGGCTGCAAAAACTCTCCAGATTCATTTTGTTATATTTGTTGAGAGTTTATGGTATAAAGGCAAAAATGAAATATTACAAGTTTAGTTAAGAAAGTTTATCTCGCATTTTCGGTATAAGAGTAGGCGATCAAGACAAAACTTGAACACCTCATTACGTTTTCTATTCGTGTATCGAAGAACTTCTTCGGTCAAAGGGTGAACAATATGCTTTCAGATTTGGAGTGCCCATGATATGGGGGAGAGATACATAATCACTCCGATGATTGCCATTTTTGTTCCACCGGTATATATGGTTTCAATGAAAAGAATAAAAAGAAAATCATTTATTTAAATGTGCAATCAGCTTTACGTTCTGTCCCTCATAATACAGACGTACCAGTGCCTATTGCATTTTTAAATTTACCTGAAATAGATAATTCAGAATTGGATTCAAATGAAGATGATGAAGAGGAGTACAAAGATAAAAATGCTGAACCACAAACCTTTTCACAGTCTGAACTAAACGATTTGATTCGCGACTCATAGCTGACAAAAAAGGGTTCAGAATTGCTTGGTTCAAGACAGAGAGAAGAATTTGCTCGAAGCTGGCACTACGCTTTCCTGGTTCAAGTGCAGAGAAAAAGAATTTCTTCCATACTTTTCGGAATATGGGGACTTAGTGTTCTGAAATGATGTGTGTGGACTTTTTAATAAATTTAAAATTCCATATGAAAGCACCGATTGGAGACTATTCATAGATTCGTCCAAAAGAAGCCTTAAAGCTGTGCTTCTACACAACGGAAATAAGTATGCTCAATTCCCATAGGACATTCCGTACACTTAAAAGAATGTTATGGAAATTTAAAATTGGTACTCGATAAAATTAAGTACGACTGCCATGAGTGGACAGTTTGTGGGGTTCTTAAAGTTATTTCGATGATCTAAGGACAGCAAGGCGGATACACAAACTTTCCTTGTTTTTTATGTGAGTGGGATAGCAGAGACTAGCGGATTGATATTGGATATTGGAAGCGGAAAGATTGGCCAAAACGAGATTTATTAGAACCTAGAAAAAAATGTCCTCCAGAAAGCTCTCATAGATGGGAATAAAGCTCTCCTTCCACCTCCACATATCAAATTGGGATTGATGAGAAAATTTGTGAAAGCTTTATCAAAAGAAAGCAAATGTTTCAAATACATCTGCAATCAATTTCAAGCCTTATCAACAGCAAAACTAAAAGAGGGTGTTGTCTGTAGCTCAATAAAAAAGTAGTGGACTGTAGTTTTTTAAAGCAGTTTGTTGTGAAACTCAACAAATAGGCTAATTAAAATATACTATATATATGCTACTTAAAATATGCTAATTAATTTAATAGGATTAAAATATTGCAAATTTGCATCACATTCTCGCTTAATCGGAGGAAATGTAAACAATAAAATAAATCTGAGTATTTCGTCTCCTGCTTAGTAGAGGAGCAAGTATCTGTGGGTCCAACTCACATGAGAACTGAGTCTGAACTGGGGGGGGTCCTCTTTCTCCACCCCAGGGGGAGTTGGCCCGGCAAGTGAGCGTAAACAGGTGTCTTTACGGGTCCAGATTTTAGAAAAATGTTCAAAGATGGTAATTTTGAGAAAGAAATGAAAGTTGTTGAAAAAGAAGCTTAGTCTGCTTTTAAAGATGTAGCAATGAAATTTCTGAGCAACAAGAAAGATCCGAATTTCAAATCGATCGTTGAAACCATGCTACTGAAGTATCAAAATTTAGACTGTTCCATGAGTTTGAAGGTTCATTGTCTAATTTCACATTTGGATTACTTTCCTGAGAATTTGGGTGCTGGTAGTGAAGACCTGGGTGATAGATTCCATAAGGATATCCAAAAAATAGAAAATCGGTATCAAGGAAGATGGAATACTTCAATGATGGCAGACTATTACTAGAGGCTGCATCGCGATGAGCCAACAAAGGCACATGGACAAAAAAGCCGCCAACACAGCATGGCTGGTCAAAAGAGACAACGACACAAATGAAAGGTGACTATTTTTACAAACATCATCATTAAGACTGGTTAAAATTAAATTTAATTAAATTTAAAGTTAAGCACATAAAATTAAGTGTATCAATATAAAATTTCGAGTACCAAAATTACTTAGTTACATTTAGGCTAATTTTGTGGTAGTTTCCATTAAATTTTTGCCCTCCCTCTTCCCCAACGGACTCTTGATGTGCTTGGCTATGATATTGTAAAGTATAGGCCATAAATTTAATTAAATTAAATACGTTTTATAATAAAAAAAACCTTTTTAAATCTTTCAATATGTTTCATATTTTCGATGTTTTGCAACATATTACAAATTTCGAAAACTGCGTTTTGAAAAAAACCCAGACGATGGAAAAAAAACTAATGTCGCATTCAGATTCAGTGTGAAAAAATACATAGGAATCAATAATCAAAAGTCAAAAAACATGAACCATGCAGACATGTGCAATGGTTAAAACAGATTAATAATGGTAAATACTCCGGGATTAATAACGGTTAAAATGTTAAATTAAATGTTTTATATGATTTGATCTTCATGTATTCTTCAGCAAAATATTTTTAAGCTTTAAATTTTGTTAGACATAAAACTTATACTATTTTAGAAGTTTTACACCGTTTTTTTATTTCACTATGTATTTCTCTAGTTTTCTGTCATCACTTTTAATATATTTATTTTTGTAGCTTCAGAGAGAATAATCTATTCAGATACAATAGTTGACAACATGACAGTTCGTTGGTACTTTTAATTCCGAAGAAATATCGCTTCTAGCATACATGAAAACATATCATGTGAATGATTTCCTGTCACTTGGAAATGTGGATTAAAACCCATTTACCATCCACATTTCCTGTCAATGATTTTGCTCTTTTCTTAAATAACGGTCCCTGCTTTTTAGCTCCTTTTATGTATCTTAGCATTCTTTTAGCTGAAAGCCAATGCATCGTTTTTTGGAATATTGTTGAATTGACTGCGAAAACTAACAGCATGACTTATGTCTGATTTTAGTTTTCAAATGCAACAGTTATTCAATTAAGTTGTGAAATGAAATTTATAGCTTCTGCCAAAAGTTTTGGCGTACGTGTTGGCGGAATTATGCCAATACGTAGGTTGAATTCCGTCAAGGATCGAACCTTCGATGTTCGGGTCTGAAAGCCAGTAACTTATCCACTATACAAAAATGGCCACCAATGTTTAGTGGTAGTTACTGGCTTATTAAGATGTCACCACACAGGTAAAGATTTATTCGAGATTGAATTAAAAATATCTAACAGCTAACGAAACTGCGATTCATTTCGCTCAGCTGTGCCTGTCTTGTTGAGAGATTAGAATAACAGATTTTTCTCTTCTTATTTCTTTTCTAGAAGAAAAAAAAAAAGTTTCAAATTTTGCACCGCAATATTCTAATTCATTAATGGTTCGGAGCGATTTTACTTTCGCTTCAATTTGGTTTTTAACTAAAGCTTTGTATTTTATAGAGGTTTTCTTTATTTCATCTTTGGTCTTTTTTTTAACTTTATTACAGTTGGAAGAAATTTTGTTTTACGTTTCGATTTTATCATTAATGAAAGTTACAAAATAGTATGAACCTACATGTGATAGTACTCGCATTGGTCCACTGACATCAGAATGTACAGGCTGTACAAGTTCATTGCTTTTAATCTTAAATTCTCTTGGAAAAGGGTTAACTGTCTTTTTTGACTGGATACAAATATTTAGTCCTTTACGAAAATTTTAATACTGAAATTAAAAAGTGTTCGATCATCTAAAAGATCATTTTAATTTAGATAATCAAATTTTTTATGTCACTTTTGGAAACCAAAAACAGTTGCTGCCGTTTCGTCTTTTGGTTTTATGAAATACAAATCTCATTTGTGGATTACTCAAGTATTAACTCTAACAATTAAATTAAAATAGACATTAGAGGGTTATTATTTTAAAACCGACCTATTATTAAATAGCGCTTTCTGTTTAGGATATGTCATTAAAAAATGTGGTGAAAATTAGAAGTTTAAATTATTGTTTTATCTCAAATTTTTAAATTATTGTTTTATCTTTTTTATTATTGCTGGCGTCTTGGCATAGGTGTAGCGGGTCTTCCCCGTGATCTGGGCGTCCCGGGTTCGAGCATGGTTGTTCTGTGTTCTATCTGTGAGATATATGAATGTGCCCCTCTGTAAAAAGGGGTTGTGCAAGCGAACGTGTGTGTCACCTTCATTTGAGCTAGAAGTCAGACTTCTGCCCTCTGGGTGCTCAGGGGTCTTTACCCTCTGCAGCTACTGCACCCTCTTTCCGTGGAAACACGGTCACATCATCATCTCAATTATTAAGCCTGAATATACTTTATGATGATCATTAATCTGCTGAGCACAGTTATTAAATATTTTTTGGGAATCAGTGAGCCAAAAAAGTGCCCCCTCCCCGTTTTTAAATTTAATTTTCACCACTCTTTTTTCTTTCTTTTGTTCTTTTTTGAAAATAGAATATTATAATACTATCAGAATAACACTTTCAGAACAGTACTTTTTATTCTGTTCTCGAATTGGACGAATAGAAAAATAGTTATAAGCTTTCCCAACGGCTCTGGTTTTTTGCATCAAAATTTAATTTTTAAAACAACAATGCAAATAGCAATCAGCAATTTTCACTAGCTATTCCCTTTTATATAACACATATTTAAATGAAATTACAAAAATTCGCCGTCATTAAGGGGAAATAAAAATATTTTTCCCAAATGTATGCTTTTTGATACTTACTCTTATCCAATTTAAACTACTCTAATTTTCAATGAATCATTATATAGGATTTTATAACTGACACCTCTCCAATATAGATTTTTCCTCTCAGATTAAGAACTTTTATTTAAGTTCCAAAAACCGACATTACAGTTTATCTTCCCTTCCTATCCCCTTTTTCGGTTCGATATCCGGCAGAAAACATGTGGCCTTTTTTGAACGAAGGTTATTTGAGATAAGTTTTAAGTTACGCTCATTAAGAACGGATGCATTGATGACCTCAGATGGGAATATGCATCTTCCACTCAAAGTCGCGCAATGGGATAAATGAATCATTTGAACTTAATAAAACAAGAAATATAAAATTAAAGTATATTTATATTTGAATGACTGAAGTATCCTTCTGCTCTCCCTTTAAGTTTTTTCCTTTCTTCGTAATGTTAATTCTAGTAGAATAAAATGAATTACTCTCAAATACTCGCGATCAGTTTAGATATAACTTTAAAAAATAAGGTTCAGTATATATTGTGTTACTAATTCATTTATGCCAGTCGAATGGATGAGTCGCTAAGCCTAGTTATTTCCTAGATGAAATCATCAAATCATTGCCATGAATCACTCGAAAACTCTTTTAGCAATAGAAATTTTTGTATGTCAGATTTCTTTGGTGAACATTCTTAAAAAATTCTCACGTTATGTAGAAATAAGATGTGAAATATTTAATTGAAAGTTCTTAAAGAACTCAGTAATCTATCTTTCCGATATGATTTTTACACGCATACATATAATTTCAAAAATTTTGAGCTAAGTTCTTTCTCCAGATATAGATGATTGCTAAAAGAATTATTTTATGTTTGAAGCATAATAGATTTTTAACTTATATACTTTTGATTAGAACATCATCACATTTTAATTGCATGATTCACATCATCCCATTTAAAAAGGCAAACGATGTGGAGCATCCCATTTCTTCGTTCTCTTTAGTTGTCCTCTTTGAATTTTGTTTGCTTTATATATCAATTTTTAATTGAATAAGTTCGTGTTCTAGAATAAATTTTAATTATTTCCTCTAGAACAGTTACATTTTTTAATATCAAACTCAATTATGAAACCATATTTTTTTCTGTAGACTGATGGTTACTACCATGCATTTAAACAAAAATTTAATCAATTTTTTTCAATCTACTTTCAAACTTTACATCAGTGTGGACAAAGAGGTTACCTCTGGAAAGAATTTCGATCCAGATTTTTTTTTCCATGGATAATTACGAGGTTCTGTCCAGACGGAATGCTAGAATATACGAACATATTTAAGGCATCAAAGTTCATAATATCCACTTAATATTTCAGTCCATCTGCAATGCTGTAAGGGGGAAATTAGCAGAATATTCTGATAATTTATCTCAGTTAACAACAGCGGTAAAGCAGATTTCATCAAAACTTGCAGATATTTTCTAAATTTCTGATTGATTTTCTGGCTCAGTAAAATTTGATCACATATAAAGTATTGTAAGAAGATATTTTTCTTCACAGGGTGAAACATTTTCTGAACTAGAAAACGTAATATCATCCATGTTTTCCCCAAGTAGAAGCTATAGAATTTGATGCTTTATTTTAGAAGGCAAAGGATGATCCCCTGGCACTTATTAGGGAAAAAAGTTTTCAAAACAATTTTAATTTGATCAGGGTTTTAAAATAAATTTAACTCTAAAGGGTCTTAAAATCCTCTACCAAGCTTTATATTAATGCAATTATCATTAAAATATCTTTCTTAAAAGATAAACACAAAGGTAGTTTTTTTCGCTCCAATATCTTTTCATTTCCTTAAATGTTTTGATTATTACCAGATTCTTAATACATTTTTTAATTCATCTATTATTATTTTTTTTAGTTTTCAAAGCTTATTCAAAATCTCGAACATAGAGGTTTATCATCCTTAAAATTTTCAGCATTTAAAATATCAGAGGAATAATAAGTTTGAAAAATGTTTCTATTTTATTTCTGTTTTAAAAGAATAAAAAAGTTTCTGTTTTATTTGGAAACAAATATCTAATCTAGTGTGATTAGAATAAAGCTGAATAGCTAAAATCACTCTTTGACTTAAGTGAGGTTTGACAGTATCGTCTCCATAATTAGTTCTATAATAAGTAACAACTACATACATAAAATTTACAATGGTAAAAGATGCATTTAAATGTTCAGTAAAGAAATCTAAAAATTTTCGAAAAATGGATCCTTTATTTTTGAAAGTGTTTGAGTAAATAATTGTTGATACAAGTATAATTCATCTCCTCAAGTGCCTTAAAAAATAAATAAAATTGATCTTAGCAATAGGAGGATAGTTGTAAAGTTCGGTGTGTGTTCCTTTATAAGCAGTTGATTTATATAAATTTGTAACATAATTCGCTTCTCCACTTATACCTTTCTTAACTACATCAATACTTTTTTTATATAATTTTTTCTCATTATTAGGTTGTTCGGAAAGTAATTTCGTTTTTTCCTGACAAAGGATTTAATTGCATTTTTCGCACCCAATTTCATACTTAAACCGCAAAATCATTTTATGT
>JAPMOQ010018920.1:11657863-11671259 GCA_026543055.1 Argiope trifasciata
TTTTCATTTTGACAAAAAAATACGAAATGACTTTCCGAACAACCCAATAAAAGCGCCTATGTTTATCTCCGGGAAATATTCAGCATTGTATTGTACTAACCACCTTTGATGAGCAGCTGACTTTTCCGAAATATTATTAGTGTTTTTTTTTAATTCTTAAATCTCTTCTGCATAATTTAATGTTCATAATTAAGTTATGCATATTATTTGTAAGCACCAAATTAGGGAGATAGGAAAATCATGTTTTTTCAATAGCCGTCTGTTCTGTTCATTATATAATAAGGAGTCAGGCCTATGACTTCTTATTTTATATTTTAATACTATTAATAAGGTAACATTTAGGAGGATTTAAGTTTTAGTTATCATGGAATTGTAGTTTTACTATTTTTATTTTCATCTAAATCAGAAGTGTCCAAACTACGGCCCGCGGGCCAAACCCGGCCCGCCAAGTGATTTTATCCGGCCCGCGGAGAGTTTTAAAACATAATGATGTTTTCGCCCAAACTTTTTCATTTTCATAAAGGTATATCGAAAAACTACGTGGCCAACAAAACGGAGTTGTTGTACTTGACCAAACACAAATGTCTATCGCGCTGTTAAGTTATAAGACTGAATTAAAAAATATATTTCGGTAACTCAAACATAAAAGAAATTTTATGTTTGATAAATTTTTGAAGAAATTTGCTCGTAAATTCATTTCAATGTTTGGGACTACTTACGTGTGCGAACAAACTTTTCTCGAATGAAGTATCTCAAATCAAAATATAGAGCAAATTTATCTGATGATCATTTGCAGTCATTGCTTATGATTGGTGTAACAAATTTTGATCCCAACTATAAAGACATTCTTCAACAAAAAAAACAGTTTCATCATTCGCATTAGAAGTTGCATGAAAATATTTCAATTTATATAAAATAATTATATAACTATACTTTGTTTGTTTAGTATTTTGTATTTTCAAGTTACAATAAAATAGTATTAATTAATAGTATTTAATGCTACTTTACTCATAATGATATGTTTCAATTTGTATATACATGTGGCCCGTATAACATGGATCTAATTTCGATCCGGCCCGTGCCGCGAAAAGTTTGGAAACCTCTGATCTAAATTAAACAGTAAAAAAATAATTAAAGAAAAACTTATCAATGTGTACAGTTTTAATTTTCATGGTACATCTGCGAAAATATTTATTAGATCAAGATAAAATGTTCTATCCCACACAATGTCAATACATCAATGCACACATAGTACATCCATATTCTTCTCTACCTCTACTAGTTGTGTGTGTGTGTGTGCTGATGTGTTGACAATGCGTGCTACTAATTCTGCTAAGTCCTGCCGCTCTTAGCAGATCAGACCACTTGATCGATAGTTACAAAACATGACGTTTGTATGCTAAGGAAAAAGGGAAGTGCATCTCGAAAAATATGAAATTTTATTTAATTCACAACTAAGTTCATTATGGCGTTTTTTTTTTTTTTCTTTGAAACAACTTCGAAAATTATTGCAGCAGAGAAATAGTTTTTGTAGTATCTTAAAATTTAAAAAATTATCTTTTTAACGATACCAAATTTTTTTGCCATGTAATTTTCCTTTGTATTTTTAATTAACATTAAAAAATATTTTATAATATATATGTAACTTTTGAAATGAAAGTCTTTGTGCGCATTATTGCTACCGTTTCATATTTCTTTTGTTAATTATTGTGTCCAAGATGTGAAGGTTATGTTTTTTTTCGGTTTCAGGTTGAATAAGTTTTAATATAAGGCATGCTTTTAATAAATTTTTGATATTATGTTCCGCTGAAAATTAAGGTTTAATTCAGAATCAGAAGATACTGAAAAATTTTTTTAAGTGTCTCCAGTTTAAGGAGTTGGTGTGTTATCCTATGATATAATTTAATACTTACGGATGTATACAGAAGATTAGGGAAATACAAATAACAATGACCAGAACTGTGTAAGGTTTTTGAAATGATGTAAAATACACACCTATCAAAATTTGAAACTTAAAAATATTTTGCCAAAGGAACAGTTGAACGTTTTAGCAATATTAATTCAGGCAAACCAACTGGGTGCCAAAGGAGGCGAAATGAACAAATAATGATACTATTTGTACATTTGATTTTAATGATACTATTTGTACATAACTTGAAAATCGAAAGAAGCGTAGATTGAAGACTTTCTGTTTAAGAAATTACGAATTTACCAGTAACTTCAGAACTGAGTGAAATAAATATATATTTACTGTCAACATTTATTTTATTTATCTACTAGTCTACTAATCATATATGCGTGTTGGCTCCTTGTTTAGTTTACTTTAGTTATATTAACGTCCCGTTTTAAAGCAACACGAGGGCTATTTTGGGACAGACCTCGTACTTTTGAACCACGGTCAGATGACGAGAACGACACCTGAACTGGCACCCCCTCTCCACACCACGCCACACCAGCGGGAGGACGTTTGGCCTCACAGATTTAATGTGCAACAGATCCCCTCACACGACGGTTCTTCGGTGGAATAGAGTCTCGAACCTGAAACCCTCCGGTTGGCTCCTTGCATGCTAGCTTATTTGACTGACTTACAGTTGCTAATTCTGTACTAAGTGCTTTACAAAATAGAAATATGCACCTAGAACAAATTTTTCAAAGATTTTAATTCATTAAACAAAACCACAATAACTTTCTAAAATATTTTACGGAGAAAGGATTTTTTTCATTGTTGAAGGCAACTCTAATATTTTTCATCGTTCCTATTAATATTTCAATCTAGGATTTTATTTTTTTATTGTTGATGATGAAAATATGAAATTACGACTTTTTTGAATAATGAGAAGGTTTCTATTTAAAGCACTCTTAAAATAAATTTATAAATGATTTGTACTTAAAAATTAAGATTTGACTTAAGTTAAGAGTGATTAATTTTTTCCAAAGCTGGTCTATTTTTAAATATCACTACTATTTAATGAAATATAATTGATATATAACAATACATTATCATCCTTGTCGATTTAAAATTGACTCCTTAGTTTAGAGCATACTTTCTTATTTTTATGTAATTCTGAACGAAATAAATTTTTACTGTATAATCCTTTGAATTATTACACAAACTATACAAAACTTACAGTATCCATAAAAATTTAATGCTTTGCAATTCTTCTTTCTTATATTTTAAATAAAAATATTTAGTTTCATCAAGTAAAATGCTTAAACATCGTTCAGAAACTTATATGTCTCAAATTGGAGCTCATATTTTAAGGGAAATGATAGAAAATTAAAAAAAAAATAAGCCTTGAACATTGAACGGAACAATATTTTAAAAATGGAATATGTTGTATATGGATCGAAATTAAAAACTTGAAAATATTTTACCGAGGAAATCATCAAGAGCAAATTTCATAAAATATTTAGCTGAAATTTTTTGAAGCCGATGAATTACCTGGTTACCAAAGGTTTATATAATTTAAAATTGATAAAATCAAATAGTTTGTCACCCATTTTAACCGATATTACCGATTTTGCAGTTAGTCTCTGGATATGTTATTAATGATTACCTCGACCTTAAATTGACCTCTTCTTCTACCACCATTTTTTTTTTTATTTTCGTAAGATATTATTAAACAAAACTACTTCATTGTGCATTCTTAAAGTGAGAATACCTTGGCAGATTTCCCAATATTAACCACAATATTAATTTTTCCGATTACTATTTTATATGACAGCTTACGATTCTTAGCTACATCCTGAGTAAACATCTGCTCACACTGCCTTCTATTTTCGAAATATATAGAAAAATGTAAGGCAAAATTCACTTGCTTTAATAATTTCTGCAATTTATGGCGCCAAATTGTAAGCACAGATTTAAAAAAACTGTCAACATTTTATTTTGTGAGTTTAATAGGTTTTAAGGAGACCGTAAAAAATAACAAGAGAAAGAAATAAAAAAACGTAATAAATATTTCTGGTGAGCAAGCAATTTTCCAAAGGCATTTACTCAGCAATTAAAATAAATTTAATAAAAACTTTACAAAAAAAGTTTTCTCATTAATTATTTAACTTGAATTATTTTCTTCTTTTTTAACCTTTAGTTTATAATTCATTGTTATAAATATTATGAAATGTGATCGACTTTTCTCGATTTCATATTGACTGGTTGAAAAGTAAATTCTAGTATGAAATTAAAATTTATTCAAATTAAATTATTACATGATAGTTAGGTTTTGAAATCATAAACAAGTGCAATATCGCTGAAAGCCTTTGAGTACTGAAAATTTGAAAGCTAACAGAGCTAGAAATTTTTAAAAAATTGGTCGCAAACTTTTGCGTTTCCAGATACGAACAAAAATTAAATAAATATGAGTTGTTCTTTATTAGTATTGCATAATATATGGAGACTTCAAAAATAAATGTTCTTATTTTTATTTCTCATCAAGAGCCAGTGACGTAATGACTGTTGGCAAAAGAACTGATTGTCTCAAATAACGTCTCAGTTAGTAACTGAATAGCTCAAACTACAATCTCTGAAACGATTTAATTGCAAAAACAAACAATTTTTGTATTCATTATGTACTTTTAACCTTTTTTTCAATTATATCAAGAGAGGAGAAAAAATATTACTGCCTTATTTTGATTTATTCCCGCCATGCCACTGCTGATGCCATCAGTTTTAAATTCTTACACTTCCTGGATGTTTAATTGATTGATATAAGAAATTTAGAAACTTATAATATTTTGTTCTTTTAATATAATTTTAAAAAATTGAGAATTTGATTAATATTTCAATAAGGTTTTTTCAATAATTTTTGTTAAACGTGGAATCAGATACTTCAGTTTTATGGGTATTTCTGATTTTAATCATTTATGTTAGTAAAGTTGCTTTCAATATTCATTATGTTCTTATTGAATATTCATTAAGAACAACGAATCGTCTGCAGCAAACAAGTTAGGGATAAGCGAAGATAAATGTTGGTAATGATAGGTGACATAAAGCAGAAGTATAAAAATGAAAAAGAAAAAAAATGATTCTCCCAAATTCGAGTGAAAAATGAACATTATGAAAATGCAAAAACCTACTGAATAATAGTATAAGAAGAATTCCAAGAACTCAGTATTAAAGCACTTAAATGTACCCTTTGCTATAGAGTCTGTGGAAAAGGCACATTCATTGAATGCTTATCTAATAAACAAAAATTGCAATAAGCATAACGAAACGCCAGCCATGAAATTATACCTGGGTTCATTTGAACCTAATCTTATAAAACTCTCTCCCATGAAAAAGGTTCACGCCTTTTATTGAAATGCTCCTTCATTTGAATGGCAATTATCAAGATGAGTATTTTTTATCTGCTTTCATCAGAATGTAATATGAAATCATTTCAATTTGGTCTTCCTATGTAAAGCTGCGGAACTAAAATTATTATAAAAAAATAAATTCTGAAATAATTAGTGGGAGTGGTCTCCTCAATACTTTCTCGCATACTCTCTAACAAATTAACATTTTCAGAGAATTCCTGATTGGCGTACAATAGTTACGAAATTTTATCTTTTGGCATGAATTTAGCATTTTTAGAGAATCTATTGTGTCATCCTTGGCGAGTTATTTGACGATTAATCAGTGGGGTGTGGATGAAAGTATAAAAATAAAAAAAAAAATTTGTGTTTTAGACACTTTTTTCTCAACCGATTGAAACAAAAATGTGACACAAAATTTATTATCATAAGAATGTCCAAACAAATTTAACGCATTTAATTTATTGCTTTCTCAAATTATCGTGTTTATATGTTTTTAAAAACGTATACCAACAAACAGTCAACCTGTATTTGGATTTGTTTCAAAATTTGGCAAGTGTCTACACTATAAATATATATGATAAATCTGTGTTCGAATTTTAACTGTCTAACTCTCTTCGTTATTGTACTTATCCTGTTCACTTATATTCAAAAAGCTGGGCAGATGGACTTCCTTTGAAAAGATTTAACAGAAAATCTGATTGAAATCTGCAGATGGGGTGACAAAAAAACCTTATACCAAAATTCAATCGTCTGGCTCAAGGCATTTTTGTACTATCTTTGACACAGACAGACTGTCATTTCTCAAAAATGAGCTTTTCGAACTGTCTAAAATGTAAAGAATCTCAAAATCTCTAGTTCGATTTTTTTTTTTAAGATTATTATTCTTTAGCTAAATACATATATAAGAAAGTAAAGATGAAATTTAGCTGAGCGAACATTACCGTAAAGGCCACAAAGAGAAAAACGCACAGACTGACATTTCTAAAAGTATGTTTTTCGAGCTCAAGGAGGTCTAAGACATGGAAATACGACAAAATCTCAATTTCAAATTTTTTGATTATATGAGAAAGTAAAAAATAAACATAACAAATTATCGTAAGATAATTTGAGCTCAATGAATTTTAAAGTAACTATAATCTTTATTATTATTTTTTATTATTTTGCTTAAAAGGGTACAGAATACTGAAACATTCTAATCTAAAGGTATTAAATTTGGGAGTGGCCGATTTAAATTATTAGGAGCAATTTTGCACTTTCACACACATATTATACATTCCTTTATAAGAATAAAGAAAAACCACCTTGAAATTTTTATACACTACATAATAGTTTTATCAAAATGTAAAGTTATTATTCAGCCCTTTTTGAATACTTGAAATACATTTTAAGCGGAGCCTATCTGCAATCTTATTCTGAAACAATTTATTAACCGGTACAAGAGACGCACCTCATCTGTACAAATATATTATACAATCAGTATGCAAATAAATACCAAAAAGCATTCAGATAAAGTATCGTACTCACTAAACCTAAGAAATGTTATCTAAATCCTTTCGGATACTTTAGTAGCCTTTGAGTAGATCACTAAGGGATCAAAAGCTATTTTATCTATTACTAGGTATTAGAGATGGGGTTATGAAGATGATTTTCGTTGCCAAAAGGCTGATCTCACTTTGAAACCGAACGTTATCGGGACAAGTTTGATTAAAATGCGGTACCTAAAGAGTTTCTGCTGTTTCTGGGATACTAGGACAGGGTGCATAGTTATTGGGTATGTAAGCGGAGTAAGTAAAAATCTGCTACTTGTAAGTGATTAAACTAAACAATACCATGTACGTTTTATTAATTGGAATAGCTTTTTCAATAATTGATGATTAGTTTTGTTTCAGCGTAATGAACAGCACATCATTACCAACGATTGGGATGTCTTGTGTATTAAGAAATATCTATTCCCGTGACATAAATATGCTAGAAAAAGTTTTCATGGCTCATAATATATAACTTCAATTAGTTAGAACTCAAATTAAAATTTCAAAAAATCACAAGAGGTGCACATTCCCATTTTAACGAAAGTTTGTACTTTAAAGTTAACTTTACACCCACAGTGGTTACTTTAAATTCAAATTTTAGATAAATCACTTAATGGGTAAAAAAATAATGCTATCTCTACTAATAATGAAGATGAAATTGTGTGTTGGCATTGTACAAATCAAACCATTTGACTTGAGTTACTAAACTTGGCATTTATATAATTTGGAGGATAGAAATGTGTATCTAGAAGCATTTTTCTTTTGGGGTAGTTTTAATTAATTAAAAACTAAAAGAAATTTTCGTATTATTTGCGAGAACTTCCGAAACTCTTACTGCATGGAAAAAAATACGAAGTTTCAAACTTGTGTATACAAAGGTAAACAGCAGTTAATTTCTGGTGTTTGATCACGCATTTTCTAAATTTATGTCTTGTTAGATTATTTTCTTCTAATGAAGATGTTTCTAAACATTTAAATTAAATTGAAATAATAAATTGCAAAATAGATCACAATTTTTTGATGGTGATCAAGAATTCATTTTTTTTCTTTATACAGTTGATAATTTTAAAAAGTTTATTTTTATCTTTTAAAATAATTGAAACTATTTCGATATCAGAGCAACTAAAGCAACTAAATTGATATCTTATGCTCTTTTTTTTAAATAAAAAAATATTTAAAACAAAAAAAGCATACCAAAAAAAATTTGCAATGTACTTATATTATTTGTAATTACACTTGTATGAAGACACGTTAATGTATTAATGTTAAACTGTTACATTTAATGCAGATGAATATTCTGACCTTACATTTAATAATCACATTCAGATTTCTTTAAAAGATTGTTTAATTTTTTTCCAATATAATTGATTTTAATGCTGTTGTGTGTTTGCCCTAATCGACATATTCAATGAGATGTTTTGCGCTTATATATTATGTTTCACTTTAAAATTAAAGTGAAAATATAATAGGAAATGTAGTAAAGTTGGATTTAAAACAGAATATTACTTTGTATAATGTATTGTAAATAGAAAATAGATAATGCATATACACTGAAGTGACAAAAGTCATGGGATGACTGTTAATATCGTGTCGGTCCTCCTTTTGCCCGGCGAAGTGCAACAACTCGACGTGTCATGGAGTCCACAAGTCGTTGGAAGTCCTCTGCAGGAATATTGAGCCATGCTGTCTGTATAGACGTCCATAATTGTGAAAGTGTGGATGGTGCAGGAGTTTGGGCACGAACGGACCTTTCGATGATGTCCCATAAATGCTCGATGGGATTCATATCGGGCAATCTAGGTGGCCAGATCATGCGCTGGAATCGTCCGGAATGTTCTTCAAACCAATCGCGAACACTTCTGGCCCGGTAACATGGCGCATTGTCATCCATAAAAATCCCATCGTTGTGTGGGTACGTGAAGTCCATGAATGACTGCAAGTGATCTGCAATCAGCTGAACATAACCATTTCCAGTCAATGATCGGTTCAGTTGCACCAGAGGACCGAGTCCATGCCATGTAAAAACTGCCCACACCATTATGCAGCCACCACCAGCTTGAACAGTGCCTTGCTGACAATTTGGGTCCATGGCTTCGTGGGGTCTACGCCACACCCGAACTCTACCATCAGTTCGTGACAACTGAAATCGTGACTCATCTGACCACGCCACGGTTTTCCACTGGTCTAGGGACCAGTCGATATGCTCACGAGCCCAGGAGAGTCGCTGCAGGCGATGTCGTGCTGTCAGTAAAGGCACTCGAGTCGGTCTTCTGCTGTCATAGCCCAAGGAAGACAAATTTCGCCGCACAGTCCTATCGGACACGTCCCTCGTACGTCCCACATGGATTCCTGCAGTTATTTGACGAAGTGTTGCGTGTCTATTAACATTGACCATTCTACACAGACGTCGGCGGTCTCGGTCGTTAAGTGCAGGTGGTCGCACACTGAGCTGTCCATGATGGGATGTGATGCCTGAAATTTCATACTCTCGGCACACTCTTGATACTGTGGATCTCGGAATGTTGAATTCCCTAACGATATCCGCAATGGAATGACCCATGCGTCTAGCTCCAACTAACATTCCACGTTCAAAGTCTGTTAATTCTCGTCGTGCCGCCATAAATCACGAAAAACCTGTTCACATGAATAACTTCAACACAAATGAAAACTCTGGAAAACGAACTGCGCACTTATACTTTTTCGCTGCGATACTAATGCCATCTGTATATTTGTATATTGCTATTCCATGACTTTTGTCACTTCAGTATATATATATATATATATATATATTACAAGAAGTGTATCATATCAAAAATTAGAAATTTAAGAAAATGCATTACTGCCACGTAATATCACTAAAATTATAAATTTAGGAAAATACATTAATGGAATTATAATGTATTTAAAATTGAAAATTTAAGAAAATATGTTACTGGAATGATAATATATCTAAAACTAGAAATAATATGTATATGTTAATTTTCTCAAAACAATAAAGGCTTAAAAGCACTAGTCAAATTCCATTCGTTAAATCTCGTCCATTAATTAGAATTCCATTAATCAAAGAGTTTACTACTATTTACTAGCTTATATCTAGCTTAAATAAAATTAATTGAATTAATAAAAATAAAGATGTCTTTTACGATCTTAGATTTTAAATTCATAAATAGAATGTAAGAATAAATCCAAAATAATTTTATAAAGGAAATGGAATATTAACTACAGATAAGCGGTTCTCTAAATTCTCAGAATCTATACGTAAAAGTTATGCAGTGTATTTTCAAGCAATATGTATATTTGAGTTAGGAAGCAGCTATTATAAAAGACAGAAAATTAAGATTCCTTTATAAATTCTCGCCTTATTTAAAAATCAAGTTATAAAAAAGCAAATTGAAATTTTATAATAGCGTTTCATTTCAAGTTACTTCCATTTTGATATTGTGAAGCACATATTTCAAAGTTTAAATAATTTTATTAACAAAAGTTTTAAAAGTTCTTTGAAAAATCAAAAAAGTTTTTTTTTTTCATTAATTAGTTATAGTAAATAAATTTTGAAAAGTATGTAATTTTCAATATCTTATCCAAATGCAAAAGATAATTAATCTCCTGAATAATAAATAATTATTAATATTGATGATTATAATAAATAAATAATAAATTTTTTGGGTTAATTTTATTTTATTATTCATTTGTATCGCTTTTTGTAACAGAAAAAATTGATCTTATGTAAACAATACCAAGAGTTCTTCCAAGGCTGATTAGCCTAAAATTATAAAATTGTTGATTATTCTTTAATGGCAATACTCAAAGCTTCATAATTTGGCCAGATTCGACTGCAGAATTCAGGAACATTTTTGTGGTTTATAAGTTGGGGTATCAAGAAAATTTCAATTATTATGATTCTTTAGAACCAAAGGATTTTCTAAAATTTGGCCTTCATAATTAAAAAAAATATTTAACAAAACTGTACAAAATAAAATATTATTTTCATCATCTAATTCTTTTTGAGAAAGAATTAAAAACTGAATTTTATTTTGAATAAGCGAATTTTATATTGAAGGATGTTTAATATTTAAAATATATATATATCCTGTATTGCGCATGTGAGTTCGATATTGAACAATTTTATTTGTTATAATTATATTTTAAAAAATGAGTTTTATTACAACACAAAGGTTTTTGAACAGATTGAAGTTTTATCGCTTCCGTTCCAGTTAATAGTTTAAGTGTAACGGGAACTGACAGAAAATTAGATATATAATTTAACGGTTACTGTAAAGGTGGGTTCACACGAGGCTAACTATTACGCGCAATCGCTGTCTCTCTACTGTTGTCCCTGTATTGTCCTCGAATGAACAGTTGAGACAACATCGTTGAGACAATGGTCAACGGTTGTCTCAACTGGACAACTATTTGCCATTGTCCAGTTGTGGTCACGTGATTTTCCGGAAGTAGGCGTGATCTTCTATTGTATGCAATAGTTAGCCACTTGTGAACTCATCTTAATGCACGAAAATATTAGATCAGCTCTCATAGAGCAAAACAAAGCTTTTAGAATATTATGAATTATGTGACAATCAAATATTGAAACTTTGATTGTCATATAATGCACAATATTTTGCTAAAGAAGTTATTTAGAGACCGAATTTTGTAAAATGTTTAATTGATCTCTGCATTAATCTACGCGAACAAAGGCGGCTAATTAAGAAAAATGCATACTTACTAAATTTAGTACTATATTACTTATATTATATACTAAAAATATATAATTCCTATACTTACGAAATTTTCACTCCAGATGACATTATTACAAATTTTCTAATTTTTCAAGGTAACTTTCAGATACATTGTGCCACTTGCATTACTGAATTATTTCTGAAGTTGGCATTCAATCTGCCTCTGAATTCCAATAAACTTAGCTTCTTCATTCGTTAAAAAAGTAGAGACTATTCTCTGTGCATCGCTCAAGGTATTTTATATTTATTTAGCATGTTAGCGAATAAATAAATGCAATGTCAAATGATTGTTTTTACATTAAACTTCTTATCTGTCTTTATATCAGCGCATATTAAAATCGTCTGCCACTGTTAAGGTCTTGCTTATAATTGCTTAGATGGTATGCCCAGCATTGTTTAGATTTAAAATATTTTCATAATATTTTGAATCCAAAATAAGCTTCTGTATAAAACTGCATAATACACTAAGTTCTTTTATTGCCGGAAATGTTTTTAGCTAAAAGAACATTTTCTGACGACGAACGAATTTTAAAAGTTGCTTATACCTGATTACCTCAATAAATCTTACCATTGCCTAATACTAAAATATCTAATAAGTTTTCTTTTAATTTTACGATAATTTTTATCCATTTGATTATTTATTAAATTTTGAAAAACTAATAAAAATACCCATAAATGAAATTGGTATCTGAAAAAGTAAAGTTTTAAGTATTAATATTTAAATAGGATAATTTTCATCGAAACTAGTTAGTCAGTTTATAATTAATTGTTAGTTTATGATTAACTTTTTGAATTTTGAAAGTTAGCATTTTTTCTGTTGCCTAATATAATAAGTGTGCAAAGTGTTATTGAATTCGGCTGTAAACAAACATAGTACGTAGCCACTATGATTTTTATTCTAAGATTAACCTCGCAACAAAATTAATTTTGATTTTAAAATATATTTATGGAATGAAAATTCATTCATCATGAAAATAATTAATTCAACTTAGTGAAAAGATTAATTGCTTTAGGCAATGAAATATTTTTTATAAATATTTCTGATATTTTCTGAAAATCGAACAACAGTTCTTTTTTTTTTTTTTTTTTTTTTCATTTACCCATTGTGCCTCTTATAGATTACATATAAGAAATAAGACTTTTTCATTTGAATCAGAATAAACGAAAGAAATTCTCATAATAAAATAATGTTGTATAACAGTATATTACATAAATGAAGAACGCTATAAATTATTTCTTCGATCTACTATTTTAATGTAAGCTTCATACACAAAATGACTTTTGTTTAGTTATGTGAATTGTATTACCATAAAGAGACACTAATTGAAAATTTTATATATTTTATAATTACATATTTCTATATTTTTAAGAAAGCTTTTATATTTAGAAACATTTCTGTAAACTGTTAGAAATTTTTAATATTATTTCCCATTTTAGTTTCAATTTGAATTTTTAAACACTTATAAAAACTTTATTTTTTTAAGGTGCAAAATGACGCCTGAATTTTATTTATCATAAGTAATCGTTCAGGTTAAAAGCATCGAAAAGTATAATTAAGACCACATGATTAATTGTAAATTTAATTTGCATTAAAAAAATGTGGTGGAATGTAGATTATTATGATCTGTGCAGGAAGCAACAGGGCATATGTTTTCAGGAACATTTCTTTAATAGCCAATTCATACCCAAACATACATAAAGACATAACAAAACAATCATGCGAGCAGCTTAATGGTATTAGGTTGTTCGGAAAGTAATTTCGTTTTTTCCCGACAGAGGATTTAATTGTATTTTTCGCACCCAATTTCATACTTAAACCGCAAAATCATTTTATGT
>JAPMOQ010018920.1:11671659-11685128 GCA_026543055.1 Argiope trifasciata
AAAAAAAAAAAAAAAAAAAAAAAAAAAAAAACGAAATGACTTTCCGAACAACCCAATACATCTCATCATTTCAGCACATCTCATTCTCATTACACTCGCAATGCGCAACGCATTATGGGATGGCATATAGAATAGCCTTATCAGGCATCGCTATCTAGTATCTAAAAGAGAAGATAAGAGTTATGTAACTGCTACATCCTCCCTCTACACCACCTAAGGCCGTCTCGGCGAGGTGGTGTGATTTTGGATAATTTGGCGTTCGTCCCTGGATTGACATTAGCAATAGAAGGTTATTTGGGAGGTTGGTTCGGAGTTTGTTTGGGAGGTCGACCTCTTTTTCTTAAAGGCATCACTAAAGAAGAATGCTCCTATGTTACAATTTGAAACCGGTGTAAGAACTGATGCATGGTATACACCTAAAGATTCATCAGATTTGCCACAACTAGCTATTACAAGATATGAAGGTGATTTCCGGGACAGAATGATATAAGGTCCATCTTTCCTTGGCATAAACATTGCAGTTTTGCTTTGGTTTGCTTTACTTAATGGGTGAAGCTTTACCCAAACTAAATCATCAGGTTTATAACTAGGGCTAGGTTTACGTCATTTATCTGCATATGCCTTTCGACTATCTTGATTTTTCTCGATATTTTCTTTGTGACATATTTCTCTTAAAACATTTTAAATAAGATGTAAATTCTGGAAAAAAATTATCGTTATCAATGATAGACCGTATATCAGTAGTAACATTGTCTAAAGTTCTTAATTCTCGGCCAAAGTTGAGGTAAACTGCAGTGCAACCAGTGGTTTTGCATTCTTCTATAACATCATCGGCTAAAAGTTCGTCAATTTCTTTGTTTAAGAACTCTTTCTGTTTCGGTGAAAATCTGTAAGGCGTAGATGCAACTGATGGGTGGTCGCCTGTGTTAATAAAGTGTTTTACATAAGGAGTTGGCTTTCCCCTTGTCGGAAAATATCTTCAATTTCATCAAGCAAAGCAATTAAGTTATTTCTAGATTCTGCATCAAGATTATGTCCTTCTTCTTGACGTAAACAAGAATTATTAGTCACAGGGGCGACAAAATTGTTTTGTACCAAACAATCACTTGTAACTGAATTCGTCGGACAAGAACTACTAATTTTTTCGATAGGACTATTATTTCAAGGTAAGGGTCTTTAGCAAAAGGTATTTTGCAATTCGGTTTATCACCAAAATACCATAAATTATTTTTCATGGCCATCGCAATTCCTGATTTCCTCAAAAAGTCAACTCCGAGGAGAGTACGATTACCTTTAGCATAAGTTAGAAAATGTAAATCAGTGAGGAAAGTTCGGCTAAGCACTGTAGTTTTTTAAACAACTGATGTGGATTGTTGAATATCTGCCCGACAGATAGCAAGGTCAATTTTTGTGAACTTCTGTCCACTCTTCTTTAAAAATTAAACATCAGTTGTCCACCATTTGACCGACTGGCTCCTGTGTCAGCACAAACTGTTCCTGTAGCTTCATATTCTTCAGTGGCAAGTAAAGTTACTGGAGAGGTAAAACACGCAAATATATGTATTGAATTAACCTGAGCATTAGCTTTCTTTGAAGAACAATTTGGAAATTTCGATTTTATAAATCTGGGATGGCCACAACCATAACAATAAGCAGAATTTTCCACTTGTCGTGATGACCTATTGCTTGAATTAGAAATAGTATTGTTGTGAATACATGAAGGATCTTTCTCAAATTTCGTGAATTGGGTTAATTTGAAGTTCTGCCCACTAGTATTTATAGAAAATTTGGTTTGTAGAATTCTTGCGATTTCGGAGGCGTTACCAATTTATGATGAGGCGACTTTATGTTGTCATAAGAATCCAGCTTTTCAGCTAACAAATCAGAATCATTGAGTATTTCCCAACTATCTAAATAATGATTTTTATATTCTAGAAGACATTTTTTCTTAATTTGATCAGCAAGGATTAAATCTTTTAATTTATCAAATGAATTAATTTTTTATTCATTGAATCAACCTTCAAAGTAAATTCGGAGCCCGAAAAAGAAATCTTTCCAAGTGAAATGATCACGTTTCTGATGTCGACTAAAAAGAATTCTAAATCGTTCTGCTGTCAGCTAAATCTTTGTAACATTATTGTACGGATATGGGTATAATCTTTAAACATTTCTTAAGGTTCCCTGGCCATTAATTTATTTATATCACTTGGGATTACACTTATTAAATAGGATACCCAATAGTCATTAGATACATAGGGCATGATGACTACAGGTCTAAAGGCTCAGGTCGATGGACCTCTGGTGTTATTCTTTCACGGGTTTGCTTTGTCGGCTGATTCTGTCGGGCTCGTGAGCAAAGTTTGGGGATCGCTCTGAGAGCGCTATGGTATTTTTCCCGCGGGCCCTCCGGTTTTACTGAGCCTAAGACTCAAAAGTTGGCCGGTCGGGGGTGTCCCGCTATCTCTGTCATTAGATACATTTTAAAGCTTTATCTGTCTTTCAAACATAGTTAAAAATAATGACATGTCATTTGTTTCAGGGCGAAACGTTGGTAAGACTGTTTGTAAGTCAAATCGCTTTAGAGTAGACTCAATTTGATTAGAATTTGACAGATTTTGGAGCTTAAGCTTTTCAAGCTCAAATGCTCTTTCCTCAATTAGTTTTTCTGCTTCCTCTAACTTTTTTTGTTCGTCAACAACGTTGTTGAATGCATAAGTCACAAACTGTTTGTTATTCGTAAAGAATGCAGATTGAATTATTTTATCATGTAGATCAATTATTTTATCCTGGGGTTTTGTATCAAAACCTAATTCCAATGCCAAATTATAGAGACAAATTTTTCCCCTTTAGATAGAAAAGCCATTTCTGGCTACTTTATTAAAAGGAAATACGAAGTTAAAAAAGAAAATTTGATTATGAAGGAACAGTTACACACTTACCTTCTCTTTCGTGCATACCAAAAAAAACCAATAAAATAAGGAGAATACAAATTATTCAAATCTTCCATTTTTTTAAGAATGCAAAAAACAATAATGAGGTAGGAGATAATATATATTTTCAGCAATGTAAAAAAACTTATGTTCAAAATACTTTATAAGTTTATTATTTAGATGTGAGCTTCGTATAAAGACAAGTTCTAAACATTTCAATTGTTAATTTTAAATATATATACACACTTAGTAAAAGAAAAGTAAATACAGATAACAATTGCTATTAAATTTTGAGTTAAATACTGAATAAGAATTATCTTAAAAAATTCATAAGCATTAAAAACAACAATTTTAGAATCAGAAATAAAACTGCTCACTTATACGATTAAAAGATAGTATATGCTGAATCATTACTCTTAAAATAAAACAAATCAGAACAGTTTTTCGTAATATGAAAGAGAAAAATAATTTAAAAAAACATATTCAATACTTGATTAGAGAACACTTTAGGGGTGATGGAGATTACGAATATATAATGAGACGGCGCGTCTCTCAAGGGCACATAAAATGGTATCAGAACGATTACAAAGTTTTGGTTTCGGTTCGTAAACTTACGAAGCTCAAATACGATAAATTAATTTGTGCATAAACACAGCAAAAACTTCAAAATCACTATTTAGAATACTTTAAAAAGAATTATATATTCAAACGCACTTTCTATGATTGAAATCAAATATCAAAACAACACAGATATTTCAATATATAAAATAGCAACGATGTTAAAAGAGAAGTGACTAGGATGTTATTAAAAATCAAATAGAATAAAGACATTTCACTGGTGATGAAGAATCTCGGTATATTCAAACATGAAGAAATGTTTTATTTCAACAAATCAAATGCTGAATGTAGTTGAAGTTGAACAAAACAAAACAAAAATGCACAAGTGTTATGGCACTTGTTTGTGATCGAACAGGACGACCAAAAGAAAACTGATGAATTTTTCGGTGCTGGAAATTTGAGAAAACACACACACTATCTTCACTGGATTCAAAAGTGGATTTTTGCTGGAGATGCAAAATAATAAATGATACTGGTACAGGGGTCAACATCCTGTACGAGTTAGAATTTGAAACTGAATACTGGAATATTCTTTAGGAAATCAACGACGCAAAGAAGGCAGACTCTGATTTATTTTGTGGACTGTATGCCAAGATAACACTTTTTCTTATTTACTGCTGGCGGGAAAATTTTCTTGTAATCGTCGGGACGACTTTACTTTAATTTCATCATTTCACTGGAACATAACGATGAACCATTCTCGGGATGAGAAAATTGAAAACAATCAAAAATGCTTTTCGGTAGGATACCAATGTGGTGGCGAGAAATTCTTGCGATGGTCGGGACGACTTCACTTATATTTCATCACTTCTTAGGAATACAATGATGAACCATCCCGGCGTGGAAAAATTAGGATATCAAACACGTATCAAAATTTCTTTTTTGTTGATCACCAATGGGGTGATGCGGAAATTTTCTTGTGGACTTCCAGTCCATTAGAAATTATTTTCCGTTGGGGGCCATTGTGGTGGCGCGAAACTTTTCTAGTGATCACCGGGATGACTTCACTTTCGTTTCATTAGAAAAAAATTTACGCTGCAAGCCAATGTGATGGCGCGAAATTTTCTGGTGATCGCTGAGATGGCTTCACTTTCGTTTTATCAGTTGGGCCATTGTGGTGGAATGTAGTTTATTATGATCTGTGCAGGAAGCTGCAGGACTTATGTTTTCAGGAGCATTTCTTTAATAACCATATTCACACACGAACAAACATAAAGACAAGACATAACAGAACATTAACGCCCGCAGCTTAACAATACATTATCACATCTCATTCTCAATACACTGGCAATGCGCAATGCATTACGGAATGACATATAGAATGTCCTTATCAGGCATCTAGTATCCAAAAGGGAAGATAACTAATTCAAAAAGAATTTTCGCGTTTGTATCAACTTAATGAACTTGAATTGTAGCGTAATTAGATATTAACTATAAACAATATTTTACCTTTTCGATTAATTTCAAATCCAAATTGAAAGCAGTTTAATGATGGGCAATCAATTAAAAAAATACTCTAGCAAACTTTTAAACAGCATATATATGAGAAACATCTTCTTCCTATTCACATTTAATATTTTAAATTTTTTGAAAATTATAATCAGTTTATTACCTTTGAAATCCGTAAAAACATTAATTGCCCTCATTTTTATTAATCTCATGTTGTACTCTTTAGCTACTTAACATTTATGTAAAGTTAAGTTCTCATAAAATAAGTCATTACTTACGATTACTTCTGTTGTTGTTTCTGATGTCATGGACAAGACCGCTTGATTAAGTTAGTGAATTTAAGCCGAAGTTTTTACGTCTCTTGTTTCATCAGTAGCGCCATCAAGGGCCAAGAATATGATTTAGCTACTCAAGCATCACTTTCGCTTCCACAACCCCTTTTTACAGGGGGATATATTCACTCATATCACAGATAGAACAGATAACGAACAACATGACCGAACCTTACTTAAACCAAGGACTCCCAGATCATAGGAAAGAGGCGGAACCCTATGCCAGAGCGCCTTCACGATGACTTCTAAATTTGCTAAGCTTAGATAGTTTCTGGTTACAAGAAAGAATTAAAGTATTTACTATAGGATTTTGCACTGTTTTACTTCATTTGACTTTTAAAATGTCTGTTAAGATATGTTCAGAAAATACTTTTATGTAGTTTCGTTCATTAATATACGTTTTAATGCAATTAGGGTTCGATTCAAAAAGATATATTTTAAAAATCCTTTAGTTGATATTTAGATAAAATAACAATTAAAACCGTTTTCACAAAAAAAAATAATACAAATATTTAAACAAATAAAAACTGTGTGACTGAAAATTGTTCCTCAGGTATAGCAACCATTTATAAAGAAATGTGCGTGGGAGAAATTTATCGAACATTATTAAGAAAAAAAAGCACAGTATTAAACTGCGCTTTATAAGAATATTTTAGAATGAAACAGACTTAAACAAAAAAGGGGATAAAAATGTTTAAAAAACATTATTTAAATATTTAAAGTGCTACTAATACCATCTATTTTCAATTCAATTCAAATGCATAACTCAACATTAAGTATAAAAAATATATATATAAATCACTTTTGTCATTGGGAGGATGTAACGAAATATGTTTTTATATGTAGTTAAAAATTATTAAACATAAAAAAAAATTGGAGTTCTTTTAAACGCCTGATTAATCACTCAAGTCTCATCAATGGACAATGACATATTTAGTAGGTATTTGCAGTAATAATTTCTTCTGTTATACTAATTCTGATAATTTCTACTCGCTCTTCTTCAGTCTTTTGTTCTATAAAAAATTTATATACTTTGATTTATCGGTGCATAAAATCGAATAAACATGTAAAATTATTCTTCACTTTATACTTCAAGTCAAAAAGATAGCAACTAGATGTTTTCTCTGTAGAAAAGAGAGACGGATATCGGTTTCAAGGGCCAAAATATTATTGTTGCACTCTCGATAATATTTTGGCCCTTGAAACCGATATCCATCTCTCTTTTCTACAGAGAAAACATCTAGTTGCTATCTTTTTTGATATTGAAAAAGCATATGACAGAACTTGGAGGTATGGAATTTTAAAAGACTTACATAACATCGGATTAAGAGGAAATCTTCCCATTTTTATAAATAATTTTTTAAAACTCAGAAAATTTCAGGTCAGAGTGGGAACAGAGCTTTCAAAATTTTTTATTCAGGAGGAGGGTGTTCCCCAAGGTAGTGTTTTAAGTGTAACCCTCTTTATCGTAAAACTAAATAACATTTTAAAACAATTATCCCCTTTTGTGAAAGGATCATTATATGTTGATGACCTGTACATATCCTGTACAGGAAAGAATATGAATTTTATCCAAAGACAACTGCAGATTGCAATCAATAGTATTAATAAATGGTGTAATGATAATGGCTTTACTATTTCTACTTCGAAAACCGCTTGTGTCCATTTCTGTCAAAAACGCAATATTCATTTTGACCCTGAACTAAAATTAAATGGAGAAAACATACCATTTGTCAATAAAATTCGATTTTTGGGTGTTATCTTTGACAAAAAGCTCACCTTCTTACCTCATATACAGCAGTTACGGAAAAAATGTGAAAGGTCTTTAAATATTTTAAAAGTATTATCGACAACAGCATGGGGGGCTGACAGAATCTCCATGCTTAAAATATACAAGGCTACTGTACTCTCTAAACTGGATTATGGCTCTGTAATTTATGGCTCCACTAGAAAAAGTATATTGCAAAAATTGGATCCAATTCACCATGCAGCTCTTCGTTTATGTACAGGAGCTTTCCGAACTTCACCCATTAAAAGCCTATATGTCGACAGTTTTGAACCATCCCTTGAATCTAGAAGGCAAATGCTTTCATTGAATTATTATTTTAAGATTAAATCAAATATAAGCCATCCATTTCATAATTTTGAACTGCGTCCTTTTTTTATTCGAATGGCCGAAGCCAGGCAATCCTTTATTCCTGTATTTCATAGGAGAGTGCATAACATTCTTATAGATTTAAATCAACTCCATTTAAAAGTAACCCTTCAACCAAAAAATAAGTTCCCTCCTTGGAAAATTCCTGTTTTTCATTATTTAAACCCTTTTGCAAATTTTACTAAATCTGACACATCGGATATCATCTATCAACAAATATTTCTCGAACACAGGCAGCATTATGTTGACTATATTCCAATTTTTACAGATGGATCCAAATCAGCCAATAGTGTATCTTTTTCAGTTATTTTCCCGGATAATGTGTTTTCATTTAAAATTAATTCTTTCTGTTCAGTGTTCACGGCAGAGATAACTGCTATTTTATACGCACTAGAAGAAATCTATAATAGACTACAAAAGCAATTCATTATTTACACAGACTCCCTTAGTGCATTAGAATCTCTTAAATCATTTCATCCTCAGTATTATCACCCCCTTGTTTTAAATGTTTTGGATATTTTAAATAAACTGGAATCTAGAAATTTTAATGTTTTATTATGCTGGGTACCGTCTCATGTTGGGATTGTGGGCAATGAAAGAGCAGACAAAGCTTCCAAATTGGCAACTGCCTCAAAGAATACTTCAGCACCTGTAACAGACTTGAAAAAGCATTTAAAAATATCTCTCTTAAACAAATGGCAAAGAGAATGGGACATTGAAAGTGAAAACAAGCTTCATCGAATTAAACCTACTATCGAACTTTGGCCTTCACAAATGAATAGAAAAACGGATACAGTTCTCACTAGATTGAGACTGGGTCATACTCGGTACACGCATCGTCATCTGCTGTTAGGAGAACAAGCTCCAATGTGTTCTCGGTGCAATTGCACTGTGTCCGTCCAACATATGCTTTCTGAATGCCCAAATTTTGATACACAGCGTTTACATTTTTTTAAATCTAATAATATTGATTTATCTGCTTTACTTGGGAAAATGCCCCATGATAACCTCTTACCCTTTTTAAAATCTATTGGTTTCTATTCACACATTTAGGTGTTTTTTTTTTTTCAAATTATATCAATCATTTTTTTTTTTTCAAATTTTAAATTTTATCAAATAATTTCACATTTTTACCTTCAAATAACTTCACTTTGTCTGGCGCAGCATGGTCAAATCTATGGCCCTTGTGCCAAAAAACAAAACAAAACCAAACTAAACCAATCAAGTCAAAATACCGTAGTCAAAAGGAAATAAAACACTGCGCACAATAATGCATTAATTTTACCGACTTACAAAATAATTTTTTTAACATTTAAAACTCAAATTTAGAATAAGATTTCTAAACATTTGTATTCTACTTTCGAAACTACTCCTTGAAGATTTAAAGCGAGAAAATTCTCTTATACAGCTTTAAAACAAGATAACTGACTCGGGTATTTTAACTTATCTCTTTTTTTTAAATAAAATGTCACAAGAGATATTCTTATTATTTATAAATAGTATTTCAAATTATGTCACTCTTTAGTTAAACAATTTGACATCAAAAAGATAAAATCGGAAGATTTTAGAAACTTTTGTCAGCAAATTTTTTAGCGAATCAGTAATATTTATAGCTAAGTATTATTTTAAAGCTATATTTACAGTTTTTGATTTACATCTAATTCTTTAAAAAAATTTACACGCTGTTGAAACATTCTGTTTTAATAAAGTAAAAAACATATATCATTTTATTCACATTTGATATCCATTTTCAGCAAAATGGATTTTAACATAAAAAAGAAGAAATAGCATAGAGCTTATATAATTATATTTCGAAATAGCGGTTGATTTATATGAAGAATCAATTTTTATCGGATGCTATTAATTATTACAATTAAATAGTAGTTGATATTATTTTGTATATATTGATATACAATGTAATATGAAATATATTACTTTGTATATATGTGTATATATTGATATTTATAGTGCTTTCATTTTAGTTTTGTTCTTAAGGATCATAAGTAAATAAATATGGGATAATAAACTCCCCAAAAAGCATAGCAAGTTGTAATCAAACAAAATGAAAGTATATTATTGATAAAAATTTATTCATTTTTTCAAAATTAATGTGAATGTGTGCGTGCTTGTCTGCAGTAAAATTTCTAAAAATGAGCAGAAAAAGTATTTTTTAAAATAGGTTTAAAAGGCTTTCAAGTATTTTCCCGATCACCCGTATGTATTACAAAAAAAAAGTGATACCTTAATTTTGTTTTTTTTTTATTTCGGTATAAATTGTTCATTATACTTTTTTTGTTTTCATTTATATATTCGAAACAATTTCATTTGTTATTCAAAAATAAACTAATTTAGATTCACCTTTTTAAATAAAGTTTAATGTCACTTAAATTGTATATAATCAACTGCTTTTATTTTAAAGTATTGATGGTTAAATGATTTTTGTAGGCACTCAGCGTGACTTGCTGCGTAGGCTCCATCCTGCGTCTATTCCTAGGTCTTCCCTTAGTTCTTCAAAATGATGATTATCAAGGAGAATTTCCATGTATGTTATATTTTTAAGTACTTTTATTTAATTGACTGGATTCCTGTTGAAAAAAAAGGAATTTTGTAATCAATTTTTTTATTCATGTATTGTTTTTAAATTTTTTTTAACTTGTGTCTTCTCAATGATAATACCTTTTATTAACGTCTTAGAACCTAATTAAAAAATTAAGAAGTAATTTATGAGTTCTTTTTCCAAGTTTATTTTAATTCTTCTTTCATTTAAAGAAAATGTTTTAGTGACTTTTTTTTTCTTCCAAAAGCCGATGGAGATGCAGTATTCCAAATACTGTTTGATCCATACACAACATATCTCTTAAGTAACTACGACTGTCTTAATTTTTGCACCTAAAAAATTATGCTGAAGATGCTCAATTTTCGCCCACTTAATATTTACTTTTAACTATCTGAAAAGGTAAAAAAGAATCAATACAATTTTTATGTTATGAAAATACTCTATCTTGTTAAGAATCAAATTCTATTTTAAATAATTAAAAATTTTGCCTCTCCGTTTTATTCTAATGTGTGTCTTTAAATTTAAAAATTGCTCATGAATTATTCCTCAGTTTAAAATTACTTATCATTTGAATTTATTTAATTTTTATATAACATTAGAAACGCCAGGTGGAAATAAATTTTACTGAGTTGATACGAGATTCTATAGTTTAAATTAATTCGAAAAACCTATAAGCCAGTTGACGTCCCAACAATTGGTCAGATTTTACCAGTGTTTATTTCATATATACTACCAGTGTATCATATTAAAGATAATTTCCTCTGGATATACCATAAGAAAATCAAAAGCCTTCCACCATCTTCCATTTTCAGGAGAAATCGGAAAAATAGCACATCATAGTACAGTAAAAGCTCTTTATTCGTGGGATATATGTTCCAAAAATATGCCGCGAATACAGAAACCGTGAATACGGAATGGTAATTTATATGGGATTATAGGGGATACGTTCCTAGGAGACAAAATAATAATTAAAAAAAACAAATATATAAAAAATATCAATTTAATTGAAGTTTTTGAACATTTTGATTAATTATCTTAAGGCTTAGGCAATGGTTTGAAGAATTTTGTTATTTTCTCTAGCTTGGCAGTTTTTAAAAGCTCCTTCAGTTCAGACTGATACGTAGCAGTCACAGAAGCAATTTGTCTCTTAAAAATAAGACTTCGCTCCATAGACATTCATAAAGAAATCGCAAAGCTCATTTGCCATTCTTAAACCTTTACTAAGATTTTTCAAATTAAATGACACGTTTCCAGTGCTTGTTGAAGCCTCTTCTTCAATGGGTTGTGAATGGATAACATTTCTTCCAAGTTGGTTTCAGTCAAATCTTCATCTTGCGATTCAAGCAATTCCTGAATGACACTTGATTCGATCTGTTCGAACCCATCTCGTCTTATTCCATTCGCGATTTCAACTTTGCAGTCAAAGTTTGAACTAGCGCAGATTCTTCGTCTTTTTCCGCAGTCAGAGAAGGCCAATTTTTCCAGCATGACTTCAATGTGTGTGGCTTCAGATCTTCCATTCTTTTATGTTTCCGATGCATTTTGCAATCTCAAATTTCTTCCAGCATTAGATAACATTCATATCAAGATTGCATTCCATATTAGCCGATATGATTTTGAAGGTTCGTCTAATGTAATAGAGCTTGAAGGCCTGGATTATTTCTTGGTCCCTAGGTTGAAGCAACGCCGTCGTGTTGGGAGGTAAAAATGTCACTTTTATATTTGGATGCATAGTTTCAAGTTCGCTAGGATGACCTGATGCATTGTCCAAAACTAGAAGGGCTTTAAAGTCTGAATTCTGCTTTTTTAAATAAGTTTCAACTTCAGAAACAAAACAATTCCGGAACTAGTCACAAAAAATAGCACTTGTAACCCACGCTTTCTTATTAGCACGCCAAAACACTTGCAGGTTGAATAAAGAAACCGCGAATAAAGAAATTTTTAGCTGCGAATATAGGAATTGGGTCGCATTTTTTTCATCCGCGAATAATGAAACCGTGAATGAAGGAAGCGCGAATAAGGAGCTTTTACTGTACACTCTTTATGAGGAAAACTTGTTCCAGAATTCGTCAACTAAAACTACTGAATTGATTTCAATCATTTTAGTTCCTGAATTCGAAATATGTCATCAAGGGCTGCCAGTCCTCCACCTTTAACCATTTTTAAGAGAAATGGATAACGCACTCTTTGGTTGAACAGTCCCTATGGAGAAGATCTTCGATAGAATTCTCAATTGATAATTTTTTTAAAAAATGCGAATCGGTTTATAATTTATTATTTTGAAAAAGTATTTACAGAAGTTATCACCAAAAAATGCCAAAATTCAGCTTAATTTTCAATTAATAACAATTTTTTAAAAGTTATTCTGAGGTGCACATTAACATCTCCTTAAAAGTTGATGTTTTTTACCTGTAAATTAAAGGATTTGTACTGTAGAGCGCCAATTCACACGCACTTGTTCATCTTTATTATTAATAGAGATAATTCATTGGTAAGAAACTGAAATATTTATTGCTAAAAATTTTTCATTAAATGCAAATTAATTATGTTCTTAGTTGATTATTTAAAGATGTTAATTCAATATTCATTTACATCGAAAGCAAATGATGTTGCTATCTTATCTATCAAATGGTCTCAAAATCATGCAGCTATCTAGTTCGAGATTAAAGAGTAAACGAATAGAAGCGTTCGTTATTCTGATGATGCATAGTGAAATATGATAAATAAAGGCATCAATATTTCTTTCCAATAATCTAAAAATTTTAAATCGGAAAGTATTGACATCAAACCCATTGTTTGCCTCCCCCTCCCATCCCCCCTCAAAATTCTCACTCTATTCATAAAATATTGTTTTTGTGGTCACAATAAATATGAGAGAAAATTTTAATGGTCTTTTACTTTCTGACATATATTCTATAAACTGTTCTTTTTATAAAATTTTAACTGATAATCTTTTTTTTTTCTTCGATACAAGTTTAGATACAAAATCAAGTTTGTTTCTGCTATGCTAAATCAACTATAATAATTAAAATCATATGCAAATAAGTGTATGCGTATATAATTTTATAATAATATTTTGTTACAAACCTATAATTTTGCTTCCTAGCACAGATAGTGTCAGCGTAAGAAAGATCGTTTTACGATCAGCCATGTGCTGATCGGATGTCGCATTAGTGATCCCAGAACTTGGAAACAAAATGGATAATGCCCAAAACTTCAGAATTTTGTTGATCCGTTCATTAGAAACCGAGATACGCCTGATTGGTGTAAAAGCTTCTAACACCGCCTTCTAGGAACTATAAAAGGACTGCAGTCTCAAACTACCAGTAGTAAAACCGAATCTTAAATTAATTGAAAAACTGCAAAATAACCTAATCAGAAATCTAATACTATAATACGAGGAATGGTTGTCAAGTCGAAAATCGCCC
>JAPMOQ010018920.1:11694416-11754327 GCA_026543055.1 Argiope trifasciata
TATATAATGACGCAATTTATTATTTACATTGCATGTTTATTTTTTCAAGAAGATTAGACATTTATAAATTTCAAAATTTGGTGAAAAGGAGATATGGCATTATCGTTAAATGAATTTATAGCGTTCATAGATATTGCTTTATCAGAGAGATTTTTTTAAATATATGATGCAATAAGTTCCTATGCTTTTAACATTTCCCTCATATTATTGGAAAGTAATTGTAATTGTTGAGTCTATTATTTTCTCTTCTCTTAACCAAATCTTTTCCGAAGCTTTCTGCTTTCTAACTCAGAATGCAACTTTATAATTTTTTTTCTGGCTTTGTGCCTCTACCAGCTCGTTGTCATTCATCTCTATCCCCATAATTTTTACCAGAGACAAAAACTTGTTGATTAAAATTCCATAGGCACTTTCTCAAGCCCTCAGAGTCGCGTTTGCCAACTCTATCCAGATGAAACATCAATCTTTAAAACGATCACTTTTGGACCATAGATATCCATTTTTTGTACAAGAGGCTTATCATCAGTTGCATTTTTCTATCTGTGTAGGCTCCTGAAATTTTCCCTTTCATATAGTAATAGTACTCCGACTAGTGAATGATACATTAAGTTACTTTTGAAAAACTTATATTCTTTTGGATATAATGAGCTCAATATAGATGTACTAAATTTTCGCCGAGGAATTCAAGAAGTCTATCTTAATGTCAAATGATGGACAAGATAAGGTGTAGACAAGTATAGTAAAAACACAATATAGGTGTTGAATATTTTTGTTTGGAGCAATTTTCATAAATATCTCAATGTATTATTCCATTTTTTAAAAATTTTAATGAAAGTTAGCAAATGTATTATTTCTGAATTCAGCCAATTCTATAACCTATTGTGATATGTACTTTATCTCTGAAACGTACAATGAAAGATTTACTTAAACACCACTCCAAAATACGAAAAAGTAGTTTAACAATTTTGTCTCTTAATATCCTAATAAATTTTGAAGGATAAAACAAGGAACTTTGTGTGTTTGCAGATTAATTTAAAACACACACACATTTTACTAGCTGGCATTTTTTTTACCATTAAATCTGCATAAAAATTTAATTTTTTTATTGTCAACCCATGCTGAAGTCAAAGTGTTTGTTTACAATTGCCTACATTATTTAATAAAATTTTGTAACTGGAAGGATATGCGTAATTTCAAAATTTAAGGAAATATTGCAATTATACATTGTTCCCCTTTTTTAAGTCGTCTGCTCCTCACAATAGATTTTTACATCACAGCACGAGAATGCCACTTTTTCAGAAATTAGTAGGGTCATTATGAATGGTAGAAAAGTGCAAAATATATATTTTAAACGAAATTAAAAAGTCATATGGTCTTTCATTTTGCATAATTAGTTGATCATCGAAAGATAAATTTATGGAAAGTTGAATGTATTTCAAGTTGCTTCTTTTTTTAATTTCAATTCAAGTTATTCACTTATCGCCTATTTGAATTACTCTATTCTTTCTATTTGAATATTACTATTTGTTTTTATTCCTTTTTTTAAATAAAATTTCAGAAAATATTAGGTTGTTCGGAAAGTAATTTCGTTTTTTTCTGACAAAGGATTTAATTGCATTTTTCGCACCCAATTTCATACTTAAACCGCAAAATCATTTCATGTCTTAAGAGCTGATATAGCAAGGCTTGAGTGTGAAAAAGTGCAGCTGATTCTTCGCAGTAGTTTTTGGATGGTGCCCTTTTAAATATGGAGAGCAATAAACAGCATTTTCGTCATTTTTTTCTTTTTTGCTATAAAAGGTAAAAATGCTGTTCAAGCCAGAAATAAATTAGCCAATATGTGTGGAGAAGATGTGTTAACAGTACATCAGTACCAGAACTGATTTGCAAAATTTTTCCTTCAAATGAGGAGGCCAAAAACCACCTCGATCAGTTTTTTTTACAGCAAAGACCAAAACTTTTATGAGCGTGTAATCATGTTACTACCAAAAATATGGCAAAAGGTATTAGACCAGAATGGCAATTTTATAATTTAATAAATAATTTATTCATTAAACGAAAATTTCTTTTCATTTTGACAAAAAAATACGAAATGACTTTCCGAACAACCCAATAAGTACTATCTTTTAAAGAATGTTTTGAACGGTCAATGTTTTGTTTCTTACTTCATATCTTTATCATTCTAGGGACAAAGAATGTTTATTGTACCAATCGTTGTCATGCTATTCATTGACATCGTACTGGATTGCATAGCTATCACTGTCTTGGGGATGATGATAGTAAGTTAAAACATAATTTTCTTACCTTTTAAAAGAATGTTTGTATCGTAATATTTAAAACTAACAATTGTGAAGTTGTATCAATGCATCAAACTTGATTTCCAAACCACCGAGAGGGGTCTTTTTAAAAATTTCTCGCATATTCTCTAATAAAAGGGCCATCTCAGTGAACGCCTAGTATGTGTACTAGATGCACATGTATATAACCTAGGTAAATATTAATCTGGCACAATTTTACATTTTAATTGAATTTACCGGGTGATCTTGGGGAATTTTTCGGTGTTGAATTCCTGACATACGGTTAATAGTATTCGAAAATCAAAATCTGAGTTTTGGGTGTTTTTTTCCCAACCGATTGAAACAAAAATTTAATACAGAACTATACTTGCAGTCATAAAATCTTATACGAAATTTAACACATTAAAGTCACTAAGTTTTTGAGTTATTACGTTCAGATGCTTCTGAAAATACATACCGTTTTTAGATTTGGCTTAACATTAAAAAGCCATCTACACTATAGATGCAACAACTACGTATAGAAATTTATCTATCAGCTTTCGTTTTGTAGTTGTGTTACTTTATATGCGAATGGCCGGACAGATTTTCTCTGAACTGATTTTGCTCAAGTAGAAAGCTACAAATTTGGTGTTAGGACTGTCTACCAGATTTCATCCAGCTAGTTCAAGCGTTTTTTAACTGATCTTCATCCAGAATAAAGATATTTTCTAAAAATGTTTTTCGCACTCATGGAGGTCTATAACATGGGGATTTTATACTTCATATACGATAAAACAAAAATGCAATTTTGCATATTAAACACAAAAAGCTGAAACAGCGGATTACTGTATGGTTCTTTCACATAACAAAAATAAGAGAGTTAACTTTTCGATCAAAAGCTATTAAAATAAAAAAGACGCTTGAAATACTTATGCATAATTTATCATATACATCGAAAATTAAAGTAAATGCCATCTTTCTTCAGGAATTCCTTCTAATTAACATATGCCATTCTAGTGTTTTTCAAGGTGAACAGCGATATTTTTAAAATGAATCATAATAATCTATCTAATATATATATAATGTCAAACTTCGAAGTGCTTGCTCAGTATTTCACCAATTATTTTTGGAATAATTAATGCTTGAAAATGATTAACATATAACCTTTAAAAGTGAGAAGTCTTCATTTTAACAAAGCTAATTTAATAGAAGAATTTTAATTTTAATGAGTATTTTAAAAGATAACACAATTTCAAACCAGGTATTCTATTTTAATTACGTTCAAACAAATTTTATTGTTTAATAGAATAATCCTAAACTCACACAATTTCATCCCTGTTCAAGTTATGATAAAAATATTGCTTTCTTTGGATGTTCACAAAGAAGCAAATTTTTAATTTTGTTTTGCAGCATGCATACTTCTTATCTGCACACAGAGCAATGCAGTAGTATTCATTTAATTACACCATCTTAGCGATGTTTCGTTTCATAATCTTTAAAACAGTCCTGACAAGTATGTGAAGTCAAATCAAAGTTACTAAATCTCATTTTTACCAAAGGAAGAATACATTGGGGGAAAAAAATGTGATGATTTTTGATCAGGCACACAAATACCAAAAACAAGCGAATGATAGGTACTTCATCCTGGCGATAAAACACATAACACGAGAAAGCTTCTATCATAACCATAACAATGATGAGATTGAAAGAAAAAATCCCATAGAACCATATTAGACTGTTCAAAATATAGAGGCGGAAAAAAAAAAAGATTGGGGCTTAGCTGTTACTTGAGGCTTCAAGTAACGAATGAAACGAGTGGGACGAATGAAAAAAGCTGCATTTATTAAAATTTTAAAAAGTTCTAAAGCCACATGCCAACGGCCTACGATCTGCAGACAGGGCACGCCTTCCCAAAAAGTCGATAAACTTGATAAACATTTAAAAAAAAAAAAAAAAAAACTGGAAAACTGCAAAAGAGGAGCAAGAGTGGAAAGTGTGCCCTGTCTGCCGACTCGGAGATTGTTAGAACACGGCTTAATGAATAACTTATAACCCTAGATTTTATTCCAAGTCAATCAGGATATTTCAACTAATCCAGTAAATGCGACCATGGCAAGAAATTTTGTTTACCTGAAGACCGTCAAGACTTGAAATATTGAAATTTTCACAGAACTGTTAAGTTTTGGAACATTGGAATTTTAGGAATAATTCCCATATAATTGTCATTCTTCTCCCTCCCTTTCTTCATAGGAGAAGCCAATCTTGAAAATGTAGCTTAGCACAATTTCTTTAAACACATGTAAAAAATTTTTGAAAGATCCTATCTTAGAATCATTCTGTAATTAAAACAATTCGAAATTTTGTTAATTCTTCTCATCTTTTCTTCTAAAAATTTCATCTTTGAAACTATTTAAGGATATTTTCAATAAATTCACATGAAGGTGCTTACATATAGATCAAATGTCCAATAATTTTCTTAAAATTTTTACAAATTTTAAAATTGACTCAAATACGCTACCTAAAATTATCCAAAACAAATAGTTCAATTTAATTACATTAATGTACTGTTTCAGAGCAGCATGTGGCTATTTGAGAAAAAAAAAGATTCAATGTTTTTAGTTTATAATAACAGATGTTAATGCTCTATCATTCCCATTAGAAAAATGTGGAGCTCCCCAGAACTTTCACTATTAGCTATAAACATTAATGTGAATTATTCTGCTATTTCGCAATACAATATTTATCATTTCCCCCCCCCCCCCTTTGATTTTTACCAGCTGGTATAAAATACTTAACTGAAATTGAAGTGCCTGGATTAACACAAACTACCCATCTATTAGTTTTTAATGAATGAATATTTTTTTCTTTAGGGAAGACATAATGACATAGAAGATTTTCTTACTGCTTGCATTATCATGAGTTCCATACTTATGCCACTGCTGGTAAGATTTCAATGTTTTTAAATAATCCTTCGTTTACTGCCACTTAGATATATTCTATGAAAAGTAAAATTCAATGTACAAATGCAAGTAGGATTAAATCTTTTATCTGTTTCAATATATATCTGCATTCTCCATTTCAGTGCTCCGCAACCGGTATGCCGCGGCACGCTGATATGCCATGAGCCAGATACAGGTGTGCCGCGATCAAATACATTGTATTTGACATTTTACAATTTTTCATCATGTATTTAATACACAATGACAATTTTTTTCATAATAATGTCTATTTTTCTAAATGTACTAAAGAATAATGATTATTACTAAATAGTTATTCAATGGTACCCTGGTGAGAACAGATTTAAATAATGACATGACTTTAAAGTTATACTTCTCCGAAGTTCCATTAGATGTTTTCTGGATTTACTTAAAAAAGAATATCCTAACATTTCCTACAAAGCAATCTTAACATTACTTCCATTTTAGACGACATATTTATGTGAGCAAAGTTTTCAACTCTTATATTAATTTTAAATGATAAGCGGTCACCCTTAAAAGATCTTGACCAAGAACTTCGGGTTGCGGTGTTAAATATTGAGCCAAATATAAAACTTTTGTGTTCATTGAAACTAGCGCATGAATAATTATTATGATTGCGTAGAAATAAATATGTTACGGTTTTATGTATGTATACCTTTCAAATAAAAAGCAAACATTTATTGTAAAGTTTGTGTATCAAGGAATACCTATATACTTTAGCTTCTGGTGTGCCGCGGAATTCTAGAAAGAAATAAGGTGCGTCGTAGGTGAGAAAAGGTTGCGGAGCACTGCTCTATTTCATATTTTAACAGGACCTTAAGCTTTTGATTAATATAATAAGTGAATAATGAATGACATGATTTTGTTTCATTTTTCCTGAAGATACATTTTTTATATCCTATGACAATCAGTATCCAGATATGAGATGTATCACTTTTGTATGTTCAATAATAACAGAATTATATATATATATTTGCAGTCAAAATGTCAAAGATTTAAAATATTCGTCTCCTGGCATTCTAACATATATCACTATATTTTTTATTTGCAACTTCTACCTTAACATTACAATTTTATTGCGGAACAGAAAGTTTGATAATCAATTTATCATTGAAAAATTACATTAATAATGTGAAAGAACTCAATCTCACTCTTTTAATTATCCATTATAATAAAACTGTGTCACTTGATTCTTAATATAACAATGGATTTTTAATTGATTTATCAGGTACATTTGAACTTAAGTAAACAACTAATATCTAATTTATAAAATAATTGCAAATCATTTCTGAGGTTAAAATAAATACATTCCATTATTTCACTTCTTGTTTTGTAAACAAATCAATCAATAGACTTTTTCCAGACTTCAAAACAATTTTCAAAACTTTATTTAACTAGTAGCAAGGTTCTGAAATAACAGCATCATCCAGAATTTTTTGTTTTTCAAACATGATAGAGGTGTGGAACATTAAAAAAAACTGAACTTCATAAAATAACAAATTGTGCCAAACATAAACATCAAGTCAAATATGATTAATTGAATATCAAAGTGAATAAATTTACACAAAGAGTGACAGATACTAAAAATTATTTATCTTAAGATTGATAAAATTGTTTTCCAAGAATGAAAACTTTCACTTTTTAAAGAAATCTATTTTTCCCCCTTTGATTTATTTTCATGGTAAATGAAAAAAATTCAAAGATAATTTTCTTTTAATATCTATGTGTATACATTATAAACTATAGCTTTTTTATATATAGTTTTCTTTGGATCTTTTGAAAATTCTTCGAAAAAGAAATTTTCGATTTTCTTTATCTTGGGTGCTAGTGCCAAAAATAAATTTTTAAAAAATATTGAAACACATGCAATAAATTAAATTAGCATTTAACTAGTTAAATGGAAAGAAAAGCTGAATGAAGAGAAAATTTTCTTACACACATTAGAATTCTTCCAACTCTGAATGAAAAAAAATATATTTTTATTTTTATATTTAAATGGTTTAAGATGGCTATTGATAATACTGTAAACTTTATTATCCAAGTTCTTAGTAAATATATAACTGGCAAAAATGACACAAATATAGCTATAGCAAAATGGAATTTTATGTTTTAATTTCACTAATGAATGCTGAATTTTTCTTTTGTTATAATTCTTTAATTTTTTTCTTTGTAATAATTTGTTTCTTTTTTCTTTCAACATTTTTTAAATTGCAATTGACATATTAACAGCTATGTTTAATGATGATATTTGCAGTGTATTTATTTTGAAATGGTTTGCAGTGAAACAAGAGAAACATAATTGAATGCAAATATAAATGATTATAATTTTTCCAATTCAATTTTGATTTAAAATCTTATAAAAATCAAGGATTGACAATGAAATAAATGTTTTACTCAATAAATTTTTCCAAAAATACAATTTTCTTGAAAGCCTTCCCCCCTCCCCACTTTAAAGAATATGCTACTAAGAAATTTTGGAAAAAGAAATTTAATGATCTTCTACAAATTATACTTTACATATAATATGTTGCTTTTCATAGAACATGGAATACATATGATATAAATATATAGAAGATTCATTTGGAATAAAAACTGGTCAGTCAAATGTAATAAAAATTCGAAATTGAAAAATTTATTAAGAAAATACTAAAGCAAAATTTAAAAAATCTTTCTAGATTTATTCAGTTCTGATAATAATATCCTGCTTTGAAGAAATGTTCCACAAACTGGATCAAGGTAAGAACAAAATCTTTAAATCTATAATTAACAAGTTTTTTTTTTTTTTTTTTTTTTTTTTTTTTTTTTTAAATACAAGTCATGTGGAACCAAATTTCTCTTTTGCTTCAACAGTTCCTCTTCAAAAATCCAAATCAGATGACAAAAATGAAACATCTTCAAGTAATTCAGCAACAAGTTTTGGAACTACTGTATGAAGATAATCTACAACTCATAGTTATGAGTGCAGGAATAACTATAGAATATTTTACTTCTTAAACATTTACTTCACATAAGAACAGATTTAAGAACTTAGTATAGCTTAATGAGTGATGTTACAAATTAATAGAAATGCTGTTTTAAAGATATTGTAATAAACAATTATCTGTAGTCAATTATTAAATTAACAAAGATCAAATGATTTTAAGCTCACTTAAGTTGTACTAATTATGATACCTACAAAAGATTTAAAAAATTGCAATATTTACATGCTTATATTATAATCAAAACGGCAACAATAATGCATGGCATTTACCAATAAAATGCAACAGTAAATCAATTTGTATTAATAATTTACTGTACTTTATTAATGAACTTAGAGAAAAATGAAATTACATTAGACATACACACACAAAATATTGAAAACACTTTAAAATTTCATCTAATGAGATCAAAATTTAATATAAACAAATGCTGAAGAATTAAGTTTACAAATTCAATAAAAATAACTTTGTTTTTTTTACACATTCTAAAAAAAGTTCTTCACAAATGTTACATAATACAACAGCATGAACTTATCACATACTTCAAAGTTGATCACATCTGGAAAGAAAAATTTAAAATATATATATATAAAAAATTGAAAATCACTTCAGTAAAGAACAATCAAAAACAATTATTAGCCCACAAAAGGATATTATATCCATGCCCAAAACTGATATTTACTAAGCCAAGAAAAAATATGAGTTTCTAGACTAATATGTCTTCTTTTTTAAAATCTATTATCTATTTAAAACATTTTTTAACATCAAGCAAAAAGACACTGCTGAGAATAATTCAGTATTTTTTTAATTATTTAATCAAACAATGTATTAATATACTTGATACTAATTATAAATAATCATTAGTACCATTAAAAATATAGTAGATTAATTTAGGAGGGCAACACTTCCACTTTGTTTTGACAGAGAAAGAATTGAAATAATTTCCTAATAAAGGTATTAAATTTTCACATATACAAAATTAAATTATTATTTTTTCTGACTGTAGCTCAAATATAAAATAAACATTTTATTCAAATAAATTTGCGTACCCAAAGAAAGTCTATACCTATAACTTTCTTCAGCAATTCTTTAGAGAAAACTGAATTAAGAAAAAGGCACTTACTCCATTTCTAAAGTAAAATTTTCAAAAATGCATTGATATGCACTTTTTAAACTAATTCCTACATTAAATAGATGTTAATGAGGGAAAAAAATCAAACTTAAGTATAACCCCCTCTAACTAATAAATACTTACCAGTTTACCAAATGAATTAATCAGCCTTTTCAATGATTTCTGATTTTATAGCAATTTCTTTTCCCTGTGTGATAACAAAAATATTAAATTTTATTAGAAAAATTGAAATTTTAGAAGTAGAAAACAGAAATAAATTTTTAAATCTAATGCTTATTTTTAAAAATTACCACATCAAATAATTGTTAATGTATTATTGATAACTTTTAGAATAGAACATTAATGTAAACTGCAGAATAGCATTACTGTTGAGGTAGATAGGATAAAAAAATATATCTCTTGAATCAGATACAAAGTTAAATTCAGCAAAATATTAAAAAAAGGCATCCAATTTATATTTAACTTATTTACAATTTGCCTTTAAATAAATACCGAATAATGAAATAATAAATTTATAAAAATAATCAGATTTTTTTTAAAAAAAAGAAGCTTGTAAAGAAATTTTAATTAAATAATTAAATTCAAACATTTTTTCTCAGAATTATTTTTTGTATTTCTTCAACTGGTGAACAATCTTATGAATGGAAATATAAAAACAAGTAGAGTGGAGTTAGTTTATTTTAGAATTTAATCATAGAGTACTGCTACTCTGAAACAATATTTGCAATTAAGTTTGCAGTTAAGTTATTTGCAATTTTTATAATTGCCTTTTTCATGTAATAGAATGATATACTCCAGTGATATAATAGCAAGAATTCACTAAATCATTTGAATTAAAGATGCAGGTGGAATGCATGCATATACACCTCAAGAGAATTACAGAAAACTTGATATTCTAATTTAAAAAATATATATATAAAATTGATGTCATAGAATAAAATAACAATGCTTACCTCTTCAAAACAGTTGCTAAATTCTTTTAAGGCTTCATGAGAGCTAAAAGTAGCACGAAACTGTCTTCTAGCCACAGGTTCTACACTAAGATCAAGAGCAGCCCAAATGGCCTTCTTCCCTTCAACTCTTAGACAAGTTTGAACAGCAATAATGTGATCACACATAGTTCTACCTTTGTCATCAACCATCATAATATGATATCCATAAACTGTGTCATCATATGTAATTTTCAGACAGCCTACTCCGTCAAGCTAGAATTTTAAAAATGATAATTATGAGATAAGTAAATTTGCATTATATTCTCTCTCTCTCTCTCTCTAAATATATATGTCCATTTAAAATTATTATAGCATATAATTTTAAATGAATTGATGATTTTTTAGATGTATATTTAGTCTTTTTTTCCTGCAGATATGCAATGAATAGTATAACAGCACTGAATGTATTAAATATTTTGATATACAAACCATCATTTTCAGAAATTCATTTTCTTTACCTTTTTATCCTCTATAAGCTTTATTCAAACCTTTCTTTTAATAAAATTAAAGAAAATTTTTAGCAACGTACTTAAAATGTTGGAAACAAAATGAGATTTTTTTTCAAATTTTCCCTTTTTTTTGCTCATATCATTTGCTCATAGTAGTTTTATTTAAATCTGTTTTCTTTCAATAAAACTAAAGAAAATGATTCGCAACATGCTTAAAATGTTGGAAACAAAATGGGTGGACTTATTTTAAAATTTCCTTTTTGCTCATTTCTAATATATAACCACAAATAGGAGAAATTAAAATTTAGATTAAATATAAATGAAATAATATGTATGAATCATTAAAAAAAAATTACGAAAGAAAAATTTTAAGAAATTCTGAGCAAAATTCTAGCTTAAGTATGGATAATTTAGGAAATGAAATGATAAATCATTAAATGAGAATTAAAGATTAAATTATAATGAGGACTACATAGTCTTGCTACATCTAAAATCACTAGCAAATTTTTATATTTATGTAATTGAAATCAACATTTTAAATTTTTTCAAAAAATTCTCTTTTCTTTCTTTTCTTTTTTGATAACAATTTAAAATTTTATCAAAGTTTGAGTTTTGTTGTTGGTGGTGCAATATTATTGATAAAGTTAAAATGAATCAATAAACAATGGTTTTAAGAATCAGTTTTGCAAATATTAAGTTTAGAATACCTTAAAGGCTCCTTTCGCTTCATCAAATATTTCCAAAGATGCTCTCTTTTCAAATAGAACTTCAGCTTCTTCGTCATCGTCATCTTCATCAACTTCTTCACCCGAATTTTTTTCAGAACCAAACTTAGCTTCATGCATAATATCTCTTGTTGCATGATTATTAGCATTTGTATTATTTTCAGAAGTGGATTCTGTTTCTCCAGCATCATTTGATGAATTTTCTGCTGATACAGCAGAATTCAAATCTGTAACTTTTTCCTTCTCTAAATTAAGTAGAATAAAATATATATATAATAAATTTGATAACATGAAAAAATTTCAAAGTATAACTTTTTTACAGAATAAATACATAAAATAACTGAAAAAAAAAAGAATGCTAGTAAATATTATTTTATTTGGAGAAATATGACCATTAAAGCTGAAAGTTTTTTGGAGCACATAACAAACTTCAAATCAGTACTAAAGTCATAAAATCTGCCAGCATTTTTGATACATTTAGCAACAAATGAAATGTATACCAATTCCATATATCCAAATTAAATCAGAAAAATCCTTTAATATATTGCCCAAAATGAGAAAATTTCGTCACGCTTTTTCAGACACTAATTTTGAAGAAAAAATCGTACTAAATTGCTTTTACAAATACCCTCAGAATCAGCTTCAGTCTAAAAAAGATGAATCAATAAATTATAATATTGTCCAATCATCATTGTAATACCATAAAATAATACATGAAAATGGAATAAGGAAATAATTTATTTCAATAAGTGTATAGAATGCTTTCATTAGACTTCAGATAAATAATAACTTTGTTAATACACACAAAACATGCTAACACAATTTGAATCAGAATCGATTATAATGTAGATGTACGAGAGTTGTTCTTCAAAAATGTTGATTGGTTTTCTATGGTGCAAAGGTCAATACCGGCCAAGCTCATAATATAACTTAAAATATTTTTTAAAGTAAGGGGGCATAAAATTAAAATAACAAAGTGAAAATATAAATTACATATTATGCATGAAATTGATATCAAGTAAAAATGAAAACACATTAACATGGTATGGTTCTCCAATTAAGTCTTTCAAATTTGAATAGCCGCTGTCAAAATATTTTATTCTTAGAAAGTGGTATTTAGAACATTCACATAAGATATACCGAACAGAAATTATGGTATTACATTTTACACAAATTGGAGCTGCATCTGAATGAAGTGAATGTTTGTGAGTAAAATAAGTATGACCTATATGAAGTCTTGTTAGCACAACATTCTTTCTACGGCAGAGAGAGTCATTCTTAAAATCAGAAATAAATGGTTGGATGGAATGCAATTTATTATCAAGTTGAAAGTCCCAAACATGCTGTCATATATGAAGCATTTCTTTAAAATTTTATTGAAGTCTTGAAACAGAAAAAAATGTCTTCATTTAAGCTAGCTGTTTTTGCGGCAACATCAGCTTGATTGTTCCCCGGTATATTAACGTGTCCAGGAATCAAACAAAATAGAATATTAAAATTATGATCCAGCAATTTAAAATATAATTTTACTGTACTGTGCACCAAAGAATGGCTTTATCTGGATAAGTTTAAAATTGCTTCGACTGAGCTTTTTGAATTGGTATACATGATCCAGTCTTTCTTTGGTAATAATCTTATTGCTCTTAAAGCAGTGTAAATGGTAAAAATTTGCGAGATGTTTATTGTAAAACACAGAATAATGTTTATTGAACTTCCTAGAAAGTACAATGTGGTTGAATATTACAGCTGATCCAGCATGGTCACAGATTTAGGAACCATCTGTAAAAGCAGTGTCATATTTTTCAAATGATTTCCTATGTTCACAAAACATTTGTATGTAAACAGATGGCGCAATTGCAGATTTTGGCATCTTATTAAAATCATTGATAGTAAGAATGTTTTTGCATGTCCAAGGGGGGGGATTTTGCCTTCTTTGGTTAAAATGTTGATGTTCTTTAGGTTAAAACTATCTAAAAATGGGCAAATTCTAAAGCCAAATGATGGAATACCTGAAATCTTTTTCTCAAATAACTGTCCATAAATTGGATTCCCGATTTTGTCATATAAATGATGCGAGGGAGTTCGATTTATTTTTAAAAAGTATTTGAGAGAAAATCTCTTGTGTCATAATTGAAAGCCTGGTACTTTAAATATTACGTATAAATTCTGAACAGGAGAAGTTCTAAAAGTCCCAGATGCGAGTTGAAGCCCCTTATGATGTATTGCATCAAGTTGCTGTAGAATAGACTTTGCTATTGAGTTGTAAATCACACTACCATAGTATAGTTTTGAGAAAATAACATTTTTAAAAAATTTTAAGAGTTGAAGTATTGCAACCCCATTTTGTATTTGACAAAACTTTGAAAATATTTAAGAACTGAACACATTTTTTCTTTAGATGGAAAATATGAGAATGGAGTGTTAGCTTAGAATCAAATAAGTGGCCTAAAAATTTGTGGATAAAAATTGGCAAAACAAATCTCAATGATTTTTTTTTCAGAACTGATTTAAAAAAATTAACAACAAGCATTATAATGATTTGAAATATTAGAAGCCATGAGATATAGAGAAAGATTCGGGCCCCAAAGGAGCCTAAAAAGGGACGACAGCCATTGACTCTGGAAAATTCCAATCTCGGCACTTACCATGGTGCTAGCCGGAACGTATATGCTGGAAATTACCCCTGGGGTAAGTGACCACTCTTAACCTCAAGCCCAAAGAGTAACCCCCTCACTTGACCCCCTTGAGCAGTCCAGTCAAATCTCTGGGATACCGGTTGATTGATACATCAGGGACTGAAATGTACCACCCGCCTAAAGGGTCACCATGCATGGCAAACACATGGGGTTTATTACTATCCATGAGAAAGAGAAAGCAAATAGAGCGGCGACCGCTTCTCATGGAGAACTCCCTAGCTTACTGTCAAGGGATGGAAGAATGAAGAGAGAAAAAAGGGAAAGGGAGGGAAAAAGATTAAAAGATCTCTGGGTACCTCGGGATTGGAACACCCGTACCCACCTACAGGAAGAGGGCCCCTGAGGGGTCAGAATTGAAGAAACTTGCCAAATATAGCATTGATGATAATAAATATTTGAAATTTCAAACCTTCAGAAATGTAAATATTAAACTTCCAGAGCTAGGTACAAGGATAGAAGTATGAATGCCCTCTGATTAAGACAGTTAATGTTTGACTTTCATTAGTTGCTAACCATGTTCCATTTCATTCACACACACACACACACACACTAAAAAAACCGGTGAATTATCAGATTCAATAAAAATTACCAATTTATATAAACATTTCCAGTTTTACAATAAATTTCCCTGATTTTTTACATTTTTCTGAAATCCCAACATTTTGGGTTATCCAATCAGCTGGCCACCCTGTAATCTGTAAGATTTATAGTCATCAAAAAATACAGCATTATTCTAATTACATAATAACAAATAATATTAATAAAGACAGATAATAGGTCATATTCCTTTTGTCTAAAGTTATATAATAGAATTTTAAAAAACTAAATGAATCATAATGAATAATTTTAGGTAAAAATAATAAGGATTATTAAGATAACTCAACTATAATCGACATGGAAGTTTTAAGACTGAGAATAATTATTAAAGTCATAAAAATGTTATAACTTGATAATACTTAACTACTAGTAAAAATACTTTTCTAACTAAGGTTATAAAAATAATAATTAAGATAAGCAAATGTCCGTTAAATAAAATATTTCATAAATTCCTTACCTGAGATGCATACTTTGTCTGGATTAGCAAGTTTTTCCTTGCAATCATTAAAAATTTGCTTGAATTGATCTAGTGTTTCCTTGAGCTATAGAGTAAATTAAAAGTCATAAAAAAGGTTATATTATAAGTAAATGAGACTAAAATATTAAAAAATGCAAAATTATTATACTATGACTACTAACCGAAAAATCGAGGCTACAACAAATTCTAAAAATAAGGCTAAATAGTAAAATTTTTTAGAAAAAATACCAATGAGCCAGGGATTAATATTTGCAATCAATTATATATAAAAATAATTTTAAAAAATTGCTTACACAAAGTATTTTAAAAAGTTCAAAAAATTTTTAATATCAACTTTCACTTTATTTTTAATTACAATTAACAAATGTATATCAAAGGTAGAGAATATAAGCATGCTTTGAAGCAATTATCAGAATGTGAAAATTACATAAAAAATATATATTTGAATTGAAAAACTTACTTTAAATCGGACTGCAAATTGTGTAGCTTCACCGTCAGGTCCATCAGAAAAATCCATAGCATTCCAACACAAGGCAGTATCACTAGTAGCCATTGGACTTAATGACATATCTTTTGTAATACAATGATTACAGGCAACACTGTGGACCTGATCACGCCTTAAAATAATACGGAATCGAGCTTTATCTTTATGACTTAAAATTTTGATGTCCCCTATACCTCTCTCTTTCCACTGCTTTGTATTAACATCAAACCGGAATAACTTTGCACGATGAACAAAAATGGGGACTTCATCTTCTTCCCCTGTTTTCACCTCAACTAAATCAGGCAAGGGAATCACTGGTTCAAAATGGATATCAGCACTTTGAACAACTTCATCTGTATCTTCAGCAGAAGTGTTTAAGTTTGAGAAGACTGGAGCACCAGCACCCGCAAAAATATTTGTATTAGATGCAGGTTTTGCCAAACTTTCAGAACTTGCTTTACTGGCTAAATCAGCAAAAGAAAATGAAGCTAATTTTGAACTACTAAATGGCAGACTACTATCTTTACTTGTAGTAGATTGTTTTGAAGATTCTTGATTTGTAGATGATGCAGTGGAGATTTCTTCTGGCTCTTCAGCTGAAGGACCTTTGCGAGGAGGTATGGTATCTGTGCAACCTATGCATCCAGGACAAGGCAATTTGTTTTCATATAAATAGAAATTTTTAGGTAATTTTAGTTTTTCAGCAGCAGCAATTTTATCAGGAGGAGCAACAGCTTCATAAACTACCTTGATATCGTCATCTTCAACAGTACTAACTTTTGTTTCGTTTGATAATGATTTAAAAGTAAATGTTACACCTTCCTTTTTAGCTTTGCCTTCAGTAGAAAAGCAGCTTGACGGCTGACTGAAAAAAGCTGAAGTTACAGGAACTTTATCCTGAAACGAGAATGAAAATGGCGAAGAACCTTCTTTTGCATTTGAAAAACTGAAACTACTTGTTCCAAACATTGGCTTATCCTGCATAGTTGTACCAAATCGAGATGAAAGAGAACCAGAATTAAAATTTGACTCAACTTTAGAAGGAGTAGTAAAATCACTTTTAAATGAAAATAGTGTAGCAGATTTACTGACAGCTGTATCTGATGAGCTGGCAGGTAAAGACTCCATTTTTTTCAAGGCATTATCAATAGCTTCCTTGAATTCTTCAGCCAACTCGCTTGTTTTAAATCGAAGAGCTAATAATTCAGGTGAAGGTTCATTTTCTGAAAAATCAGTGGCAGTCCAACTCCAAATTTTATCTCCACGCTTTTCAAATTTTAAGTCTTTTGTAAGGTAATGATTCAAGCAAACTTTTAATACCTGTTCACGCCGCATCAAAAGACGTGCTTTTTTAGTTTTATCATCAAACAAAATTTTAATGTCACCAATACCCCTTTCTTTCCATTCACCAGATGAAAAACGGAATAATTTTGCTCGCTGAGAATAAAGAACATTTTCATCTTCTTCTCCTGTTTTAACTTCCACTTTTGGAGGCAAAGGAATAGCAGGTTGAAAATAAATATTGTCAGCTTCATAATCACTTCCTTCCTCGTCATCCCCATCTGAAGGAGAGCCAGGTGAACGGGGAGATTTTGGAGCTTTTGTAGGGCTCCTAGGCCTCACACCAGTAAAATTAAATTCATACTTTTGTGGACTACCAAAATGAAACCCTACAGTTTCAGAATCAGACTTTTGGGAAATTGCATTTGATTCAAATGTAAACGGAGATGAAAAGTTACCAAATACTGAAGTTGAAGTTTTAGAAGAATCATTTTTCTCACTAAGGGTCTTTTGAGTAACACCACCAAAAATAGCAGGACCATCAGGGGCAGGAAGAGTAGGTTTAAAACCAATTATCTCATTTTCTTTATTGGTAATTGTTGAATGGCCAAAAGAAAATGTTGTTGGTTGAGCTACTGGTCTCATACCAAAAACAAATTCACTAGTTTTTGGTTTTCCAAACTGAAAAGTCGATGCTGAAGAAGTATCTGATGAGCCAAATTGAAACTTTGATAATATGTTAGTTGATTCTGTAGATGAGAGTGCAGCAGATCCACTCTTTGGTGTATCACAAGATACACACTTAGTTTTATCAGCATCATTACGAACTAAGCAACTTTGGCACTCCCAAGACCCAGGCTTGGGTTTGAACATGTCAGCTAAAGATTTCTGAGATTCTGTAGCTGATGCAATATTACTAGATTTTAAGAAGTCCTTTTGTTTAGAATTATAATCTTGTTTTAAAGTATTTAGTTTAGGTGTTTCGCATGACTCACATTTATTAGCCGTTGATTTATTTCTTACGTAACAATTTTTACATTCCCATGAGCCAGGGGCTGGTTTAAAAAGTTCAGATAATGGTTTTTGTGTATCAGTTTCTTGCTTCTGCACATTGCTGGCATTCAGTGTTCCACAATAAACACAAGAAGATTCATTCATATTTACTTGATGGCAATTAGAGCAGTTCCATAAATTAGGTGGTTTAAAGTGTTGACCTATTTGGCCAAAAGTTGTATTACTACCAGCAAATTTATCAGTAGTAGATGTATTAGGTACTTTTTCAGGGGAAGTCAATTTTTCTGTTCCATCAGATGTAACAGAAGAATTTTCAGAGGAAACTGAATTCAATGACTCCTGGCATTTTTCGAAAACACTCTGGAATTTTTTAGCTATTTCAGCATTCTTGAACCTGGCAGCAAATTTTTCTTCAACTAAATCTCCATCAGAATAATCTTGAGCAAACCATACCCATGATTTATCACTTGTCGCTAATGGTGACAGTTTCATTCCAGAAAGAATGTTGTGATTTGCACAAATTTTTAATACCTGATCCCTTCGCATTAAGATGCGATACTTTTTATTCTCCTCTGAATATAAAATTTTCAATACACCAGTTCCACGTTCTTTCCATTCTTTTGACTCTGAGTCATAACGGAAAAGTTTTGCTCGTTCTTCAAAGAGTACTTCTTCCTTTTCTTCACCAGTTTTAATTTCAACTAGAGCAGGTAAAGGAACTACTGGTTTAAATTCAGCTGTAGGAACAAATTCCTCTGGACTATTGTCAGTTGATAATTTGCTAACATTAGGAGAAACAATTGAACTAAAGGTCAAATCAGATTGTTTGCCTAATTCAACAGATGCTTGGCTAGTATTCTTAGAAGCATCTTTTGATTCAAATGTATAGGTTGGAGCTATATTTTGAACCATAGCTTGCATCTTTGAAAGACTGTTTTCATTAGAAGATGATGTAATTGCACTAGACTGAATATTTGAAGATGTAACCGGAAAGAGTGGCTTAGATAATCCACTTCCAAATGGAGCTGCCTTTTCATCTGTAGCTGTCACAGTTCTTGCATTGCCCAGCAATTGAACAGTTACATTAGAAGAAACAGGAGGTGATTTACCAAAAGAGAAAGTTGAAAATGGACTAGAAGTTGGTGTAACTTTAGTGACTTGTGGGCCATTTTTGGATTTAGTTGAAACAACAAGAATTTCTCTATCTTTAGCTTCAGGGCTCTCAGTTTCACGGATTGTTGGAGAAGATGAAAATGTAAAACCACCAAAAATATTTTTTGTAGTATTGGAAGATGTTGTCACTGGTATATTAGAAGAGAGTGAACTGTAATCAGATTGAACCCCACATATATTAAATGTAAATGGTTCAAATACAGTTGTTTTAGAAGAAAAAGTAGATTTAGGTACATCAACTGGAACAGTAGCTGTGGTAGATGTTGCATTTAGTGTTGCAACAGGATTTGGTGTTTCACAAGCAACACAAAAGGACTTCTCTGCTGCATTACTAACATAGCAAGTAGGGCAAGACCAAGACCCTGTCTTAGGAGCAAATTTTGTTCCAAATGGTTTGGATACAGCAAGGGTGTCTGTTGTAGAAACTTTGGAATTACTTAAATTTCTTGTTCCCGAATCTTTAGCTATATTTACTGCCTTGATAAAAGCAGCTTTGAATGCAGCTGCAAGTTCTGCAGTTTTGAAGCGTATACAGAAATGCTCAGGCTTCAACTCTTCATCTGCAAAATCTTGAGCTACCCAAGTCCATGCTCGATCAGAGTTTTTCAAGGGATGTATTTCCATATCAGGAGTTATATAATGATTGGCACAAACTTTTAACACCTGTAAAAATAAAATGAGTATAAAAAAATAACTAAAATTACATTAACTAAAAATATTCTTTTTAGTATAAAATAATTATTTTAAAAAATGTTCAAATATTCAATAATGAAAACTATAATTGGTGTTAAATTAATTTAATAATATAGAGATCCATTAAATCTAGACCTATATTAAAGTTCAATGTGTATTGGCGCTCAACAGACCAGACGGTTCAACCTACAGCCACCCAATTTGGCATGTACATATTTAGGAGTTTGGGAATATGCACCTTGGAGCTATTTTATTGAATTTTTAATTACAAGTTTAATTCTTTAATAAAATTAAGCCTTTTTTTGTTTTCTGCAGTAATTTTCGAAAATATCATATAAAAAAGATTTTGACATGAAGTTAAAGATAAAAAATATGTATATCTTTTTAATAATACCATTTTTTTTTTACTTAAAAGTAATTTTTTATTTTTAATGATTTTTTTAAATAAATATTTTAACCATATTTTTCCATTTATTTCATACAAAATAAAAATAAAACTTAACTTGCAAGAGCATGTTTTGCCAGTATAAGGAAAAAAAATTAACCTTTTTCAATGTATTGTTATCACATTGCTAAAAGCTCAACTTTAAAAAAAACCTGGAATCACTGTTATTAGAAAAATTAAATCTGCAAAAGTATAATTGTCAGCACATGTCTGTTGGAAAAGAAATAAACACGAACTATGATATTTTATAAAAGATAAATTGGAGAAACATCATTCAGTGATCTTTTACATTAACTAACTGATTATTAATCCAATAAATCAGTTTTATTTTAAGGCAAACATTATTTAATACAAACAAGACATCTATTCCAATCATTGCTACAAAATATAATTAAAAAATTAATTATATGTTGATAAATTAGCTTAAAAATAGCTATTTTATATTTTTTTTCATTTATTTACTATTTGCAAATAGAAAGAAGCTGATTTAAAAAAACTAATATCAGTAACATATCAGACTAAAAACTAATAAAAATAATATCAGACTGATGAAGTGTTCCTGCATTTGTAAAATTAGCTACTTAGGAATTTTCACAACCATACACTCATATTGCTTTTCAAAATTTAGACATGACATTGGCTTGAAATGAACAAAAGCTGAAATTTATAAATAGCAAATTGTTTTAAACATAAATAATGGGAAGAGAAAGTTTAATTAATTCATGTAAAACATAATTTTCTATAAATGCAAAAGAAAAATGAATAAAAATTTATGAATCCTTCCAAGGTATTTACCTGCTCTCTTCTCATAAGAAGACGAACTCTTCTGCTTGAATTATGATGCAAGATTTTGACAATACCTAAACCCCGCTCTTTCCACTCTTGATCTACAAACCTGTACAGTTTGGCTCGATCCTCAAATAATACCTAAAAATATTCAAGTAATATTCTGAATATAAATACTCAAATATGTATTTTTACTTACAATTAAATAAAATATATAATACCTTAGAAATGCATAGCAAATTCATTAAAACTTTAATAAAATAGTTTTTGAAAAACAGCCACCTATATATAAACACCTATGCTTGGTGTGTATATGTTTAAGTGATATTTTAATTCAATATAAATCTTGAATGATTTTCTAATTATTGTTTTAAACCAGTCCATATTATTTTATTCTGAAATGTTATTTTATTTGCCGATTCGATTCCCATTTTTAAAAATTTAATTCTTTCTAACATGTGGTCTCAAAAACTGATGACTATTGCATTTTATTGCACTCCAAGCAAAAGAATAAAAATCTTCAACACTTGTACATGCCTTTCAAAGATACCCAAGATTCCTTTTCATGAATCTGTACATCAAAGAAATCATTATCAGAATTTCATAGTAAAATAAAAAAGCAAAAAATTTCTCTTTACTTTGCTCAGGTGTCATGATGTAGATTGATGCTTCTTCCATGTGCATAATATGCCTCCAATATAAAAAAAAGTTAATTTCAAAAACTCCTTTTTTATATTTTTAAGGTATGCATCTGCATAATTATATTTGCACATATATAGACCTAGATGGCCTGGTTGGCAGCACATTAGACTCACATTTCTTAGATTGCGAGTTCAAATCCTGTCAGTCGAAGATTTAACGTGTATAACGTGGCTGGTGCACTTATAAATCTGACATAGAAACAAAGTCCTCAAAGTCAAGACAGTGCCACTGAGGGTACTGGATCAGAGGTGAACGTTCTCTGATTCAGGTCTAAATTATGATCTGTGGATGAGCAAATGAAATCTGGGAACTACTACGATATACCCACCCACCCCCAAATCAGAAATTTGGCAACTTTTTTTTCTCGCCAAGCAAAATATGTTTTTGGTGCCTTTTTTTCTCGCCAAAAAAAAAAAAAAAACCGAAAAAACCTAAATTGGCAACACCAAAATAAGAAACAGCAACCCTGAAAAATCCGTAGAGAGTGCCAGATTTGGTGCGTAATTTGTTTGGGGGGGGATATCAAATTAATTCCAAAATCTGCACTGTAAAAACGCTGTGACACATGAGTAGCTAAGATATACTCTTGGCCCTAAGTGGTTCTACTGAAAACTAGACCATCTCTTGATTTAAAATCATTGATTTCATCAGGCAGGCTTATCTATGACAAATGTCATAAGAAAAAAAAAAAATCAGATTTATGCATGCTTTTGAAAAATATTTTATAATTTGTCCAATTTACAGCTATACTTACTGGCTTGGGATGCAACAAATTGACCTAGCAGGGATATCTCTAGAACATATCACTATTTTAAAACAAGGGAAAGGAATGTTACGGAAAGAATAAAGATGGCTGATCCAAAATTAGATGCCATTAGGGAGCAAAATGTGTAGTATTTCATAGGTAGTAAATGGGGCAAAATTTTAATGGAGATTTATAATAATTGTTTTATAAACAAGATCAGAAGAAAGTGCTTGTTATTGGAGATATTGAATATCCTCATTATCCAGACAATCCTAAACAGCTAATGTATGATGTCATTGTACATTATCATGCATGAAAAAAAGGTATTAATAGGAGTGCTACAAAAAAAGTGAGCACAAGGCAACAGAATATTATCAGAGCATTGTTGTCCTGTCATAATCAAATGCAGGGATATGTATCCATTGAGTATGATTTTGGCTAAATCTATGTTATGATATCGTATCTTTATATGATATTTTCTAAATATGTAATACAAAAAATGCATCACAGCATTTGAAACTAGAAACAAAAAACAGACTAAATCTATTCTCATTTGAAAACAAGAAACAAGTCCTGTCCTGGTTAGTGGTATTAAAAATCAGTGATAAATAATGCAACCTGGACGACAGGTATCATAGAAAAAGTCTACAGATTTATTACTGTTATCCTATATGCCTAGATAGGGTTTTTTGGGGGAAATTTGACTGAAAAACAATTATCTAGACATATATAAATTATATCTAGTTCTATATAAATTCAATCTAGACAAGCAAGGAAATCCACCAAGATTTCGTCAAACCTTATATAACAAGCAAGAAAATCTGTCTATTGAGCTGTGAAGCAACAGCTTTGCTATAGGATGATAGGAATAGGATCTGTCTGAATAACTACAATACTCTCATTTCTCCAATATGACTTGTTTAGTGATATTTGCAATACATTTCAGTGCTTTAAGAAATTTCCTAAATTATTAAGCAATGTTATGGACAATGGCAAGCTCCATGACAATGTTTATTTTTTTTCTTATGCCCATATGTTTTTAATACGCTGATAAAACCTTAATGTTATTAATATAAAAAGCCCATAACAGACTGTAAAAAAAGGGGGGGGGGATTTAAAAAACAAAAACTCAGTGAAACAATAAAAAACACTGTAAAATTTATGAGCAATTGTTATAAATAAATAAAACACAATGAAATTTAACATTTGCCAATGATATATTTATCTTTTGTTGTTTGTATATTATTTTACAGCTAATTAGCAACAATGTTTTGCTCCAATAACTCAGCTTTTGAAAGCAATTAATCAGATAATTAAAAATTGCTAGTGACAAGAATTTAATAACACTAAAGGATAATAGAATGCCTTAATAAAATGCTAAAAGATAGGAGAAATGCTTAAATTAGATACCAACAAATATTTACAAGGTGTAACAGAATATTAAGCTTTACACATACCTCTTCATCTTCTTCTCCTGTTTCAACAATTATTTCAGCTGGCAGTGGAATTAAAGGTTTAAAGTCACCCATGACTTCCCTCTCTATGTCGCCATCAGCATCAGGACTGGTAGCATTTTCACTATCACATCTAGATTGTTCATGACCAGAAGTTTCTGGTGTTTTTGAGATATTAGTGAAGATTGATACATTAGTAGAAGTAGCAGTTGTAGGAGTTGAAGTTAACTGTTGGGTTTGATTACTTAGACTAGGTGCTGGAGGTGGTTTCATCAGCAAATTTTTTAATGTTGACTGAGTTGTCACAGGTGTGGCACTAGACACTGTTGGAGGAACCATTTGAGGAACAACATTTGATGACTGAGAGAAAGGAGTTGATGTGGGAAGAGGTATCTGAAAGTTATGAGGTACTCCACCAGCTGTTTTCGACCATGGACTAGGCATAGGCAAAGATGTACTTGGAGGAGGAGGAATGACAGGTGGTGGTGGATGAAGACTAGGAGGAGGTGGTGGTGGTGGAGGTAAAGACATACCTTGAGGAATGCTCGCAACACTGCTCATGGCAGGAGGTGGAGGTTTTACACCAGAGGAAGCAACATGGAAATGAAACTGAGGCAATTGTTGCCCTTCGCTGAAAGGAAGACCTTGACCAGGTGGTGGATGATAAAATGGAGCTCTTTCTGCAATAGGTGGAGCAGGAAGAACAGCATGCGGAGGATATTGATAATTATAGTGATTAAGTGGTGGAGGTGGACCAGGTGGAATTGCTGGTGACATTACATAATTCAAAGATGCTGCTGCTTCATGAACCATTCGTGATGAAGGATTATAACCATAGGCAGAATTTCTATAATCTTCATTACCTTCCTCAGTATAAAATTCTAAGAGACTATTAGGATCATAATCACCATAATCCTCTTCCTCAGGTGCTCCTTTAGGATAACTAGTCTTCCTAGTTGGGCCTTTAGAATGATTTCTTAAATCAGATACCTTTAGTTCTTCCATCAATTTCTAAAACAGAAAATATATCAATATTTAAAAAATAAAATGAAACTTTATAAGTGAAATTTAGCAGTAATATTTTCGTAAGAAGCTTTTATAAAGTAATTTCAATATAAATGTAGTATCATTTCTTTGTGCTTTGTTAAGGAAAAGATTTATTTGAAATGAAAAACTCGATGTGCATCAACTTAAAAGTATCAAAAATATGCAGTTTCCTGGACTGAGTGCGAGTTCAGTGAAATTATAATTCGTATTAAAAAGGATGAGAAATTATTTATTGATTCCGCTTTGCCCACATAGGGGTAAGTTTTTCTGTGAAATTTTTCAAAAACCAGTTCCTTTAACAATATTGATGGCCACCCATTAATGGCTATTTTTACTAATACTGTCAGTACTAACCCATTTTCTAATATCATAAAACCAAATAGTCATGAATTTGTAAATATATTCCAATAATAATCAAGAATATTGAGCAAATCTTATTGAAAACAAAGGAGTATAAATTCTAAAGATGATAATGGAATTAGAAAAAAAATCCTTAATTTCAATAGCATAACACTTTTTAACAAGGAAATTTTTGGCTTGAGAAATCATAAATTATCAGAATACTTGGCTTTTCTGAAAAAAGAATTAAGTACCTAAAACAGAAATAATATGAGGATTATATACAAACCTTTAATTGCTCTAAAACTTCAGTATTTTGCTTTAGTGTATCTGCTATTGTTCTATTGGTGTCCAAAAATGATTTCTGCTGTTCTAAAATTGTTTTTTGTTGTTCTAGAACTGTTTTTACAACGGTATCCTGGTTTAAAGCAAGTGCTCTTATTTGGGCATCCAATCTTTCTGGACTTGGTTCAAAATGCTACAAAGAGAACAGGAGAAATAAAGTTTATCAAAATACATAGTGCACAAAAATATAAATTTAGATACCAAATGTGATAATATTTCTCGGAAATAAGATTTAGATGTTAACCACTAAATTATCTGCATGTTTAGACATGTAAAAATAAAATGTAGCTATAAGCTAAAAACTGTACAAAGGTTTTTATATTTATCACAAAATAAAAGAATTTCTTCATTACCCATTTAAAAAAGTTTGGGAAATTCGGATGAATCAGAAGTTTAAATAAAAACAAAAAAAGTAGTAACATTTACAAAAATTACAATCATAGTAAGTCTAGAAAAGTAAAACCATATTTACATAATTTTAAATGCAATTTTCTCAAGTAACATTATAATAACAAAATCTATTTTCAAGAAGCATTGCAGCAAGCAATTAAATTCAATTACAACCCAACCCCCTTTAATCAATAGATTAATATAATTACTATTTTTAATGAAGAAAGTATGATACCAATATTTTGAATGCTTTTAATTTTTATTTCACGATTCCAAACTAAAGCAAGGTCAAATATGTACTACACTAACAAAATAAATTTATTTTCAAAAATATAAAAATATCAATTTACATACAACAGGTTTTAAGCCAAGAAACCACATAATTTTAACAATAGTTTAACTAATCATATAACTATTTCATTACATTAAAAGAAAGATTAATCATATATACTAATTTAAAATGTACTAAAATGAAAATTTTGCAATTATTAATTTTTTAAAAAAAGGAAAGAAACTTAAACAAAATAACACCAAGTTAAAACAGCTGAGCTGTTTTTTTAAAAAAAAAAATGCTCACAAATCTTATCTATTAAAATTGGAGAATCAAATTGAATTTTTAAAATTGATTCAAAAGCAGAAACAAAGGGAAAAAGTAATATTCATTAGAATTATGTATTCTAAAACACACTGATTAATCCAATAAAGTAATAAGTTCGTTAAATTACTTTCTGAAATATTATAACATCTTCATTAATAAAAGAAATATCCCTGAAGATGGAGATATTAACAAAACCAACATACCTTATTAGAGATATCAATGTTCCGTTCTGTTCTTGACTTGGGAATTACAAATTGAGGGCGAGGTGTACTATGCATAGCAGATTTATGGCTGTTAGGTGTCATGTACATAGAGCTATTATATACTGGAGATGTATCATAGCTGTCAGTTTCATCTTCATCCCCATGTTGAGAATTATCTGCAACATTCAATGATTAATAGCACAATTTAAACTGTGCACAATAAAACAAATTAAACTGTGCAAAAATAGCACAATTTAAAAAACAATTTTAAAACAGCATAAAAAGACAAAAACCAATTCATAAACTTTGTACATGATATAAATAACAGTCCATATTATGAAAGTGCAGTAACTGCTTGTTCCATTTAAAATCAATGATACGACATAATTAAATCTTTATGAAATGCAGATCTGATAAAAGCTGTTCCATCTATTTTATTTAATGCACATGGTAACTCATTAACACATGTCTTTATATTGTTTCTTCTTTTGAAATAAGTAGGAAGATAATTTTTTTTTTTTTTCAGAATGAGAAATCAATTTAATACCCTTCTGTTTTATTTAAAAAAATTATCAATCAAGTAAATATTAAACTGCTGTAAGAATTCCATTTTTTTTATTAATTAATTGATTATCTGCTAAAAAAGAAAGTGCACTTTATTTTTAACACCTTGAGTAAGAGTAAGAAGTAACTTTGAATTACAACAGAAATTGATACATTTTTATTTTTAGAAGCTTTGAATCATTCAGTATATGTATTTTTGAAAGTCCATAGTGAATTAAGTACACTTACCTTAAATATTGTAAAAAAGTTCTAATACATGTGCAAAAATTCCTCACAATTACAAAATTAAAATAAATTACCACTGGTGATTTGCTAACTTATATTGAAATATAATTAGTAAATGCATATATACCAAAAAATTATGAGTGTAGAAGAAACGCATAAAACATTGAAATGATGGTAAAGAACTAATTCATTGTGTGATTTTATATGGATAAATAAAATTATCCCTAAAAGCAAACAATTTTTTTTCTATATAAATAGCAAGAAGAGGTGACAGAAAAGTCAAATAAAGGAAAGCAATCTATTTACTCCTTATTATCAATAGTTCCTTAAGCTTCTCCAGAAAGAAAACCCTTTTTAAAGGACACAAAGATTCATTAAAATCCTTTCAGAGATGAAAGGTCAGATATCACAAAGTTGTATAATCAGGCAGATCTGGCTCGGGCAGCATTAACAAGGGGAAAAAAAATAACAGCATTTGTTATAAAAGGATTTTAATGCTTTGTATAATAATATATATATTCACTTACTTATGGATAATTCATTAGCAAGCTCATTCTCAATATCTTCTAAAACAAGATATATTTCTTTATTCAATGGGTGACTTTTATCATCTTTGATACGGTCCATGGTATCGTGAATGGAATTTTTTGCCTTTGTTAACAGAACAGCTTTTGTACTTGAAAACTTCTCCTCTTGTGCAGCCATTTTTTGTAAAATCTAAAAATTAATTAACTGTAATTTCAATAACTAAATATAAACATAATCAGGCTATTTACATAAAAACAAGAGCAGCCCCAAAATGGCAAGCAGAAATTTGAAATTGACAAAAAAAAATTCTGGAATCATTTCTGTGTGAGTCAAATATGCTGTTTTCTACTTTCAAAATTAATTACATCTTAAAATATTTCATTAAATAACAAAAATGAAGCAAAATTTCTGTCATGTAGCTCACTACTGTATTATATGATGTTTCTTTTTACTTGGACAACACAGACACACATATTATATATCAGCATGCAACATCATTTAAAATTATAATTTTATTTCAAACTCACACTAATTTTTTTTGGGGGGGGAGGGGGGAGCCAAAAACTTATTGGCCTTTTACCTAGTCATGCTCTAAAACAACAAACAGTCATCGTAATAGAATACGAAGAATAAAAAATAAAAAATCAGAAATAACTTCAAGAATGGAATCAGAATAATACTACGCAAGAAAATATAATGATAATATAAAACAATTATTAGTTATGGAATAACAAACTGACATTCAAAGAGAAATATGCAAGCAAAGAACTGTTTTATCAAGTTTTTAGTTTTTATTTTATACCTTAAAAATTTAAATATTAAAGTATTTTTATTTTAAAGCAATACTATGAATTTCAGCAAGCAAAAACTTTTTGCTGGTAGAAAAAGTATGATGCACATTAAAATGAAAGATTTTAGAAACAATTATTAGGAAGAAATATAATCCATTGGTTCAAAAAATCAATAATGAATGTATATAGCATTAATGGCTAATTTTTTTAAATCCTTATAAATAATGCAAAAACACATACACAGGCCTTTTACTCATTTTCATGATTGACTTTACAAGGACTTATAGAAATGTTACAGACAATCATTATCAAAAACTATTTTCATTTTGAAGTCGTGGGATATTTACTTAGCATTAAAATCAATAGAATAAAAAGACATATAATTAATACAATTAATAATAATATTAAAAAATCTGTTAATTTTCTTTATATATATATTCAAATAATTTAATTATCTTATTTGTAAACTATGGAAGGAATCTGACAAATAATTATAGTATATTAATCGATAAAAATAAAATTGTATCAAAGTAATACAAGCAAAATATAATTCTTGTCATTGACATCGTTACATAAATGCTTCTTTGGTAATGTTATACAAAATTTTTGTTCGAAGTTTATCGTTCAAAATAAAGTTCTTTTAGATCTTTTTATTTAATAGCTTTCTAAAGCCTAGGTCAACATAGACATTAAACTTTGTTTCGCCCTAAGAATCTTATTATAATTTCTTTAATTATTTACAATTTCACCAGAATGAATATAGATAGAATTTACATCAATAAATCCATGCCAAATTTACATCATTTTAATTTATATAAGTAATTTAAACATCTTATCAAATTTATTTTTTGATAAATAGTAAAAAAGTATCATTTTAGAAACAATTATATATACTTACTAAAGCCAAATAATAAGATCCATAAGGATTTGAAAGTTTGGACAGTATCTCAGCTGCCTCATCAAGTTTATCTGAATCCATATAACAAACTGCAATATAAAGTTGTCCATCTTCTTGCAAATTTTTTATTTCATCCTTAGATAAGCATTTGTTCATGCCAGAAAATACTTGTTCTTTGGGAATTTTAAGAGTCTGGCCAGATGACATTTTCTCCAGCATACCCAAAGCAACATTCCAATAATGGATTGCTCGTTGCTGCAAAGCTTTGATATTATCAGGTTTTATTTTGTATTTTTCTTTGTTAAGCTCTGTTTCCTAAAATATGTTACAAAAATTACAACAAAAAGGAATATTACATCCATAAAGGAATAAAATACACCTAATTCAGTTACCTTCTATATATATTTTTAAACCAACTGCAATTTTGAAAAGTAATTTATATAGAAATATTTGTTAAATAAAGTAATTCATATTTGTTAAATAAGGCAAGATGTAATTAAATTATTTAATGGAGCAATCAGAAATAATACTTTTTGGCTTCTAACAGTCTAAGAAATTCTGTGTAACATGTTTGAAATCTCCTAGCAAATATCACAAATAATAGTTCTACACCACAAACTTTAAAATCCATATCAGTTTTCTATCTAAGCACTATGAAGACTTAGTAACATAAAGGTATAACTTTTAGCTGCTAGAGCTGTTGATGGTTCCTTAGCAGTTATAGTGGTAATTTGTTGGTCCTCCTCCATCAAAATATATAGAGAGAAAAGACAAGTGGATGACAGCAATGTTATAACAATACCATTTCACAATCATTGGAATTATGAAAGCAAAACTAGGTCACAAACTGGCCTTTCTTTTCTCTAAAATACTGCTATTCATAATAACAATTATATATTTCATCTATTTTACAAGAGCTTTTTAAGAGCACAATTAATAATGAAGCAATTTGTCAGGATTCTAAGTGCAGCAAAACAAATTTCAAAGTTTTCAAGGATTTTGGTAAAACCTTATAAAAATATAACAATCAAAAGAAATAAAAATTAAGGTTTGGGACTTATCTTGATGTAATTGCAGTATAGGGTGCAATGTAATTCATATAAATAGTGCTTATTCTTTTACTTTCCTTATTAACATTTTTACTCATTCCCATTTATGTCCAATAATTGAAAATATGTCTTTGGTAGAATTTCATTTTAACAATCTTAAATACTATTAATTGTGATAATACATGAATATTTGTATTGTTCCAAAATAACAAAACGATAAAAGTTTACATGGAAAAAAAAAGTGTTTTCAATGCATACAAAAAAAAAAAAAAAGAATTATGAGTGAAAGGTTTATAAGCAAAAAATTGATTTAAATGCATGTGAACTATAATGTAATTTTCATGATAACTTACCTTCATTAACGAATCAGCTTTGCTTGCAAACTTTTGAGCTAAATATGCAACTAATTGTACTTCCATTCCATGATTACCAATGCCTCTAATTACTTCTAAGCCATGCTGTAATATTCTTCTATATTCACCAAGTTTCTCTCTAAATTAGAAGAGATGAACTAATTTTAAGCTCAAATACTTTTATAATTTTTACTTTTGAATTCTGATATTTAAATTGCCTAATAAAACTATTAAAATTAAACTTTATTTCATAAAAGTGGTACATCATAAAGGAATCAAGAAATAATGTAAGTTAAAAAAATTAAATTACTATAAAAAATTGACTTACTTAATAGTACAACTATGAAGACCATAAGCAGCTTTCCACCAAGATGCTTGTTGTTTAGAACACATAGCATCAGCTATATCTGGAGGATAAGACAATTGTGAATCTTGATTCTTTGGACTAAGATAACCTTTCTTTTTTTCAACCATGCATTGGGCTTGATATACAGTAGCATAAATGTAGGCTTCAAGATCCAGAACACAAAGAGATTCACAACTTCCTTTAGACAGATTTTTGTTACTATATTGAAGACCTTTAAAAACCTAAAATTGTAAGAGAAAGATAGCATTAAATAAAAGAAATTTAGCAAAAACTTTAACTACCACAGAGAAAACAATTATTAAGTAATTACCTCCATGAGATTGTCGATAAGTTCTGAGCTATTTGAAGAATGCCTTTGCATTTCAAGCCATACTAAGTGATGAAGAGAGTCTGGACAAAGCTTATAAGCCGCTACAAATACATCAGGTAATTAATTTTATACAATGATGGACTTAGAATAAGGTATTATATACAAAATAAAGATGATAAAGAACATTTTAAAATTTTCTAAATATGTTTGGGATTGTTTTACATATTTTTCTTCATTTCAAATTTTTTAAAAAAAACAAACTTTTATGCAAGGTTAGAAAGCTTTGAGTCCTATAAATAGATTTCACATGACTTTGAAAATTTTACTTAAAAGAAGAATCATAAGCTCACAAAAAAGTTTGATTTATAATAGTCTAATGGAGTTACAAAAATCTGATACGACTTGTAAAAAATAATTTTCAAACAAATGTAGATAGAAAGATGTGATTTGCACAGAAAAAATAAAAAAACATATTAAGTTTTTGTTTATTTATTTAACATGAAAGGGCACTTTAATGTTGAATAGTTTACAATTTAAACTTTTTGATGGTTTATAGTCTGACAGTAAGTGGTACAAAATACCAGCTTCCAAATTTTCAAGGTGAAATCTTCCATTAAGGAATATAACAATCACAGCTTTAAGGAACAATTCTGATGGCAAAAATAAATATGAGCAACAGAAATAGAGGGATTTGCTGTTGTTGTAAAAAAAAATTTTAGTCCCCACATATAGAACCAGCAGTACCTGTAAGACATTGCCCGTGGCAAGCCATCTAAGATGAAAAATAAGCTTTAAACTTAAGTCTAGCCTCCACCCGGTATGATATAAGCATGTTATGCAACTTCAAACAAATGTAAAAATATATTTAGAAATTATCAATAGTCACAAATCAATTTTTTATAGCACAAGTTCAGAAATATTTAGACTCTTAAATAGGTAAAAATATGATGTGTCTGCAGACAAAGAATCCACTAAAAATATATAATAGAAAACCTGTTTTAAATGTTTGTTTTTTCGCTTCTTCGCCTCAGTCTCAAATTTAAACATCTTTCTCTGTAAGCAGACAAGGAATCATTTTGCTCCTCAGGAGATTCCTTCCATCTATGCAATTCATTTACAGTGTGGTTTAAAGAAAGACAATTTTTTTACTCATCTAAATACTTGCCTTCCCTAGTTGTGGATATTCTCTCTAATATTTGCTAACACAATTTTTCTTTTCATTTTCCTTATTGTGCAACAATTTAAGCTTTTTGGCATTTAATATGTTCATCCAAGATTGGATTGGGCATTTGAATCACTCTTTAAAAACAGATGTAAACAAAGAAATGTATCACATATGCATATTACAGCTCTTGCTAATTGCACATGTGCAGAATAATTAAAATCACAAATATAAAATTTCTTTGTTTTTAATACAACTTTAATGTACCAAATTCCTTCCCAATAAATGATCTACAAAAAGTTATAAATATCTCCAATATCTGCTAATTATTTTTCAAGCTTTAGTGGTTCCAACATATATTTTCAGGAAACCATTTTATACTATGTATTGATTACACATTGAATTTTTGTAAACAAATATCTCACCAACTATCTTTCCTATACAACAGATGTTATGCTCTATTTTTAAAATAACATTCAGTCAGTTTTCATTTTCTTTATTTTTGTCAAAAGGATTAATAAGAATCATATATTTGTAGGTTTTTAAATTTATTCTAAATTTCTGTAACATTCAACAAATAGAAAGACAATTTTTTAGATCATTATTTAAATACTTAAATTAATAAAAGAGATATAATTATAGATAATATCTTTTCAAATTATTTGTAAATCCAATTTTAAAAAAGAAGGGCAAAATTACCAGCTGCATAATATTTTATCATATCAGACATTGAATATTTTAATACATTACAAATATATTATATAAAAATCTATTATGATAAAAATAACGCAAAACAGAAACCTAATGCTATTTGAAATTGATGGATTCAAATTTTCTCTTTCAATTTCAATAATGCCATTTTTGGATACAAAAAAAAAGTTTTTATAACCCAAATAGTCAAAATAAGCAATCAAACAATAATAGTTATAAAACAAAAGTTTTATAATGTAAAAATTTAAGGCAGAAAAATGTTTCAATAAGAGTAGGAAATCACCTTTATCATATTCTTGTAAAGCCAATTCAGAAGGGAATTCTAAACTACAGTTTTCAAAAGTTGAATCTGATATAAAATATGAAGATAGTAATTTATCTTTTTGAACTACAGAGCTGAAAACTCTATTATATATTCTTTCTTTGATCTGAAATTAGAAATTTAAACACAATTAAAAACAAATATTTAATGAACTTTCAATAATTAACTTTTGTTAAATCAATAAATAAATGAGATGACAGGATAATTTGTCATCCCATTAAGTTTCATTTGGGGAGAGGGGGGGGGTCAAATAAATTTTTACAAATGTTTGAATTTTACAACTACTGACATGCATAAAGATTGATGATTCATTACTATCAAGTATCCAAATTGAATATGATTCAAAAGAAATAAAAATTATATTGATATGGTTATACGTTATATTACATGTAATAATCCATCATTACTAATATTCTATTATTATAAAAAGAAATGGTTGAATTAAGAATATATTCTTAAATAAGTTTTAATTTTTTTTTTAAATATGTACACACAATTCATCAGATAGAATATTTTAGATTGCATAATAATTTCTACACCTCCAATCTTAAGTTCTTTAAAGAAAGAAAGACTTTTTGATGATCAAAAAGTGAATAATAATAAGGGGAAAAAAAATCAACCAGTAAATATTACTTTTCTAAAATCCACATTATTTTTTTTTAATCTATAATGCAAGGAAAAGAAATTAACGGCAATAATAATAGTTATACTATAATTTCAGTTTACAGAAATTCTCAACAAAAGAATTTCCCATAAAATATAATCTGAATACACTGAAGCAAAAAAACAAAGCTTTAATGCATTTCAAATATAACAAAATCCCACTAGTTTTAAAACAACACATTTTTAAACTTTTCACTTTAATGGACTAAAAATGAAAAGAGAAATTAATTTTTAAATGTTATTACAGAAATAATTACATATTACCTGAACTATACAAACTTCTAATTTTAATTTTTGGAGCCATTTGCTTTTATCCTCTTTACACATATCTATTATAACATGTCCTGCAAAAGAGATATGAATTAATATCAGAAATAGATAACAGTCAAAAATATAGAAATAAAAAATATAGCCTAAAAAGATTACATGCTTACATAAAGAAAAAACATTTAATAATTTTTCTCACTTTAAATTAATTCAATGATCTTGAAAAAATTTTATTATTTTAAGAGCAAATTTTTTATGTTCAAATTTCTATATCATATTTCAAACATGAAAACAGTTTCAATATTAAAAACTGTCATTATTGACAATGATTTAATATTTTCATAATTTTTTTTCAATGAAATTCAATATTGTGATATCTGGATATTTCATACTATCATTTACTTATAATCTTGTTTCTTCAGAATTATGAAGTCGTATAATTTCTAAATTTTAATTGATCTCAGATATTTATCTTTATCTTTCCAATAAAATATGAATTTGAAACAGAAAAGGGGATGTTGGAATTTTTACATCAAAACATTTTACCTGAAGTTAATGCTTCATAATATAAAGTTACATTTTTTTAACTTTTAGAATTAGTGTAAGTTTATGTTTGCTTTATCAAAGTTAATACTTTAACATATAAAATTAAATTTTGTGAATTTTTAGAAAATGTGTAATAATTTTACGTTATTTCTATCAATGGCTCATATTATCTAAACTAATATTATAAATGTGAAAGTCTGGATGGATAGATGGATGTTTCTTACACAATCATGCCAGAATGGAATTGGATGAAATTTAGCACAAAGATAGATTATAGTCAGGAATATAACATATGCTACTTTTTATTACAGTTAATTTTATATTAATTAAAAACTAACTTGAACACCAAAGAGCTGAGGCCAAATCCTGCCAAAGATAAGTAAGGCTCTAGTTTTTTTCCCCAACAGAGTTGAGATTAGTCTTAGGAGAATTTTGACTGATTATTTCAAACAATTCAGTTTATTTTCTTTGTGTTTGATGAATTTAAAATCAAATGTTGTTAATCGATCATTTGGATTCATTCTGAAGTACTTATAAATTAAAAGAAAACAGAATAAAGGAAATAAATTTCTAATCTGCATTACATTAGTGCAACTGGTGTAGGAAAGTTTGCACGTAATTGTTGTGACAATGATATTTTCATTTAAATTAAAAGTTTAAAAATTACCTGTAGAATACTGTTGCAGCTATCTCAATCAATAAATAAAATGGATTTGACCTGATTTTAAAGAAATGCAGACTTGATTTGCCGTTATTATTTTTATTTTGGGTATACAATGTAAATAAATTGTTTTTACGTTAGTTATGTGTTTTTATTAAATTGTGTTTGTTATATATTTTTCGTATATGCTTATACTTTTAAATTTATCGTTTTTAGGTTAGGTTTAATTTTTTTTTATTTGTCCTTATTTGATAGTTTTTGAGCATATACAAAATTTCCACGTGAACAGAGTCGGGGGTAATAGCTAGTATATATCAAACAAAAAAATTAAATTACTATTCAAAAAATATTTTTTGAATTCAAAATTGAAAATATGTCTTGAAAATTATTTCATATATAAACAATACTTTTCTTTTGTTACCTTGATAAGAGTTCTTAAATTATCTTTACCAGAAAAAATTTCCTATCTGGTCTTTCTAAAATAAACAAAATGTTGGAATTTATGATTTTAAAAGTAAAATTATTTTTGAAAATAGTAACTTCAAATATTTTTTACTAAATAATATTCATTATAAAATCTGAACCAAGACTTTTTTTGACACATAATAGTCAACAACTAAAATCTCTACAATCAAAATTGAAAGAGAATTTTTTTTAATGAATGAAAATAGTTTTAACAGTAAGAATGAGAATGTGTTAACCTTAACTGCAAAATCTTAGTAAAATAATTAAAAATTAATCCACTGCTTTGAAACAGTGCTACTATTTTTATTCATTCAACGGCTTTTTATTATAAAATAAAAGTATTTTAAATAAAGACAAAGTAAACAAAAAAAAAAAAGGCATGCTACCATTTTAATTCAAACAAGATACTTTGAAGGTCATGAATGTAATTTTTTCAAATCAGAATAAATATTTTCAAAGTTTTTTCAAAATTGGAGTTAAGTAAAACAGCCAAAACAGAAAAGCCAATGAAACTAATATATTCTATAAAATTAGAATCTTTAAAAATCACACCAGAACTAATGACTTCCAATGCTTTAAGGGTCAGAAATTCAAGAAAAGATACCGAGATAAGTCATAAAAAAAGCAGATTCAAAACAGAGAATAATAGTTTATTATCACAAAATGTAAAAGTAATTGTAGTTTCAAAGACAGAGATGAAAGCACAATAATACACAAGCAGTCAATAATAAAATGTGATCGAACTACTATTTAAATGCAAGAATGAATCAGTACATTAGAGCATTAAATATTTATGATGATTAGTTTTTCATGCTTATTGCATATTTTCAATAAGATTAATTATATTAAATGCATGGTAAGGAAACAAAATATTTATGATCTGTACGTCCTCAATTTCATAATTGTGGTGAGATTTTTAATTACTTTTGTGTGTTAATAATGAGTCAACATTGAAATACAATGAATATTTAGCATTTCAGAACAGGTAATAAAGTCTGAACGTACTGCTTGAAAATAATTCAGTTTTTTAAATAATAATGAGTGACATAGGCTTATTGACAACATACAGCTTTTTGTTAAATCATTTGATGCTGCCACCTTTAATTTTTAATATCTTTTTTCTTCTTTTTTTTTTTCTTTTTTTTCTCTCTCTCTCTCTCACAAACACACACACATTTTTTTTTCTTTTTGCCTTAATCACTATTCCAGCTCAATTTAATATGGATTAATAGATTTTTAAAAACCATAATATTTATTATCTTCCAAATTTACTTACATCAACAAGAAATATATCTATAGAATATATTGAAGGCTCTATATCTGAAATAAATTCCCAAACTTTACACATATGTTTATAGAATGAAAATTGAATGGAGGAGAATAACAGCTGCAAAGTCACCTAAGTAATACACAAAAGAATGGGGCCGCAGAAACGGACATTCAAAGTTAATTTTTTTTTTGTCGCTCTCTCCGCTTTATTATTATAAGAAGCAACCAACACAGAAATAGTAATTGCACATTAAACCTTCAATTCATTTCTCAAGAAATTAGTAATTCCCAGGAAATGAGGAAAAATTTCATTTGAACCTTATAAATTACTAAATAATAAAAACTCTAAATATGAATATCTTGAATTTACTAAACAAACATGCAACGTTATTGAAGTTCTTAAAAAGATTTTTAAATAATACTATTGAAATACAGCAAAAATGGTATTAAAGTGAAAAAAAATTCTCATACAAGATAATTTAAGGAAATGTGTTAATTTCAGAAAATAATAATTAAAAAAAAAATGCTTGGTATTAAATGAGGATTTTAAAAAAGAGAGAACAGTACTCAAAAATTCAATTTTAGATTTTTTTAAAAAAATCATTGATGGGAGAAGATATAGAGAAGAAACTAACATTCTAAAAGTTCTTTGAATGTTTATTTTAAAAAAAACTTCTATAAAGGAATTTATAAATCTCTTGTGAATGTCAACAGACATTTAATATAATCCATGAATAAAAGATACGAAAGGGAAAGGTCTAATATGAATAAAAACAATAACGTATAAAAGATATTTATAAATAAATTGTATTAAGTATTAAAATAAATTATTACCAATGAAGCTTGTTCTCAGGGAACCTTGCTGAAAGAAGTTTGTGAAGGCTTTCTGATTATCCTCTAAATTAGAAAACCACATTTCTTGAAGCAAATTTACAGGCTTAAAAGAATAACAAACAACAGCTAACCCAGCACTGAACTTGAAAGCTTCTTTCTTATTTCCTTGATCCTAAAACAGCAAAAGTTTAAAGCTATATATTTTCTCAAATTATATTTTGACAGCAAGTTCAACCTTATTTGCCCAAAATTATACATTAATTACAAATGATATTAAGAGTATAAGAAAAAATTTATTTAATACTTTATATTATATATATTTATATTTAATAAAATATATTGAATAAGAATTTGAGTTGTAAATAAAAATTCTTCACCATCACCAAAGTGAATTCAGTGAAGCCAAATTATCACATTACCCAGGAAGAGCATGACTTGCCAATTAAGGGGAAAAGGAGCAGAGTTAAAAAATAATAGATCTTCCATAAAGAGCAGGCAAAAGTTAAAAATGAAATGACAGGCACAGAGCTCTGAGAAAGAAAGAGGTTGCATTTAGACATTTAGATCGAAAGGTTTTATAAAAAATTATTACACTTTACAAGGCAAATTAAAAGTTTTGATCCAAGAAATCTGCTTTATTACTCCATTCATCTAATAGACTAGAACTACAGCAAATAGGGGTTATTAAATCACTATTAAAAACATAAAGTTGGCTATAAGTCGATACAAACTTACGCTTTCCTAGGTTAAATGGAATATTTCCTTTCAAAAAAAAAAAAAAAAAAAAAACTTTGGGAAATCAGCTTAAAATTAAGATAAAAAGAAGCAATCATCTTCAAATATCTTTGCATAAAAGATTTTAACATTTTAAATAAAAATTATTGCAGTCTTGATTGTAATAGAAAAACTTCCACTTAATGAACTAAGAATTTAATAACTTAGTTCAATAAGAGGAAAAATATTTTATTCCAATAAATTAATAGAAATAAATAATAGAAAACTTGTTCCCTCATCTGTATCAATAAAAATGTTTTGATGAATAAAAGCTAATAAATAGGACAAATAATTTCACATATTTTCAATAAATATTTTTTAATGAGAATCAGTAATCTATAAAAACACAAATAATGTTGGTAATCTGCTTTAATATTTCCAAACAATTGTGATACACAAGTTTTGTATTAAATTTAAATGTGGAATTTATCTTTTATACGTTAAAATTTATTCCAATATTGATCTTTAATAAAGGTCTGACAAAATTCTGTGAAATGATTGATTATACTAGATTGTACTCGTAATTAATAACAAACAAATTTTTAAACTTTGAATCAGCAGAATAATTGTCAGATTAAATTTTCACTCAAATATAAAAATATGTGAGAATACACATTGGCATACTGTAAATTAATACAGTCCTATTTAAATTCTTTTTTTTTTTCTCCTTTAATTGCATGTCTTTTTTATGCAAAAATGCCAAAATTTTAATTTTTCAGTTTGCAGAAAATATTTTTATTCTAAACTTTTACTATTTTGATACATGTAAAAAAAAATGCATAAAATACATACCATCTTGGCACGTTTTAACAAAAGAGAAGCCATGTAAAAATATAGTTGCCCTTTCATATAATGGATGAAGTACATCCAGGAACCTTCTTTAATGTCTTTTTCTGATGCTTTTTTCAGAAGTTGGTCGAATCTGTAATGAAACAAAATGAGATTTTATAAATCTAAACAAAACAAAGTAATAAAAGTTACAAAAGCAAATGCACTATTATCACCATAAACCAAAATGTATAGAACTTCACTTTACCATTTAATAATAGAAAAGATAATAGAATAGAAAACTAATATTATGAGATTTTATGAACAACACGTCTGCAAAAATTGCATGCAAAATTTACCTTTTGAACAATAATTGCATGCATTTCCTTTCAACTATTCTAACACTTGATATTTTTTTAATGGATTTCTATATAGATAAAAAATAATTTTTATTTTAAAAATGAAATAATCTCATTTAAAACTAATTTTTGTCTTATACTTAATATATATACTATAAAAATTAAAAATTCTTTATTTGGTGATATACAATGATCTATCATTTTGGGGTAGCTAATCTAACTATATACATTTTTTGCAAGATTAGCAGGTATATAAATAAAGTTAAGAAAAGTCCAAAAAATTCTCAACCAAATTCAAAATTCTCATGATAAAATATACAATTAAAAAAGTATTATGATTCCAAACATTTGTTTAAAAAGGAGAAGTTAAAATGAATAGTAAAATGCAAGCAATAATTTACGAAATTGCAAATCAAATCTTAACATAATTCATGCTTACGTTAATAAGACAGCAGCTGCATCATTCACACTATACTGTTTCTTTCCATTCTCACAAGAAAAAGAATGAGGCTCAGCTAATGTTAACAATACAAGTCGATCTAAAGCTGTTAGATAATTTATGTAAAATTGGGAGTCAAGGTTTTGTCCATATTCTTCTTGATATGCCTATTCCAAACAAATTGGGACTTCAGTAAATGCAGTATTAAAATGAGTACTAATAAGCAAAATAAAAATTTTAAACATATCAACAAAAAATTATTAAAAGCAAATTTACAGATTTTGCAGTTCTAGGTAATGCACATTATGGGGCTCCTTTTTTCATGACAGAACCTTTTTAGTTTCCCATTTTATTAGCAGCTTGTTTCATTTTTTAAATTATGCATTATAAAAAAAAAGGGAATATTGAATAGAAATTCTTGAAAATCAGTTATGATTTTCCTTACATATTTAAGTAATTAAATATTATAAAAATTAAACACATAAAATTAACTATTTCCCATGACTTAGCAACTAAAATATAATAAAATGGATGAATAAATAATTAGCATTATAATATATTATAAAAATTATTTATACTTTATTACACGTTGTGTAAAAATTGCAGCCTAATCTCTGCTATTAATGAAAGAACGTGTAAGTGTGTGTGCATGTTTGCATTATCTAGAAAGCAGATTGTTACTGATAGAGTTGCCAAATTTTATGAAGATATACTTTGTAAGAAGGGAATGTGGATCTCCAAATGTTTTTAAAACTTTAGCCAATTTAGTTTCTAAAGCTTTCAGGTACACTCAATTTCATTCTCATTTTTCTTCAGTAGTTGATGATAAAAATATGAAGCTTATCCTTCCATGATCTATCTACATCTCTCTTATATTAAGCTTTTAGTATTTGAAATTTGTTGCATATATTGAGTTTCTCAAGTACAAGGATGAAAAATTTCTCAAGTTAATCAACTTTTAAACCACTTCTATAAGTCTTTAATTTAAAAGCAATTTAAAATAGAAAGTTCAAATTTTAAGGGAGATAACAGTAAATAAATATACCGAAGAAACAGAACTTTCAAAGTAGAATATTAAATAGGATATCACAATTAATTTTAAGTTAATTTAAAACAGGGAAACAAAACTTCAAACACAAGTTGATCACCATGAAAGCATTATGAGACTGCAAAGCAATGAATGTTTTCAAGTTGCTAATTTATGAAAAGAGCATTATACTATTTAAATAATAAAATAATGACTTTCTTAGGGAAAATTTATCAACTAAAATAAAGAAGAGAAAGCCATCTTTTGTGATATATAAAATGGTAAAAGAATCAAGAAAACTTATACTGAATACATTTTTTAAAATCATTAACATTTCAACCAACATCTTGCAACCATTCAAAGATATTCTATACAGGGGCAATTGTGATGTGTCCATTCTTCAGGATAATTAAGTATTCATATGTATACATATAAGGAAAAGAGAAATAATTTACCAAATAGTGTTCAAATTATGATATAGTACAGGATAAGCAATAAAATTTGAAAACTACATAAACTATGATAAAAAGAAAGAATTTTACTATATCCCATCAGATAACTTTTAGAAATCTATATTCAATTATCTTTTAACAACTGGATGAACCAATGTTGAATAAAAGATATTTTAATATGATACTTAACAAATGACATTTTTTCCAAAATTTTAATAACTTAAAAATATATCAACTTCAAATAAACTGTCAAAAAATTGTTCCAAGATGTTGAATAAGAAAAAAAAAAAAAAAAAAAAAAAACTTTTTTTATTTCAAATTATTAAAAAGAAATGTCATATTTAATCCAGTAATATGTGATTGAGAGGTAAGAGAAGTAGAAAAATGTATCAAAATAGAAAACTTACTTCAAAAATGTCTCCAAGCAAATAATACCATTCAACACTAAATGGGAAAAGCCTCTTGCTTTCAATAAGAGTTGCATGCTCATAAGCTTCCTTTAATCTTTCAGTATCAAGATATAATCTTAAAAGTCTAATTCGAAGTCCAACGTTTTTCGGCTGTGCAGCCTATTAAAAAATGAAAATAAAAAGTTTAAAATTTAACTTTTTTTATGTCAATCTTGACAAATATAAAAGGAATTACAATAATTTTCTATTAATTTTTCCAATTAAAGGTAGGTGATCAAAATTTTTTATAACTTTTATTTTAAACTAAAATTAGAAAAATAGAAGAATTAATATGAAATACAGCCCTTAATTATAATAAAGATTGTAAAAGTTTACAGCAATAAAAACATGCAATAAAAAAATCAATCTTAATTGGAAGAAAAAAATGTTTATCATGTTTAGTTGGGCGCTTTCCCCCACATTAATAGAAATCAATTTATTCACATAAAATGATAAATATCAATATTTTAAGAGAAGCTTTCTTTAACACTAACAGCATTTAGTACTTTTCACAAGCAAAACAAAAATATAAAGAAAAGAAATTTATAATTGTGAAATTAATTGCAGCTATAATTTCAATGAATCATTTTAAATGGCATTTGTACAATTTGTACATTAAAATATACAGTAAAAGAGCAAATGTTTTCTTAGATTTCTAATCTTGATTACTGTAAACAATGAAAAGGCAATAAAACATTTACATAAATTACAAATATATGAATTTTATTCATTCTCCATAAAATACTGAAATACTTACAAGTTCAGTTGCTATCAAATTTTCAAGTTCCTGATGATCAGGTTCTCCTTCAGCAGATACCATGCATTCCTAAATATATATATATATATATATATATAAAATTTAACAAGAAGTTTTTTCTTTCAAGCATAAACACTAATCACTAATACAATAGCAATTATTTGAAATTTTCAAAAATAATTAATACATGCCAGCATTAACAGAATGAATTCATTATTTTCAGTCAAAGAAATAAAATAATATAAACTGAAAAATAATTAAGAATGTATTAAGCCCTCTCCACAGAAGTGATTTTATATAAATTATCTTAGTCATTGTACTTTATTTACAAAGAAAGTGAAATTTAGAAAGATTTACTTAAGTGCATTTCATTTACTTGGCTTATGTAATTCTTATAAAAGTCTGAGTTTAAATAAGGGTAGAAAATATTTAATGCAAAATAATCTAATAGTATATTTCTTTCAAATATATCTTTTATATATAACATAAATCTTTAGATATTTCATATCTACACAAACAAAAAAAAAATTAAAATGATAGAATGCATACCCGTAATTTGAACACAATTTCATTATGGGGAAATAGCTGATCTGCTCTGTCAGCCCAATACTAGAAAGAATTTTTTTAAAAAGATTAGGTTTTAACACCATGAAATACATTCTGATATGCATCAGTAACAATAGAAAATAATCTTACCCTAGCTGTCTCATGATCTACAGAAAGCTGACAATATAATTCACAAACTACAAAGAAATAAATAGGATTGTGAATAAATGCTTTTAAAAATTTAAGTGAATAAAATTTAAATAAAATAGGATTAAACTTACTTTTCAAAACCAAATCAATCTGATGGGGGTCAATTTCTAAAGAACTGTAAGAAAAATACATTTAATTAAAATGATGATTCAAACAATATAAATAATAGGAACAATATGATAAATCATTCCCACTCATGAATACATTTCAGGTCAAAAATAATAATAAAAGATAAAAATTTATTAACCGAAATTTTTTTTAATTACTGATATTATACACAATATGATATCTAATAAAAATTCAACGCAAAAGAGAAAAATAAATCCTGAATTGAAATGACAAAAAGATAGAAATGTAATGAATTCAATAAGAGATATCCAAAACAATTTTAGGCAAAAAATATTTACTCTACTTTTAGCAGACTTTAATGAATTTTGGTTTACACAGCTAAAACCTAATCTCTACTACTATTAATGAAGAAAAGAAAATATCCAAGTTTACCTTGTTCTTAATAGAATGAGATGCAGAGAAGGTAATAGCCTTAGCATCTTTTACAAAAAAAAAGGGGGAGGAAGGGACTAATTCACATTAGTCCACTGGATACAGAGCTACTAAACTTATTAGGTTGTTCGGAAAGTAATTTTGTTTTTTCCTGACAAAGGATTTAATTGCATTTTTCGCACCCAATTTCATACTTAAACCGCAAAATCATTTTATGTTTTAAGAGCTGATATAGCAAGGCTTGAGTGTGAAAAAGTGCAGCTGATTCTTCGCAGTAGTTTTTGGATGGTGCCCTTTTAAATATGGAGAGCAATAAACAGCATTTTCGTCATTTTTTTCTTTTTTGCTATAAAAGGTAAAAATGCTGTTCAAGACAGAAATAAATTAGCCAATATGTGTGGAGAAGATGTGTTAACAGTACATCAGTACCAGAACTGAATTGCAAAATTTTTCCTTCAAATGAGGAGGCCAAAAACCACCTCGATCAGTTTTTTTTTACAGCAAAGACCAAAACTTTTATGAGCGTGTAATCATGTTACTACCAAAAATATGGCAAAAGGTATTAGACCAGAATGGCAATTTTATAATTTAATAAATAATTTATTCATTAAACGAAAATTTCTTTTCATTTTGACAAAAAAATACGAAATGACTTTCCGAACAATCCAATAGTTTAAGTATTATTTGAAGGGTAAGAAAAGGCACTTGAGAAAAAGTAGCAGCATAAATTTCTGATCAGGAAGCAAAATATTCCCAAAGAAAGTGGAACAACATTTCTTTAAATTATCACCAAAATAACACACAGTAATCAGTAATTTTATTTATAATAAATAACTATTTAATAATTAACTACTGGTAGGATGTTGATGTTATAAGAACTATAAGACCAAATAGTAATTATGATATAAAATTTAAAAAAATAAAACAGATCGTACCGAGTTATGATCTATATATTTAAAATTCATGAAATTAAAAAATCAGAACACCACAAATAATTGCATATTAGTTTTGGAAATATTTGTTTCTTATGAAAGTTACTGACACCTAGATACGCCATCAATGAAATCTGTTTTCAACCAACATCCATTTCCAAATAAAATATCAGAAACTCAGCTGCACAGTACATTTTCTGCACAGAAAAACTCACAAATAATTTTCTAGTCAGAGCCATCAAATAATATATCTAATGTATTGATTTCACCAATTTTTATTTCATATGCTAACTCATGACTGCTACATCATCAAGGAACATCTGTCCTCTTCCATTCACATTTTCGAAAGATATCTCAATAAAAAACTTTATAAGAGGCCCTCAAGGATTAGGGAAATTTTGTTAATTAGGAAACATATCTAAACAATCAAAATGCTATATTATTAGTATGCTTCCATGAAATTATGTTGTATGAAATTACGTACCATGAAATTATGTTGTTATATTTTCTCTTGAAATTAGAGAGACAATAAACTACTGATGATATGTCTAAAGGATATAAATTTTCATACAGAAAAAATTTGATAATACCTCTCAAGTGGTTCGTTCATAGGCCTATTTAATTATTTAAATAGCTTATATTAAATATACTAACACTTTTTCATACTATTTAATCTTATCACAAAATCAAATAACAACCGGAGATAATTATTAATTTATTATTAAACTTGATTACTGAATGATAAATAAAACTTAATGAATTAAGAGAAAGCTATTTGAAATAAAATTATATCACTTAATAAATAAAGTCAAATTTTAATTGTTTACCAAAGAATAACTCAACAATAATTATTACTTTAACATTTTTTCAATAAAATAAATATCTTAAAATATTAATTAAAAAATACGAATATTAGTATTGAATTTTCTTAATGAAAAGAGTAAGTATAAAAGTAAAATGTAAAGCTTTTATCTGTGCATTTCTTCTGGCAAATAACTTTTTTTTCAGTTTGCATTTTTCAATTAGTTAGCTATAAATATTTTTTAAAGTAAGAATTATAACAGACATCAGAAAATATTTACAAGCTGCACAATTCATGCAGATCTCTTTATCATGACATATATTTTAAGATTTTCAATATTTTTGACCTGTTTTAGAAAGCAGCATTTTTTTTAATGACCAGTAGAAATTTAATGGGGGAAAACAAACTAAAAATCCCATGCATTTGCTAAGTTATTCTAATACTCCACCTTTGTAAAATAATACTACACCAATTTTCCCAACTAGTTCTACTAACAAGTAATCAAAACAGTTGAAAAAAGTCACAAAATATATAAATATTTATTCATCTAGTTGATTTCTCAGGGAAACAATTAAAAACAATATAGGTAAAACGTAAGATCTGATTCACTTGTCATCATGTTGGTTTTTATGTAAATTATAGTACAAACTACGGTTTGTATAAAGTGACAATTGAATCAGATACCCAATATTCTGTAGATATAACAGCACTGATATCTTTTCTAATGATTTCTTAACCGACCAATTAAAAAAAGTGGCTAAATAACAAAACATTTTATTCATGTATTGGTATGCCATTATTTTTTTTAATGTAGAATAAATTAGTGGCTGAATAAATGACATCCAAATAAGATGCTTGATTCCGTTGATTTAACATTGTTATCAGCCAATAACATTGATATACAGCCAATGAAACAAGGAACAATAGGCAAAATACAATATCAGATTCACTTGTGGCAGTGAATCTGATATTGTTGTAATTTAAACATTGTTAAACTGACGCAAAATTCAAGAAAAATTTGGGATTTAAAGAATCTGATTTTTTGTTATGTAATTTTCTACATCTCTTTCACACATTACAAATATTTTTATTCATTAAACTTAATTTTTCACTGAAGGAAACTATTCAACAGGGACAAATTGTCCCTTTCCTACACCTTAATGTTTCCACTTCTCATTTGAAGCTGATTTATTCACAAAGCAATAAGCAAAACTGACTCTTTGACCAAATCATTTCTGAAAACAAATGCAAGAACTACTCATAACATTTGAAAAATTATCATTTCTGTGTTACTGATAAAGTTTCTATATAATTTTTATCTTTTTTTTTTAGATTTTTTTTAAATAATATAATTTTAGATTCTGCAATCTAAAGTATTACAACAATACTTTCATTATTGAACAGAAATAACCAGTTTTTCTGTCATTGTTTATAACCAAAGTATGGGCATTCCGCTTATCCTTTCATACTGATTAAGTTAAACTTTAAAGCATTGTTTTATTTTAATAAAAGAAATAATTTTTTTACATAGGCATCATAGCTATAGCTAGTAGTGATGACTTTTTAGATCTCTAAGCATTACACTTTTTTGTGAGGGGAGCATAAGTGAATTTATAAAAACATCAATATCCAAGTCTGCAGTTTCATCATTAAAATGTACAGAACACACTTTAAAGCAAACCAATAAACCCAAAATTCTCTCAATCGCATAATTTTTAAACATTTTACATAAACAATTCGATTCAAAAGTTTAAATTATTTCCAGTCATGATCAAATTTCAATCATTCCCAGATACAAAAAAAAGTGCTCATTTTAAGTAAGATGGCAGATAATGAAGTGGCCAGAAACACAAACAGAATAAGGCTTCTAATGTAGTAGTAGAGTTACATGCACTTTGAATTTTAATTTTAAAAATATTTTGTTAGGCAAAACATTCAAAATAAATAATGCAAAAGACTTGGTTGAAATATTTCATACTAACATACTTTATTGTTAACATCATCTCCTCTTAGGAACTTATGTTAATTAACTTAGTTTCTAAAATAAATTGAAAACATGAAAATCATACCGTTTATAAGACTGCAAAGCACTTTCAGGATTATTTGTCGCTTCAAAAATTTGAGCCATTAACCTATGAGCCGGGGCATGATTATCTCGTACACCTAAGAAGCTAGATAAATGTCTATGGAAAGAAAGAAATTCATTTTGAATATTTAAAAAGTAGTAAATATTTCATTTAGCATAAAAATATGGCACATTTCAAAAATTTTAGTTTCTCAATAATTAGATATGTTACATCATTAAATTATTACTTATTAATAACTTAATTTTAAGATTGCAATACTTGTTACAAACCACATATGTCATTAGCAAACTTTTAGCTTAAAAATGCCATTAATAAATTTTGGATATAAACACATAAGATCTACGAAGCAAAATAGTCAATAAACTAACATGATATTTTTAGCAATTGTTATAAATAAGACGTCTATCACATCTTTTTTTTTTCTTGTAGCAATTCATTGTTGGCATGCAATTAATTTACAAACATTGAAATCTATGACATTACCCCACAAAATACTTTATTAGCCAAACTGCAATGTAAAAAACTCAAATAATTAATACCTGTAAGTAAAAGATATAGAATAATGTTTTAATTTCCTTTTCTGTAAATCTTTCTTGCAATTAATGATGAAATTAAACCAAATTAAGAATATTTCATACTTATAAAAAACAGTATAAGATATAATGAGAATTTTATAGTCGAGATATAAAATTTTTAGTCAAGATATATTGAAAATTTTAATATAATTACAGATATGGAATATAGTCTTAGTTATTAAAATATGTTATCAATTTTTATTACTAGCTTATAAAGGATTTAAATATGCATAGATTTCTAATATTTTATGTATTGCTTATTTAAATACCTGGAAAGTGGAGTGTTAAATGATAATGTTTTGAATTATAATCAAGACTTAATTAGATCATTAAAGCTAACTGCAACTTAAGTTAAACTTATTTTTTCCTTTTCTAATAATATTTTTTATCTTTGCTCTTATATAATGGTACAGTAGAGCTTCTCGTAACATAATATTCATAACTCAATACATTCATTAAGCAAAATAACTATTTCCATACAAATCTTCAATCCCTATTATTGTTTAAAGAAATCAAATTTATAATGCAATCTACTATTTATAATGCATACTTTTCCTTCCAAGATAATTGTCTACAAAATATTTACTTTTGACCTTTAAAAATTGACAAAAACGAGATACAAAATTATTGTTAAATGAATTTACAGCATAAACAGCAGCCTTATCAGAGCAATGTCTCTCAACATACAATGCAATAAATTACTTTGCTTTTAGCCTCTCCCTTATTACACTGAAATGTTACTTTTTACTTCTACCTCTCCTGAACAAATCTCCTCAGGATCTTTTTGCCGACACAGAATGTGGCTTCATATAAATAGCTCTGGCGGCTGCTTTTAATAAAATAATGATGAAGTATTGGCTACTTATTCATGAAAACAAACTAATAAAACACAGAGTAAATAAATTTTCTTCAGGTAGGATGTGCTTGTAGGTTTGCAATACCAATTAGGTTTTGATGCTACATTTGGAAAATTTTGGCTCTTTCACTGTTATTAAAAACAGCATTGCTTATGTTCTTCAACTAGTTCATCAATGTAATCCATTGCTAGTCCCTTAATCTTTGAGACACAGGCTCTACAAGTATTTGCTTAAATCCTTTGAGTTGCATTGAACAAGGCTATACGGTGAAAATTTCTTCCATGCAGATACAAAGATTCTCATTAAATGCTCAAAACAGAACAATACAGTCAAATTTAGTATGTTATGTCAATGCCTCCTAACGACTCATTTTGCAAAATGTCATGTGTTGACAATCATTTTACATTTTGTGTTGTTTGCTATATAAGGTCTCCATTAAGTAGAATAAAACTATATTTACATACGTGTACTTGCTGCACAAAAAATACTAAAAGGCTATTGCTATATTTAAATACAATTATATATATATATTAGCCGCTTTTGGCGACCAGCTGGTTCACCATGAGTAATGTGTTCTAAAATTTTCAATTAAATCACATATTCATTAGCCTTGAAGCAATTCTGGACATTGATTGGTCTGAAATTAATATTTTCTTTAAGATGATGGATGGGAAGTTCTAAAAGAACACATTTTCCTAATAATATACTTTAATTTCATAAATCAGTCAGTTTTAATTATTGGTTAAGCTTCCAATATATTAAAAATGTTTTTTTGCGGTGATGATGCCAAAATATTAAATGTTTTTTTAAAGAAAGCAAAAAAGGGAAAAAAATTATTGAATTAACGATACAGATATTGCAAACGATTATAGAAATATGCCATTAAATCGGGATTTCAATGCATATCCTACCTAAATTCAATCAGGTTTACTATAAATAAAGAATTGTTGAATTAATGATTTAGATATTGCAAACGATTATAGAAAACCTTGCTTTGCATTTATTTTTTAGAAAATATCACATTTTATATTTTATTTTATCCAGTCATGTGCTAAAAAAAAAAACATGGTTAAAATATTTCTTTAAAAATAGAGTCTTATGTTATACATTTAAACACTGATACCATTAGAAAGCTAATTTTTTAATCTTTAAATTGATGTAAAAATCATGTTTGTGCGATATTTTAGGAAGTTATAGCGAAAACACGTCGAAATTTTGTTTCAATTTTAATTAATTCAAATTCTAATTAAAAATTCGAAAAAAGGGTTCCGAGGTGCACATTTCCGACCTCCAAGGTATACATGTACCAAAGTTGGGAGCTGTAGGTCCAACGGTCTATTATGTAGAGGCTCAACACATACATTGAGCTTTATTATAAGTATAGATATATGCTATAATATAATATAATAATTATATATGCAATAAAAAATATAATTACCAACATTAGTTTGAATTATTCTTTATTATACTTGTTTGTATCAATAGTATTAAGTTTAGTATTTTTGAAATCTAAAAGGTACCCGAATTATAAGTAATTATTTATTATCGTTACTGTTTGAGAAACTTTTTTATGCTTTCATTATAATAGAAACATCAACTTTTTTTCTTGTTACATTTAGTACATTAACATTCACTTTCAGTTTAGTACATTATAAGTAGTACTCATTTAAAAGAAAATTTGTAACTAATTTACTTTGTGTAAACATAAATATTCATATCATGAAGTAAAATATTTTTTTATAAAAGCTTTAAATGATTAAAATCAGCATTTGCCATGATTAAATAAGAAATTTATTGAATCTTTTGTTAAAATTTTCTAGTAAATGTTCCAAATTACTACAAAATCAAAGGAAATACTTTGTGTTTGAAGTGTTGCATCTTCAAGATTTTGAAAACTTCAATTCCTAATACAATTTCAAATTTTTTGATATATGGTAGGTAATCTATTTAAAAGATACAGCATTTTTATTTACTTTTTCTGCTGTTAAATGCATGCATTTTTTATATTCATATATATTATTCCTTTTATTAAGCTGTTTCATAAATACTTTTGAGTAATCAAGCAAACATTTCTTTGTGTTTCTCTTTTTACACATGATGACATCTTGCTTCACAAGTATAACTGATACCCAGTTCTTTCTTGTAACATGAAACATTTATCAAACAAATTAATTCTTCTTCTATAAGAAAACATGTAAAGAGCAATGCATTTCATTTTGAAAAAAAACATTTCAAACTTACAGTTCCATAATTTATTATTTTCATTAGAAGACAGTTACTTCATGATATTTGTTTGAAGTTACACTTCAAAATTCGGAAAAATTGAGGTATAATCTCACTGCTTGATTAGGGTAATATTTCTTAAACTACAATAGAAACGCTTTCCATGTTTCAAGTAGCTACTTGTCTCGCTAGTAGACTGTTGCTCCATTGAGATTATTCCCATAATTCCAGGCAAAATTTCATTATTTCTGTAGGGCGAGATTAGCAGGGATGCAAAATGCAACTTCAAAGGTTCTTCAGTAATTCTCTCCATTTTTACCCAGCTTACTAATATCATTTCTATCTATCTTTAACTTTATAATTCTCATTTACTTCATAAATTCTAATCAATTAAGATTTCACAGACACTTGGTTCAAACCCTTCAAAGCTGAGTTCAACAAGACTATCTGGCCAAGATTTCTTACATTAAATGTAGAATACTTGAGTAATAAGTATTATGCAATCAGAAATGACTGAATCAAGAATTCATGATATGATATGCCTCCTCATTATTCATTTTGTAAAACATCACTCATTAAGAGACTACATTTTTAGATTTTTGCCCTACTCTTTAATGCAAATCCTTCATTATGAGACGTGCATGTTCAGGAAAATTTGACAGAACTTTTTTTATTATCTGCATGTAACCTATGAACTATAAACACAGCTATATATCATAGGCAAATATAATTACGAGTTTAAAATGACATCTGGGGTGATTAATTGTAGCTTGTAATTAGAATATCTTTGGCAATTTTTTAGTAATTAATCATGGGCATGCAATTAATACACGTTTATATTAAATAACATATAAAATACAAAGTAAACTTTTTGCCAACTTAAACACATTTTATAAATGCATAGTTTTATTAATTACAATTATTTTTTTAACTATTTATGTCTAAATTTTAATATAAAACTGAGTTACTAAATTACAATAATACAAACACAAAAGATAAAAATTTCATCAAAAGCTTTTTCTCTTTTGGGGGAGGGCATGTATCAATATGAAAACAGAAGTTTGTAAAAAATGCTGATCATACAAAATTTGATCTTATATCCACACAAGTACTATAGTAGCAACAATTACCAAATATGAAATACATCATTTAATATCAAGTTCACTGGATTTGCAAATCTGCAATAGTCTTGTAATACAACTCAAAGTACTTAAATCACAGGATAAGAAAATAAGGTGCAACTAACTTCAAATAAATATCTAAAAATTTCAATTAAAATGCTTGAATTTAACTTTCAAGATGCACATATAAAATATTTTTAAAAAACACAAGAAAAGAAGTATCTTATAAACCAAACAAAAAATTTCAAAAATACAAAAGGGACTTATATAAAAAAAATTCTTGTGAATACATTAAAAATGGATATTTTAAGGAAATAAATCTGAATAATCAATGTTTAAGTCATATCATAAAAACAAAACTTACTTTTTTGCAGCTTCGTAATCTTTCACTTGGAAGAATAATCGAGCAAATGTGTACCCACGAAGATTTTTCTACAAAACAATATTTCTTTTTTAAAACAATGAAAAATAAAAATATGATAATAATAAATTTATATAAATATAAAATCATTAAGAATATTAAAATGTTACGTAGTTTTTCAATTTCATGGTTAATAAATCAAATGCAAAAAGCTATTTTAATTGGTACTAGCATGATTTTGATAGACCATACCATATGATAGAAACTTAATTCTTCTTTTCAATAAAACCACTTACATTTTATATTCCATAATAATGAATGTATCCAAATTATTACCAACTAATTATTTACCAATTAATGCACTTCATGTTCCCAGATAAGATTTAATAAATAAGACTGATTATATAATACTTATTTACGGCTAAAAATAAACAAGTCAAACGAACTAGATGGGATTTAACTGTTTTATTATTCATAACATTCTATTTAATCTATAATTTATCTTACAGAGAATCTCATTACATTAATAAGGAAAATGCATTTATTCAAAAAATAAATTGATATCTGAAAGACAAAATTTAAAAATCTAAAATGTGCACATCAGGTGTCAAAACAAACATTTGATAAAGAACCAGCACATTAAAAGATATATACACTATGCGTTTTCATAACTTTAGACAAATGTAGTACACTATTTCACAAATTAAAATTGAAAATAATAATAATAATCATTAAAATGTTTCGCCAACTATCATGGAAGCTTCATTTCGAAGATTGAAAGAAGTTATGACGTACAAGAAAATTAGGCCGCGATTTAAAGGATACTTAAACAAGCCAGAAAGCTACAAATCACTAAATATGCTTCAATAAAGATATAAACATATCAATTTTGTAATTGTAAGCATTACTTCATTTTCGCTGTTAAGTCTACTCAATGCATCAGCGACATGCCGCTCAACATCTTTCTTCGTACGAAGTCCAGAACTCATCATTTTTCTAATAGGACCGAATCTTCAATCTACTTAAGAGACGAAAATTCAGTTAACAAAGCATTAATTTTTTAACCATGCATCAAAATGTAAATAATTGACTTGTTTTAATCATGTTATTTATATTCACTCCTTCAATTGCAATTTTGAATCAACAGAAATCGTTACGAAAATCCTAGAAACATAGATAACTGAGAAAAAGCATACTAAAATCACGTTGTAACAAGTAATATTATTGGATGTAATAGTTTTATTGTTTGTCGCCAGGAATCATGTATGTCGCTTTTAATTCAAAAGTATGATACATATTTATTTTTTTCTGATTTTCGTTATTTATTCAACTTGAAATCAATTTAAAAAGGAAAAAATTGCAGACCTGTTATCATAACGCATTTATATTAAATATAGGTTTTGAGATAAAATTTCAGATATTTCCATCTTAATGTTTTAGATACTGTGCGAAAAGGGGATTACTTAACAAGAAAAGAGTTTGGGACAATAGTTTAAACGCTTTTGAAAAATATTTTTTAATATTTTCTTTAAATGAAATCTCTTTAATATTTTACCAAAAGTTGAGCGAATTATATTGATTAAAATGATTGGATTAAAAAAAACAAAAGACGAACAAAAACACATAAGCTTGGGTCACGGTTTCATGAAAAGACAGAATATTGAAAATTCAGACTGAAAAACAATGAAAATATTATTTTCTAGAATTATAATTATTTCTTAAATTTATTAGTAAGGGAGGGGGGAATTAGATAATTTACGTGGGAAGAAGATGAACTTAGTTGCCATGGTAACTGAATGGTACGCTGCTTGAATTCAGTTAGAAAGCAAATATATTTCAATTTCATAATTCAAATCCATATTTGTTTACTTTCGAAAATGTGCGATGGGGATAAATTACCCCGTCTAGAACTTGCATCCACATTAGGTTTTCAAGGTATTAAAATGTTTTTATAATTAATTATTTATATATATTTAGAAAGTTATTATATGATATGAATTTCGCTTTAAAAAAACAGTATTTAATATTAGTGGTGCAGTTTCATCATCCTTAAATTTATGAGAAATGAAAAAAATTGCTTGTATCACTGCACAAATTTAGCATAAAAAAGCAATGAATTTTTTTCCCCACTATATTTATAATCATGCTAATAATAAATGTAAACTCATTGTTAATGAGCTTTTGTTAGATCTAGAGTGAAAGGTTAGAAAATAAGCTGATTTCTGGTACTTGTATTGGTACAGTTATGATGATATAATTTGTAAAAGCTCCATCATCAATGAAATATGCCCTAATGGTAGAAATTTGATTTTGATTTTTGAGATGCTTATAAAAATATTTGTTTGAGATTATCTGCTTTGTTTGTGATTTATATTTATTACTATAATATTTGTCAATGATGAATGGCTATTCTATATGTTGAGCAATTAGATAAGCTGACTTTCTGTTCATATTTTTAATAATAATTGATTATGTTGATTTTTACAATTTTTTTTTTAAATATGATAATTTACTGTTTCAGTTTTTTCTATTATTCAAAATGTATTTTAAAATAATAGTAGTAAATATTGTTTGTTCAATCCTGAATATAATTGGGAAAATGTTGAGCAAAAATGTTTTGTGTTTTATTTACTTTCTTGCATGTGCTGTCAGCAGAGAGAAGGAGCTTGACCATCAACAATCAGACATCAAATATATTAGTGACTCTTTATTCTTTTGATTTCCCTTAGAAAAATAATTGAAGTGATGTCTGCTTTTATGTAAAATAATTAAATATCAGAAGGAAATAGATAAAATTGGATTCAGTGTGCAGCCTTGCATTAAAATTGGATCAAATTTGGGTGAAATTTGTCTGTATGCTGCAAACATAATGATTCAAAGCAGAGCAATATAGGTGGTTTAAATTTGGCTTATGATTTTTCTTAATGTAATGAGTGTCAAATGTAGATGTATATTAAATACTAGTTCAAATTCATGAAAAGTCATCCAATTGACATTTGATGAATTTAAGCATTGTTTGTCAATTCATGTGTGTATAAGTAGGATAAATCATTGATAAATATAAAAAAAGAAATTTAAAATATGTTCTTGGCAACAAAATTGTAGATACCTACAAATTTTTATCTTTAATGTAAAGAAAAAGAGCTCCAAAATCAATACCTTAATCTCTTTCTTGTTATTCTTTGAAGATGTGATGTCAGATGAATATAAAAAAGTTTTAAAAAACTCATGTTAGTTTACAATAAAACTGGACTTTATTTTAAAATATTGATTTAAAATAGGCTAAATTCAAATTTTAAGAAACAAAACTTTTTTTACTTGCTTATTTTTCTGATTTTTAAATTTATATATGAAGATGGTTTGAGATACTAAACAAGACAAAGATGGAAACAGAACTTACGAATGAAACTCCATCATCATCGAACATTGATAAGTTAAAGGGGCAATTTTTTTAATAATATACTGATACATCTTTTATAACTCAATATAAATTATGATTAAAAAATACATATAAATTATACAATATAAATTATGATTGTACAGTATTGAATTATCTCTTACTTAACTTCAACAGCATTTTATAATGCCACCTCTCACTGAAAGGTAATTCTGTGATGAAGTTAAATTGTATTATTATCAGTGCAGATTTTTAACATTTTTAGTTAAAAATGTAAGAGAAAAATAGTTTGGAAATGAAGCTCTACTAATGTATATTACTTATGAAATTTTAAAAAAAAAATCTTAAAAAGTCACTTTTATTTTTATGCACAGATTTTATGAAATAAACAAAATACTCCTTTTTTTAAAAAAAAAGAAGATAGGAGTATGATTTAAAAGTTAAATCAATATGAGTTAAAAATTCTCATTCCATTAAAATTTTTCTTTAGTTCCTTTTATTTATTGTTTTTTATTGAAAATGTCATATTCTAAAATAATTTCAGGTAAGATTAGAAATGGCCTGGTATTTCATCCTGATAAAAAACACATTGTTTATAGCATTGGGCAAACTGTGATGGTAAAAGATGTTGGAAGTGGAAAAGAGTATAGATATTGTGGACATTCAAATTCTGTTTCATGTGTTGCTGTTTCTAAAGATGGTACATTACTTGCATCTGGCCAAGAAAATTTTATGGGATTTAAGGTATTTATTTATTTTTATTGTTACATTTTGTTCATTGTTATACTGATATACTTTAAACATGAATAAAATGAATCTTAAGTCAATGTTATTTATCATTGTTACTGAAATGTTAATGTTTTTTTTTTTTCATCATAGAATAATTTATTTTAGCTGTATTATTTAGAAATTTATTCAAAAATATAATGAATTAACAATACATGCTTTTTATTTTATATATTTAATATGAAAGTATTTGAGATAACTCATGAATTCAATTTCTTTCTTCTATTTTTATTAATTTTAAAATTCTACTTATTTAAATTTCAGTATTTTCTTTTATTCTTGATATTGCTTTTATTGAAACCTTTTATCTAGAACTGCTTTTTTATTTTAAAAAAAATTTCACATTATTTAACTATACTTATGCTACCATTAGAGTGAAACAAGAATATTTTTATCTCTATTGGGAATAATAAAATTTAAAAACTACTGTAATAGCTAAGATTTAACTAATAAATAAATAATTCTACAGGAAAGATATAAAAAGATATATTTTTATTTAAGATCTCACTGTTACATGTGTAACTTTTTGTATGAATTCACAGTAGATCAATGTAACATCTAATATAGGTACATTTTCATTTTTGATGTATCTATTCATATAATATAGATCATCAATTAACTAGAAATAAAGGAGAATATTAATTCTTTATAAATGATTCTGTGTTCTTAATGATAATTAATTTTGTTGTAATTTAAAACCAGCATTGTAGTAGAGAGTTGCTCTGGGAATAAAATAAATTTCTTTCAGTGTAATTGGCTTCAATTCAAAATTAGTTTAAAACTAACTATTTCATATTATTCATTCGATTTTTAGTTTCATTTCTATTTTTCTGTATTGATATAAAACAGTGTCTTAAAGCTTTGAAAAAAATCACACAGTGCTAATAGAATGTGTTGTGAATACACAGGCGGATGTAATTATATGGAATTTTGAAGAAAAAAAAATTTATGGGTCTCATTCTATTCATCGAGTGAAGGTTGAAGCAGTAGCATTTACTTGTGACTCAAAATATGTTGTTTCTCTGGGAGGTCAAGACTGTGGAAGGTATATGTTCAATTTCTTCTTCTTTCACATTATGTTTGTTTGCTTTTTCTTATTATTTAGTTAATAATGTAATGTATTATTAATATTAATGTTAATAATGTAATGTATATTAAAAATATTAACTAATGAATACTCTTTTTTTCCCTTTGTGCATAATTTTGATTTAAAGAACTAAATAATCATCTTTATAATTCAGAATTTTAATTAAAATTCTAAACATTCTGTATTAAAAAAATATTTGCAAATTATGGTTTTTATAATATATAATACATTTTCAAAATTAAAAGTAATACTTTATGATGATTTGCATTGAAAAAAAATTAATAGCAAAAAAAACATTAATTTTTTTTAAATAGACAAAAATAATACGTTTTTGCAGGTTAGATTAGCAAATAGTTAGTTTCATCTATACTTATAATAAAGATCAATGTGTGTGTGTGTGTGTGTGTGTGTGTGTG
>JAPMOQ010018920.1:11754337-11768749 GCA_026543055.1 Argiope trifasciata
GTGTGTGTGTGTGTGTGTGTGTGTGTGTGTGTGTGTGTGTGTGTGTGCGTGTGCGTGCGCTTCACAGGACAGACCGTTGCACCTACAGCTACCAAATTTGGTACATGTATACCTTGGAGGTCAAGAGTGTGCACCTTGGAGCCCTTTTTCTGAATTTTTAATTAGAATTTGAATTACTTAAAATTTAAGTGAAATTGCGACATTTTACCGCTATAACTTCCGAAAATATTATCGCGGAAACCTGATTAAACCTGACCTTCAAATTAAAGATAAAAAATTAATTAGTTTTCTAATAGTATGAGTATTTTAACATATAATTTAAGCTTCTATTTGTAACGAATTTTTAAAGAAATATTTTAATTATATTTTTCGACTATATATTTCGGACAAAACAATAAAATTTAATTTGCACTAGCACGCTACTCAAATGAAACGGAATATATATATATATATATATATATATTCAATTCAAGGCCCAGCGACTAATTTGTTAAACTTTAATAATAAAAATGCATCTATAAGAAGAGTCTAAATGAAGTAAATAACTACATAGTATGTAACATGAGTCCATAAATGCTTTAAAAAATGTAGAATATTAAGCTTTTAAATAAAAAGAGATAAGCTTCAATCAATTCAATCTCTAAAATTGACTGATTTATGAATATTTGAGGATCACTATTCTATAAAAACAGGTAATTTTAAAGTACTTCATCAACCATTCCAAAGATGATACTCCAATCAACCTCCAGAATTTCTCAAGACTGACTGACCTAAGAATGCAAATGTTAAATGTTCCAAACATTTCTATTCAAAACTTCATAAGTAGATCAAATTTGATAGTAGAAGATAGAAATCTTCATTTATTTATTTAAAAATTGAAATGTCAAGAACATTTCGTAGAATATGATTCTTTATAATAGATGTATGATTTTTTTAATAATGTATATAAACCAAAATAAAATATTATTACTCACATCGTTTAAATCTTTTTGAAAGTAAAACTAAAATCTGAATTTCATGATGAATCTAAGTAATTTTTATTGAATAATTCTTGAAATATTACATAAATTATTGTAATTATTCAGTAGTACATATAACTGAACAATTCTCTTAACTTTGTATGCCATGTACTAAATCTTCCTATTTTTGTATAAAAACTTGTTGACTTAAAGTAACAGTTAACACTAACTTTCCATGTTAAACAGTAACTCCAAATGATATTGAATCTACTTTAATTCTTTTGAAAATATGTGCATGCTTTTAACATGCTTTTTCCTTTTCTTAAAGGTACAAATGTTATTACAATTTCACTGCTCTAGAAATAAACTTTGTGTTTACTCAGATAATTTTACATTTATGCATGACTCTCAATGAGGGCTATATTAAAATTTAATGAGGGAAGCCAAAGTAAGTAGACCCATGAGCTGTCCAAAAAGACAATAGATGTTATTGTTTAAGGACTCGAAAATAGTAGATGTTTTCTGATTTCTTTAGTAGCATCATTAATTTAAGATGATTTTGATTACTCACCTGTGTTTCAAGCTACACTTGAAAAAAATTCAATTACAAAAGCATGAAACAAAAATAAATTTTAATGTTTTTTTCATGATCACACATTTAAAAAAATCTTTTACTTGCATTTTCACACAAAACGTTTTTTTGCTGTACTTAATTTGATAGAAACAAATTAAATCAGTAAAATTTTTCTAATTGGATTCTTTAGTCTGTCGCATTTTTTTTTTTTTTTTTTTTTTTTTAATATTTGGATACTGGAAAAAATTTTTATACCATTTTATCCTCAGAATATAATTTAAGAAATTTATTCACCTTCTCTTACAGAAATAGTATTTATTAAACGAATTTTTTAAATTTCAATTAATATATATTCATAAACAGCTGAAAATCTTTAAAGAAGGTGATTTTTTTCAAGTTATTATTTATTTATTTTTTTGAGTAAAAACTTTAAAACATGTTTTGTATCATTATTTCTTTTCAGTTTAGTTGTATATGACATAGATGGATTAGTTCCTCTGTGTGGTAATACAGCAGCACCACTGGCTGGTGGTTATGCTAACATTTTGCGATGTGCTAATACTAGAAATGATATCTTTTTTTCTGCTGGGAAGTAAGTTTATTTATTGTCTTTAAAATATTACAAAGATCTTCTCTTCTAACATTACTCTTTCTATAAAAATTTAATTTTAATATATCAGTATTTTCATATTATAGCAGCCCCCAAAATTCAATCACCAAGCATCTGAGATTACTGCAAGATGTTTGTATTATGTATAATAGAGCTTGATGACCGGGCATAATCCTAAATTCATTAAATAAGTTTAAGTACTGCTACAATAAATGAAACCACCACCGCCACCACCAAAAAAAGCTTTTAAAATTGTTAAGAATTAATTTATAATATAAAAGAAACAATTACAAATTTAATAATAGCGGTAGCAGCAAGAAAAGTAGATTGTAGCAAAAATAAATAAGCTGAGGACTGCAACTATAATTATTATATATATATATATATATATATATATTGATTCGCTATACTTTCGTTGCACAGGGTAGTTGTATGACTACTTTTCAACTGTTCTAAATATTCTATTTCTGCCACTAAGAGGTGGTACATAAAAAGATTTGCTACATTTATTTTATTTCAAATGTAAACATTGCCTCCTTTCCTCTTTCCTTTCACCCCTATTTGACCGAATTAAACTCATTTTAACGCATCTGCAACAGCGTGGTGGACTTTAAAATCTGTTGCCAAACAATAGGTTCAATTTGATTTTCTTTCCGTATTTTTGGCAATTGAGTTTGCATTTTTTTTTGTAGTTTTTTGTTATGAATTATTGTTTGCTTCAATTTGATTTTGATATGCATTTTGTGAACAAAGGAGGGTTATCATCATATAGTGGAGATGCCTCTGCAGGCACACAGAGGTTAACAAGAGAGAGATAATAGATTGGAGGATAAGACAGAGCCAAGAATCATCAAATCAGATATATTATTAATTCGATAACAAACTTCCTAAATGGGAACATCTTCTAATAATCTGAGAAATATGTAATAAAATATTTTTAATTAAAGTTTAAAAAGATATCTGATCTGAACTATAATCATCATGATAGTTTTAATTTTATTTAATTTGCTATTTAGAAGAATTAAGCAGTTTTTGAATGAGTATTTATAGGCATTCTGTCTTAATTAATTAATTAATTAAGGTTACGGAAACATGGTTTGTTTGTTTGTTTTTTCATTGGAAAAAATGATTTAAATATTTTTACTTCAATCGGATAAACAAGTTGAAATATTCCAGTCATGCTTTGACAGAGCGAGATTTTTAAATTCTGCACTTTATTTTAATAATTCATACTGAGAAGAAAACGAATTTTTTTGAATTAATGTTTCATTAAATACTATCTGTCATTTTTTAAAAACAAATAAGATACAATGACTGATTTATATTTTTAAAAATCTAAATTATCACATTGCAAATGAAGTGACAACAATTCATAATGGCTACAGCATGATTCTCAAAGATACCTAAGATTCCCTTTCTTGAATTCACATGCATCAAAGAAATCCTTTTTTAGTGTAAGCACCAGGAAAATTTCTCAGATTTGTGTTCTGATGCAAACAAGCATATCCTGCCATTGTTCCGATCTGCAATTCAGGATCTTCTGTGGAAAAAGGGATTGATAGTAAATCTTCAATCTGTCTTCTTTTTGACCGCGTATCTTCAAACTTATTTTATATGTATACAATTTGCTTAACAATTAATTTTATTCCTAACCAGATTTCATAAATTCTCTACTAATTAATTAATTTTCAATAGTTTTTACTATATTTTGATATGAATCATTTAATAATTTCTTTACTCCATAAAATCTTTGAATTAAATTAAATACCCTCCTTGGAGTTTCAAAAGCAAAAAATTATTTAGTTTGAAAATATTATAATTTTATATTTTTCTGAATATACAGTTACGTATTTAAAATTCTCTCTTAACATATGTAATACATTTTTAAAAAATATCTATATATTTAAAATAAAAAGGAAGTTCAATTAATTGGTGGGCCAGTTCCAAATAAAGATTTAATTTTCGTTTCATTTGAAAACTCCTGACCTCTATATATGTCATCAAATATCCTCCTGCCTTTCTCCATTCTCTATTTTTGAGAAAAATCGAAGAAACAAAACTGCCCAATGTATTCTGTAGGGAGAAATCCTGACAGACAGTTCATCAACCAAAACCACTGTATTGATTTCGACAATTTTGACTTCATATGAAAGCTAGGCACTGCAAGATATGAAAAATTGACTAAATCGATATGTTAGATAGTTTAATAAGTGGTTGTGACAGGCGTTCTGCACATTCTCTGAGGAGTTTTCGTCATAGAGAATGTACAGAGAAAAATACTTTGAAATATCTCTCGAAAATGGACAGTAGTTAGAGAAGAGTACTAGTGATTTGGTATAAAATTCTTTTGCCTTTCAAATAGCCGCTTTGTTATTAATTTCATATGAAATAAAAAATGACGAAATCAATAGGATGGTTCTTTGGTTTGTCAGTTATCGTAGTCGTATAGATGATCAGCGAATAGCAGGTTTTCGAACGCGATTAATATTATGCCTTTTTTTAAACTGAATTATTACAGTGTTGTAAAAGAATTTATTTTGTATGCTGATTTATAACCCTTTATAAATGGTGCAATCAAATTCATAATCAGACTTTTTATTCCTTTTATTTTACATCGTTTGTATAATTTCAAAGAATGGTTTTAGAAGAGATTGCATTGTCTGACATATAGTCTTTATTACCTAATCTCCATAAAATGTTCTCTTACAGTAATAGTTTGCGCATTTGGAAAATAGACTTCAAGAGTAGAAGAGTAACACCTACAAATGCAGCTATAGGGCGGATAAAAAGAGAAATCAAGTGTTTTGATGTACGAACTAGCATTTTTTTTACATTGTGATTTTTTTCCTATTGTTTCATATTTATTAATCTTACAAAACAAAAAAGATTTAGTTTCACATTTTTTATTTCTTAGGTTGATTTAAGTGATTCATTCTTGTATTGTGGAACTGCTTCAGGTGATATCCTTAAACTTCAGGTTGTAATATTGGAGAGTGAACATTTGGCATATGACGCTAAACTGCTGAACTGTTTAACAAGAGTGATCAGTAAAGAAATTGTTGGTGATATACCACTTTACAGTGGGGGTATGTAAAGAATCTCTATAATTTTTTTATAAATATGTAGCATTGTTTTATGCACTAAATAATTTATTAATTTTTTTCAACATTATGATTTATATTTTTGAAATTTATAATTACATTTTTTAGTTGTGCAGTGTAATGTATTCATGAATAATTCTCTGACATGTAAAAATAAGTCATACAAGTATTTCAGACCAACTTTTATTTCATATACATATTTATTGGTATAAATCAAAGTAATCAAAGCATAAATTTTATAATATAAACATTTTAAACATAAACATCAGAATCAAAAATTTATGAAACTTGCTTTTTTATTCATATTTTCAATTGTAAATAAGTAAAATAAAAGTCAGGTGAAACACTGAAGAAAATAATGTTTCCAGTTCACATTTCATTGTGATTCAATAATTTAGTATTGAATATATTTCACTATAAATGTTATACTGTAATGGGTTTTATTGAGTGGGAAATCGAACCTGGGACCTTTTGGTTCGTAGCCGCGTAACATAACCATCCGACAAAAGCGATCTTTGATGTCTAGTGGCTATTACTGGATTATTAAGATACCACCTGTGGGTCTGTGTAGAGATGAATGATTTTGTAGCGACAAGCATTAAGGCGAGCGAAGAAAGTTGCTGCTGCTTCAAGCGAGTCTGACGGCTTTGCTTTGGGTATATGGCACCACGACAGCTGTTTGATGGTTCGTATCACGTCCGGCTCACCAATGTAGCCGGTTTGATAGATTGGGAATCGAACCTGGGCTTTTTGATTCGTAGCCGCATAATATAACTATCCGACAAAAGCGATCGCTAGTGTCTACTGTCTTTTACTGGCTTATTAAGATACCACTACAATACTTTTTTTTGATAATTAAATTTACAGATTATATTTGTTCTTATTAAATAATGTGCCATAAAATATTGATATTTTAATACATTAAAAAGTCCAAAATATTAAGGAAATACAATGATTTTTATAAATTTCATTAAATAGTTTGATCCTTTTTATTGAAATCAAAACAAAATTCACCATTTTTGAAATCCTTTTATCCTTTGATATTAAAGATTTTTTTTTTTTTTTTTCAATTTGAAATCCGAGATTAATTCCATAGATTTTTGACCTAAGAATTTTGTGTTAATGGTAATTGTTAAATGCTTCATCTATATTTTTTAATACTATAAGGAAAACTTTTTGATTGATAATTCTTTGCAATGATGTTTTTAAATAATTTAATTTTCCATTGACTAAATTTATTTTTCATTTAATTATTGAACCTAAAATATTCCTTAATTCATATCATTACAAATATATATGAGAATGCATTTGATTGACAAAATTGTATAAAAATACAAAGTAATGAAAGCATCAGTTCAGATCTATTTATAACTATGCTATACTGTACTGATATTTACATTCAATTAATTTGAGAATAAAGAGATTAAAGAACCATGTTTGTTTAAATTACACATTCAAAGTACCATTTTAATTCATTTGTTATATTCTTTAACCTTAAATATGTATTTTATTTATTAATTTGCAAATTATATAGGAATTAAAAAAATTTAAAACCTTAACTTATGTTTCGTTTAAATAAATTTATTATCATTTCTATCAATTACAAGATATTTATTTTCATTTTGATCAAATGAATAATCCTTGTTTAATATGTACTGTTTTGATTACTATCCAATGATTATATGTTGAAACACTTTTATTAGTTGCCATAATGAAACCCTTCTTTAAATCATTTCAGTAAAATTGGAACCAACAATAAGTTATGTCTTTTTAGAATTCAGGATCTTGCTTATTATGATATATTTATTTTTATTATTTTTTCAATGTTCACTTAAATATAAACTGCTTACATTTATCTTAATAAAAGTAACCATAACCACAAAAGTAACCTGCAAAGAGGGCATTCCAAATTTAATGTACTGAAGAAGTTTTCTGACAAACGTCATAATTTCACATTTGTTGCAGTTTATAAATGAAAATTATTTAATGATATTTACTTTAAGATTATCAATTCAATAATGTCATCTGAGGACAATAATACAAAAACATAGCATATGTTCATTAAAGATAGAAAACAAATCATTTTTGTATCCTTAATTTACAAATGCTTTTTTTTTTTAATCTTCAGAAACAAAGAAAAAATATTAAAAACTGAGGGATTAATTTTTAAAATAATAGATGTTTAGGAAACAAATCTTTCTTTTCCTGTTATAGAATAGAATTTCTGAAAATAGAATTGTTTAGAATTAGAATATAACTTCTGTACTTTCAAATTGAAGTTCTACTCAAAAAAGACCAAAACATTTCAGTGTTTTGCTTTTTTGATTTACATGAGAAAAAGCAAATTTATGAACACAGAGTGTTTTATTATTTTTTTTTTAGGAATGCAGGGTGTTTTGTTTTTTTTGATTTCTGTAATTTCAATTAATATTCATTGTTTGTCTGAAACATTTCAAAAATTTCTGCAGGTGTAACAGCAATTGCAGTTTTGAAAACAGGTGAACTCTTAATTGGAACTGGTGATGGTCTAGTTTGCCGTGCAACTCAAGTTGAAATTCGACCAAAAGACGTTTCAAAACTTTTATCAAAAAAGCCAGGAGGAACTAAAAGCAAATCAAAAGTAGAAACTAAACTAAAAGAATTAGAGTGAGTAATTTTTTTACGCTTATTGTGAAGAATTAAAGATTATAAATAATGTTTCATTTTAATATTCTTCTTTAAGGGAGCAAAAGGAAATATAGTCAGTCGTCAATTTATGTAAAATTATTACTGGATTTGTCTACAAATGGGTAATGGTAACACTCTAAAAATAAATTTAAAAATATTTTTATCTTGTATATAAATCGAATACCAGAGATAAAAATAATGAGCAGTTAAATCAATCAAATGTTCATTATTTTTGTCTTTTGCTTAATTTTACATTTTTTAAATTAATATTCTTGTTTGAGAGTGTTTTTATTTTTCTTTAGAAAAACAGTTGTTAAGGGATATGTATCATCGATTGCCTTACGAGGAGATGGTCATCAGGTGTGTTATAGTTTTGATATTTTTGTTCAATATATAAGAATTGAAAATATTATTTCTGAATGTAGTTAATCACATTTATAAAAATTTCTAAAACTGTTTTTAACAAGCACATCTCTAAAAATTTTTTTTGATATACATTTTTTTCTTCTGTAAAAAATGGTTTTCAATCATTATTTAATGAGATTTTATCTTTAAATTTATTGGAAGCTGTATGAAAAATGTAATTCAGTAATTAGCATAAATATGCATTTTATTTTAAGGTTTTTTATTTAAATTAATTTAATTAGCTATATTTTGTAACATCTTCTTGGATATTTGTGCTCAACTATTGTCATTAACGTAATAAATTGTATAAATTTCTCATAAGGAAAAAAATACAATTAAAAACATTATTAAATTGATTTTTTGATGGAAAATATTACCATCTTATTTATAAATAACTCTCCATGTCTAATTATTTGATTTTATGGTTTTTAGACCAAAAACTATTTGTTAAAGTGAATGAACGGACTTTTTTGTGTTAAATCATCTCTCTCAAGTTTTAAGAATAATTTATGCACGGATATTTAAGAAAATGTACTCCTAAATATGAATTAACTGTTTTTGATCTGAATAGGAAAGATGGAAAAAGACATTTTCACATGTCAGGCATTTAATATAAGAATGAGTAGCATTAAATGCAGATATAATGAAACATTTTCTAATTAATATTCTTAATCGCAAAAAGCTAACATTTTCTAAACATAGTGTAACATAGGAAGATAACTAAGAGATTAACTGCCATTGTTAAAAAATATAGCCTCTTATTACGCCTTTGGTATCTAGCAACTTAACAAATGATCCTCATAAGCCGGTATCTAAAAAAATACACGACCATTTAAACAGTTTCTTTTACAGTCACATAGTTTAAGTTTACAGATTTTAGGAAGCAACAACAATCGTTTTTTCAACAGCAACATAAAAAATATTTGCATAAATTTTATTTGTATTTCCACTGTTATGTTTTCGGAAATCTTTAACTATTTGCCGTGGTAAGAAATTCACAGATGCGCGTATCAAAATAGTTAACTGTAATTCGCAGATAGATCACTCAAAGGATCCGATACCTTATAATCAGAAATGTTATAAAGCTGTTAAACCAGAAGAAAAAAAAATTGACCTAAGATTACACTCCTTGAATCCTTTTCTGAATTCCAGAAAACAATCATTTCAGTCGACAGGTTGTGAACATCACTTTTGATTCTGCCACGATCGCCTGGTGACGAGGTATCCCGTCGTTATCGATTCTCTGACAAAAGTCTCTCGACTTTCGCGGCATGTATTTCTGCTTCAAATGGTTAAAGGATCTTTCGCTGACTGGTTTTGTTGCATTTTATCAATGTATCTTTGAACCAGCATGCGGTGAAATTGTTGAATTTTAAGGTGAAGGGGTGTCACAGAATCTATATTTAGGGAAAAGGAATTTGTGTTTATAGCAGTCAGACTTGGGATTGGAACTCATAGACATTCGTTGTTGAATTTGCAGAACATTGGAACGATTTTTGAATACAATTTTTCTTAGTCGCGGGTATTTACTCAAAATTATATGAATATGCAACTTTCTCAAATTCACTTATTTGACAATAATCTCGACATAAATACAAATATTTTAATCAACACTAGAAGTCAACAGTCATCCTGACCTCGCATCATCTTATAGTCATAAACGGTTTAATCCTTTTGAAAGTGATTAAGTGATTATCTTTATAGACAATCTTCAGAATTTCATAATTTCCTGAAAAATTACCTTGCTCACTCTGTTTAACTATCTTCATTGCCAATACGAGCAAAAATAATGCCACAAAAACTCTTGCTTTTACATGTAGACATTTACTGATGCACGAGTGGATCTATGACCATTGACACAAGCATCTAATGCTCATAAAAATCATTTCACAACCATCTTAGGAGCTTAATTCGTAAATTTATTGGATAGAATGCTTTTGAAAAAAAAGTAAGAAAAAATAGTTTTTAGCAGTAAATAAACTATACTTTTACTGTCCATTTGCAAAACGTTTGTTTATTATGCACTTTCACCCTATTTTTTCTTTTTTATCGACGATAACTAAACAAGCTGGAATGATCACCGAAATCGCCACGAATTACTTAATGAAGACGTCATTTTCTACAATTCTCCTCAAAAATCTATAGAATTCTGGTGCATATAATCTTCATGATCGGGTAGACAGAAATTAATTAAAAAATTATATTTTTCAATCCCAAGAAGATCTGAAACTGAAAAATTCGTCAAAATCTGATTTTTTTTTTTTTTTTTTTTTTTTTTTTTAATGATTAGAATGTTGTTGCTTCATTTTTCAGTAGAAAATAGAATGATTTTATTTTTGACAAGTATAATTTTTGACATTTTCATCTTGAGATAAAATCAGGAATTTTCTCACTTAAAAGCTTCCTATTAATTTTTTTTACCATAAGTCCTCTTCATACTGTATACAAATTTAATTATATTCTTTTTGTTGTTGTTGTTGATTGAAAGAACAGATTTTTGATATTTATTATATTGCTCTCTTGGTTTGTTTTTTCTCCTCCTATAGACCAATAAAAACGATTGCTAGCTTTGATGATTTGTGAGTTGATACTGGACAGTCATTTATCATTTCAGACATTCCAATATTATTGTATACAATTTTTATTTCATTTGTAAAAAGGAAATTTTAAGAAAAATCCTTTTTTCATTTCCAAAGGAATGAAGAATTCTTTGTGTTTTAGATGGAAAATTATTTTATAACAAACAAAATTATCACACAACTTAAAACAAGTTTTAATTATAGAAAATATGCTACAAAATTATATTTGTATGATCCTGACTCATATCTTTCTTTTGATCATTGACTATAATTTTTTTTCTTCATAAAAGTACTTAAAATATAATACATTTCATGAAACAATGTCTTTTAACACGTTTTTCTTTTACATTTTATACAGATATAGTGTTCTACATTATGCTATAAAATTAATCATTTCAATTTAAAAATTGTTTCAATATATAATATTGAATGTTGCACCATTTTCACAGTTGTGCAGTTCATCCTTTATTTCATTCTGTGTTTTTCTTTACACTTTATTTTTCTATATATTTCCTAAATTTATTAATATGTTTTTGAAGTTATAAATTTATAACAACTATATAGTCATTTTATAAATGTTACATTATTCCATCATTCATTTTGTATTACTTTCTATTTAATAGTTTCTTGTTGGTTCTGGGAAATCGGAAATATATCAAGTGACACTTATAGGATTTCAGGCTGAGCGCATTTACACTTGCCATGGAAGTGCTGTTAATGATATTGTTTTTCCTTTGTAAGATTTTTTTTAAATCAAACAAAAACTAAATATAATTTTGAAGATTTTTTCATAGAATTTCGGTAGGAAAAGAGTAATTCTTATAAATTAGTCAAAGTAAATTTATTGATTTTTTAAACAATTATTTTTAAAAACTTTTCATTTTGTCAATTATTTTGTATTGTAAACAAAATAGATAAAAGATTTACTTCAATTTTTTTCTATTATTTTGAAAAGCATGTCTCCCATTGTAATCTGATAAAAAACTCAATGAATCTATTTGAAAATATTCCATCAGTTATACTGCTTATTATATAATAGTGTGTAAATTATCTTGTACATACAAAATTGATTGAAGTTAATCATTTATTATTTTTAAATCTTTTTAATGATTTTTATTTATTTATTTTGAAGTTTAGACTATCCTCTAATTAATAGTTAATTTTCCTACAAATGTAACAAATAAATTTTGAGAAGATAATTTGAAATTAACTTTAAAGCTTTTTTTAGATAATGCTGAAAAAATAATATAATTGTCATATTTAAATTAATATGGCAATTGTCTTCCATATTTTAAAGGATAAAAAAAGTACTTCTCTTCATTTAAAAAGTTCATCTTGTAGCTATTTAATAAAAAGAACAATAAATATAATATAATTCACTACAAAGTAGGACTCAATGATTTAACAACAGTTTTTTCATAATCCATACATGTTTGTAAACTTATAGATCTGGAAAAGAATTTAATTTACTCTGCTCTTATTTTTCCATTTTTATCTATTGAATTTGATGGATGTTAAAAGCTCTAAAATTAGTTTTAATATATGTATATATATCGAATTTTTATTTTATTTTATTATATTAGCTTTTTATACTCAAATATACTACTGTACATAGAGCACACATTTTTTTTTTTTTGTTAAAAAAGATTATTACTGCGGGTGTTCACTTTTGCCTTAAGAAAAACTTACACTCTAACCCAGAAATCAAATTAAATGATGTAATCATTCCATTTTTAGACGAGATCCGGTTCTTAGGCATAATATTTGACAAGAAGCTAACTTTCCTCCCTCATGTAAAATTATTATGGAAAAAATGTGAAAGAGCTATGAATATTTTAAAAGTCTTGTCATCTACAGCTTGGGGTGCGGATAGAAATTCTTTGATTAAAATATATAAAGCCATGGTGCTCTCTAAATTGGATTACGGCAGCGAAATTTATGGATCTGCCAGAAAAAGCGTCTTAAGAAAACTGGATCCTGTTCATCACACAGCACTCAGACTTTGTTCCGGAGCTTTCAGGACATCTCCTGTTAAAAGCCTTTATATCGAATGCAACGAACCCTCTCTTGATGTAAGAAGACGAATGCTGTCTTTGAACTATTATTTTAGAATTCAGTCAAACATGAATAATCCATTTCATAATTTTAAAATTCACCCGTATTTAAATAGACTGCAAGCGGCTAGAAAGTCGTCCATACCAGTGTTTTTTACAAGAGTCCAAAACTTCCTTTCCGAAAACCTGCTGAATCTACAATTGACCCCTCTTCTGACAAATGTCTTTCCACCTTGGAAAAACCTTAATATGCAATTTTTAGACCTGTTCAATACTTTTAACAAATCTGAGACAACAGAAGTTATTTATCAACAAATTTTCCTTGAACACAGACAACAATATAAAGACTTTCTTCCAATTTACACCGATGGGTCAAAATCATTTAATCATGTCTCTTTCGCAGTTATCTTCCCAGATACAGTAATTTCTTTTAAGCTTCATTCCTTCTGCTCTATTTTTACGGCAGAAATGACTGCGATTTTATATGCATTAGAAGAAATTTCTGAGAGACCGGAAAAAAAGTTTATTATTTATACTGACTCTCTAAGTGTTTTACAATCACTAAAATCATTTTACCTCCATCCTCATAATCATCCTTTGGTTTTCCAAATTCTAGATATTTTTAACAAACTAACTTCCCTTGATTTTACTATTTTGTTCTGTTGGATACCCTCTCATGTAGGAATTCTGGGCAATGAGGAGGCAGACAAGGCCGCTAAATTGGCAAGCATTCCGGTGATCTCATCTATTTCTCTGGGTGACATAAATAAGCACATTAAAAACCTCCTCTATTCAGAATGGCAAGCTCAGTGGGACCTTGAAACTAACAATAAACTGCATATTATCAAACCTCATATACAACCATGGACTTCATTACCCAATCGAAAAGCAGATACAGTATTTACCCGTTTACGTATTGGGCACACTAGATTCACCCATTTCCACTTGTTGCTTGGCGAACAACCACCTCAGTGTTCTCAATGTAATTGTCAAATGTCTGTCCAACATATATTGTCAGAATGTCCAAATTTCAATGCTCAGCGTTTGCACTTTTTTCAAAACACGAACACTCCATTACCTTTCTTACTTGGCAAGACCCCACATGCTCAATTTTTCGCCTTTTTGAAATCAATAGGTTTTTATCCACATATTTAAGTATTCTTCAGCTTTTTCTTAAAAAAAGTTTTCGCTTTTTTTATATAAAATTTTACATTTGAATCCTGAAAAAAAAAACATAGTTTGGCGCAGCATAGTCAACATCATGGCTCTTGTGCCAATAAAACCCAAAAAAATCCAAATCCAAAAAAGATTATTGAATTAAAAAATGCACTTTATTTTAAGCAAAATTTTATTATAAACATCCATAGATTATTGTTTAGTTTTATTTAATTTGTTCTCATTAGTAGTCTCATGTTTAACTACATAAAATTTACTTTATATATCTATATTTATATCTATATCTA
>JAPMOQ010018920.1:11768849-11787416 GCA_026543055.1 Argiope trifasciata
ATATATATATATATATGATCTCACAAACTATTGAAATGTTGATAGTAAATTATCTAATAATGCTAGCCTATAAAGTTTTGTTTATGTGAAAATCTTTTAAATATTTTTTTTCTCTTAAAGGAGTTACTTGCGTTTATAAATTTTAGAAAGTAAAGATAAATAAAATAGTACGTACCTCGTCATACCTCGGGAAAATTTTTCACGCTTTCATTAAACTAGAAGCATCTGCTTTTACTGTTTTTGTATTTAGTTACCTTGTATTAAACATCTACATTCAGTTTGATACATTTTACATATTTCTTCATCAAATATAAATAATTTGTAACTATAATACAATTTGTGCAAGCATAAGTATCGATATTATGAAGTGTAATATTTTTATAAAATCTTTATATGATTAAAATCGGCATTTGTCATGATTTTTTTAAGTTAATTGGATTTCTTTTAAACAAAAATTCCAGCAAATGCTCCGACTTATTTGCTACCTGTTCAAAAGAAACAGTTCGAGTTTGGAATGTTGCGTCTTCTCAAGAGCTTTTAAGGATTTCAATTCCTAATATGACTTGCAATTCTTTATTTTTGATGCACGATGGACGATCTATTATAAGTGGTATAGTATTTTTATTTTCATTTTCTGTTGTTAAAATGCATGTTTCTTTTAATATCTTTATTAAATTTTAATAATTAAATTTATTGTATTCTAGGTTGGGATGATGGAAAAATCAGAGCACATACACCAGAGACTGGACAACCTTTGTACATTATTGAAAATGCTCATCAGCGAGGTGTCACTGCTATTACTGCAACCTCGAATTGTTTAAGAATTGTTAGTGGTGGTGGAGAGGGAGATGTAAGAGTGTGGGATGTTACAACAAGTGTACAAGTAAGTTTTGTTGTTGTTATTTAAACTATAATATTATTTTCTTCTAGAATTTGAGGAAGATTAACAAGTTTCAATTACATCAGTTGTACTTTTTATGCTATTAATTAGTAGAATTCTTTCATATTTAATGAAGTTTCTGCCGATCTTGAAAAAAAAAATTATCTTATTATCATACTGAAATAAAAGCCTGATTCATTTTGTTTTAAATGCTATTCAGGAAACCTTTTTAAAGAATTCCTTCATATTAAAGGAGACACATAATAGAGATTTACTAAGTGCTAAATTTAAAAATTTTATATACGAGTAAAAAATAAGTTTCAGGCTAATTTTGGCTGCTATTCCGTTTTTCAGGTTAGTGACATTTTTATATAGTTTTAACTCTTTTTCTTTCCTTTTATTCAATTTATGTAAATATGCAAAGTGAGTTTGATTTAATAAACCGAAAGAAAAAAAAAGAGAAGGAAAGAAATAGCCAAATAATGAAGCATTGCAGCAATCCTGTCCTTACAGTTTGCAAGTTATGATAGATGTATATCGTTAATGCAAAAAAAAAAAAAAATGAAAAGTTTCTGATAGACATCCATATAAAATAATTATATAATTTCAAAGAGCAAAACACATCTTATAAAATGACGTCATTTTATCAGAAAACTGACATTTAAAAGCGCCTCAAGCAAAAAAATTACAAGCGCCACAGCAGTGAAATGCAAAATAGAATTGACGCCAAATTCCTTAGTATGGAGTTCCACAACACTTTTTTAGTTACAAAACGTCAAATTTGCCAACTCTTGCCCATTCCTTCAGCTTTCGAGTTAGCCTATAAGTCATGCCAGTGTTCTAGTTCAATAGGTGCTTAAGTCATTGGAAAGATCTGCTGCTGGCATAACTAGTTGTATGCTGTTATTGTAGAATATTACGGATGTAGGCTAACAGCAAAACAATTAATAGACTTTTCAAAATAAGTACTAGGCAAATAATTGAATAATACAAATTTAAATTGATATATTTGATTACTCCATTTCAGATGCATTGGTTTTTAATCCAGAAATGCTGGCGCATACATTTTTAATTTATATTAATATGGTATAGAGTTTAAAAAGTATGGTAACTCCTATAATTATTATTATATTAAAAATCGTGTTACCTTGAATTTATAAACACATTAATTCATATAATAATTTGTTAACACTATCATTTATTGTACAAAATATGCATTAGTTTTTTGAATATATTTCAGGTTCTAGTCCGAACAATGAAAGAACATAAAGGTGGAATCACTTGCATTCGCATGAAAAGTGACGACAAAGAATGCGTTACTTCTGGTGCAGATGGTTCTTGCATAATTTGGGATTTAGAGTAAGTTATGTAAAATTTTCATTTCATATTTAAATTACAGATAACGTTCATGAAAAATTTGCACATCTGATAGTTCAGTCATTAGGTGAGTCTTCAAGTTTAAGATCGTAAGTTCAAAAAGCATATTTTTCGCATTGCGTTTATGTGTGAACAAGATAACATAAAAATGCTTTGATTTGATAGGTGAAATTTAGTATAGGGACTTACAACCGAATTTGTATCAAATTTTGAATGAAATCTATTCATAGAAAATCTGTTCACTTGGTTATTCGATACTCCAAAATGTAGAGAGCTTGGTAAATTTGGTACACAGATTTTGCATATAATATATTGATTCTTATCAAATTTTCAGCCAAATCTGTCAAAGATTGACTGTCTGTACGTTGTATGTATGTGAATGCAATAAGTGGAATGTCTTAATAAAATTCAATATGCTGTTTTGCAATTACAACTGTACTTTTGTGTTCAATTTTGGTTGCATTCGATCAAACTGCATTCAAAACATATATTCGCACGATAAATTCTGTAAAAATGTTATAGTCATACTGAAGTGCTATGTTTCGTTGCTGTTATTCGTTAATGCCATATGAGCAATTTGTGGCCTCATCCAATTTCGATAATTTTAGGCGAGGGCAAAGAAATAAAACCTTAATTGGAGAAATGAGAGAAATTTTTGGGGTGACCACCCTTGCTGGCTGATATATATTAAGATTCTAATAAGAGTGATTCTTTTATTGAACTTCATCTTGTGACAGGCATTCCCCAGAGAGTAATCTGAGTAAATAATAGTGATACCTGGTATTCTGATTCAAAAGGCAACAAAATACACTTACTGGTATGCTTACGTCTCATTTGATATTTAACTATTCTTAAATTCTGATAGTTTATGATGATAAGATAAAAACTAATTTTATATATGTTAAAAGATAATAACTAATTTTACATATGTAGGTGCTCTGCAATAAGAAAATTTTAAGCATTCACATGATCAATACTGCTCTTATGATTCTTTAAAATATTTGGATAAATAAAGTTTTAAAGTTTTTGTATGCAAAGCTTAAATGCTATCTTGATTTAAACATGACTTAAATTTATAATCTATTTTAAAATTTTTCTAACTCAAAAATTGCTAACTATGAATAAAAATAGCTAGCTTGATTTTTTTAAACTGAAAACACCATGAGATAATTTTAACAACATAATGTAAATGAGAACTACTTGAAATTTATTAATAAATGTTCTGCCTGTTTTCATACATTTATGGGTAATTTATAAGCAGAGGAAATAAATACCTATAGTATTTATTTTGCTCCAAAAAGCTTTATTTTAGAATGTAACAAACAGTATCAATGTGCAAGACTTGCAATAATTAATAGAAGTTTATATAAAGGATTTGTTCATATTTATGCAAGATTTTAATATTAGGGAGAAGAAATTTTTTTCCATTTTGCTTTTTCTTATTTATTTTTTTATGCGATATTTATCAAATAGTCTAATTGGTCGCTCAAAATTCAATCTTTTTCAGGAATTTCAATAGGATACAGGTAGTTTTTGCCAATACTATTTTTCAAGGAGTGTGTTATGGACCTGGTGAACATCAAATTCTTAGCTGTGGTACTGATAGAAAAGTAACTTATTATGAGGTGTTAGATGGCACTCCGGTGAGATCTCTTGAAGCATCCTTGTCAGGATCCATCAATGCTCTTGACATTACTGATGATTGCAAAATTTTTGTCACTGGGGGAGCTGATAAGCTTATAAAGGTTTGTATGTAATGTAGCAATATCACTTTGCCTCACAAATTGTTACAAATCTATTTGTCTGTCAAAATAATCAGTTGCTTTAAGATTTTGTTATGTATTATTTAATAATATTTTTGTATGAATATCATTTTTCTGACACAATACATTGCATATGCAATGTGTAATTAAAGTTAATGTAATTTTTTAAAATAATATATGATAGTTTATTTTGTTTTAAATAGTATTTGTATTTTTGTATGAATAACATTTTTTTATATACAATACGTTGCATATGCAATGAATAATTAATGTCATTTTTAAAATAATTTATGATAGTTTATTTTGTATTAAATAGCATTTGTATAGTAGGAATCAAAATTTATATTCTTATGGCAGTTTATGATGCATTCTTATAATTAAAACATATTATTAAATTAAAAGAGGAGGGAAAAGCATTTGATTACTTGAGATCTAAGAACTTTGGATATCTTGAAATCTCAAGGATTTTTTTTTCCTTCTATATTCTCAAGATAACTCTATGCATTTATTTAATTTACCAGAGTTGGGCACTGATATTTAATTAAAATCAAGTAGCATTTAAACTTAAGAATTTTATTATAATTAGGTAAAATCACTGCTGGTGATGATTCATCTTTAGATGATAAGATTATTTAGAGAAAAAAAAAAGGAAAGTTTTAATAATCTAACTCTTCTTATAATCTCACTTTATAGTTATCATATGGATATTGTTAAAAGGAAAACAAATCATTTCCAATGGATATTAGCAACTTTTAGACAAGATAGACAACAGACAGTGTTCAAATTCTGAATTAAACTTTGTATTACTTATTATACTGTATAATTTTATATATTCCAGGCTGCAATGATGTGATTTGTCATTTAAAATACATTTTTTAACAAGTCTTCACTGATCTGACAATACTCTGGTCTTATATCTGTTTTTTTGCTGAGACTCTTCTGTAGTAACAATTGCTACTGCGGGAAAATGTTAGTCAAAACTCCAATGCAATAAACACTTTTTATAAATGATTAGCTTATCTAGATATGAACAGAATAAATATAATACTGAAAAAAAAATCTGATCATACATTTTTATTTGTGCTATAAATGCAGATTTATTTTAATTACATTGAATGAAAAATTAAATAAGCAATAGATTATTAATTATTTTATATATAAATTTATTAAAGATAATTCTGATATATGGAATTTGATCTATCTCTAAAACAATGATTGTAGAACTTGATTAAAGTATATAATTACTAATTTAACTTTTATCCTTTTCTTCTTTTCAATAGGTTTGGAAGTATATTGAAGGAATAGTAACTCATGTAGGAGAGGGACACAGTGATGAAATAACTGCCCTTCGAATATCTCCAAATAGAAAATATATTATTAGTGTGGGAAAAGATGGTTGCATTATTCGTTGGAAATTTCCTCAATAATATGTTTTTTATTCATTTTTGCTGATGTTTATTTCTTTTGCTATTTTTATTAATTCAATTAAATACGGCATCTTAACAAAGACTGATTTTATCAGAACTATTAGCATATATTAATAATAATAAATTATTTATATTTCTGGAATATTTATTGTGTTTATAAAAGTTTTTAGTATTATTGATACTAACATTAGCTGAATAGTTTTGCAGAATATATAATTGCTATGAAATTTTGCATTTATATTAATGTAAGATTATACAGTGTGTTGCAGTTGCCAATATTTTTATACAATTTCTTTTTATTTTGTTACATTTTTGTTTGTTTGATTAACACCACCTAATTTTACATATGGTTACTTTTTATATTTATATTTTCCTATTTATTTTTATGTGTGATGCTAGTCAAAGAAGTTTTTTGAAGTTATTTTTACAAATTTTATTTTGAATATTTTTTTATATTTTATAATGTCAACTTAGTTTACCATATTATCAAAGTGAAAAATTGTTTGAAAAATATATTTTTATTGAAATTTATCAATAATCTTATAATTTGCTTCTGCACGATTTTTTTTTTTTTTACATACAGATGTTTAATTTCTGGGTTTGTGCTATCTTTAAAATTTGAAACAGGCATGTCAATAAAAATAATCCATTAGTATAAAACTACATATTTAAAAAAGTCATTGTACAAAAGATAATTTCTTTCAATATTTTAAATAAAATTTACATTTTTGCTTCTTGTGTCTGATTTTACTTTATTGTAATATAATTCTATATTATACTAGTTGATATATCCAGCATTATTGTTGCAGATGAAAACATTTTCATGCCAAATATTTATAATATAAAGAATATACTTTTATGTAAAATATTAACATTTCTTTGCTGAACAGATATAAAGATGGTAAAAATACATAAAAGAATTTTAAAAATATTTTTATTACATTTAAGATCTACAAAACAGAAAGAAAAATCTTATGGGACATAAGTAATTTTAAAGAATCTCCTGCTAAATTTCATTTCTTATTTTTTCAGGCTGGAAAATGATCAAATTATGAGAACAATTATCTTTGCCACAAGCAATTTAATAACAAGTCATACATATACATACTGAGAGAAGCATTCTCTTTAATCATTAAAAATTTAAATTCTACTCCTTATCTTTATTTATTATTATTAACAAATCTTTAATAATAGCTATAGCCACTTGTATTCAAGTGAGAGCCTTATAGAATCAGATAAACTTTGTGGAGGAAGATATAATTGCCTGAAGTATCTTATTAGAACTAAAATCTGTAGTCTATATTTAACAATCCCTACCAAATAAAAATAATGATGTATCTGAAAAATGCTTAATATTGGTCAAAATAATACAATTAAATATAGGCTTTGGAATTATAAGTGGTATCAAAGACAATTTTAACTTTTATAGAATTTATTTTCCAAAACCATTTTTTAATAAATACATATAAATTTTTCAGTCAAAGAATTATGATAGCCCTTGTATTGGATCATATAATGGGTTGTACTTGACACACACACATTCATACACAAATAGGTAGATAAAGAATATATATATATATATATGATAGTGGCTGAGAGTGTAGCAATTAGCATTCACATGCACATGCTTTTATTCACGTCACGTTTAGACTGGAAGACTTGTTAAGCCTGTTTCATTGCCTTGAGAAAAAAACATTCGGAACTTCAGATTTTGTGATATTAAGTTCATACCTTATATCTTTAATGAGTAATTTTTGTATATACATTTCAAGTATCTTTTAAACGGCTCTAACGATTTGGTTAAAATTTATATTTAGATAAGGTTTTGCTTAAATATATATCTATATATATATATATATATACATATTGCTTATTTATATATTTTTATTTATTTATTTATATAAGAATCTCTCTTGAAGCGATTTTACACACATAAAATTATACTAACTATTAAAGTCCAAGAGATGGCGCCAGTAACAAACAGTAAGTTTATCCATTTAAGTCTTTTCTAAAAGAATACGATTTTATGTAAAAAGCAATATCCATATAAGTTTTTTTCTGAAAGAATATGATGTTACACACAAACACATAAAAGCACACTTTTTTTTTTTTTTTTTTTTTTTTTTTGCAACTAGATGTTAGAAAAGGTTTATTTAGCTTCCGCTTCTAAGTGTTAATAGTGCCATTTTTTGTTCTGAACTATATGGCTAAGGCGTGTGTTATGGGTTCTCGGTTCGAGTCCGCTTTTTACTTTATTTTTTTACTTATATATTTATATTTAATATTTTTGCTTTTTAAGTTTGTTCATATAAATGTCTTTCCTGAAGAAACTTGGTTTTTCGCATAAAAGAAAATATATTTTAGATTTAAAAATATATTCATATGTAATTAGTATTTGATTCGTATCTAAATATTTTCTTTAAAAAAATATTGAGCTAAGCTTGGTCTACTTGGTACTTATTTTTAAGAGCTCAGTTCCTACACCATTTCTTTCGGTCTTGCAAATGCCTAATTACAGATTTGCAATCTCAATAAAATAGTCTTTGTTATTTCGTGTATATAACAATAATTATTTCATTTCAATAGTTCGGCCAAAGTCAAATTAATAAATAGGCAAAGTGGGCGATTGCTTTCATTTTATATAAAAGCCTTGCAATCATTTTTTTTTTCAAATTAAAATCATTGTTTAGATCAAATTCGGAGAATTATCTTACTGACTTTCTTAATTGATTAACATTTAAACGTTTTATGTCATACTATTTTATGATTCTAAAAAGTTTAATGCTTTATATTCAAAAAGATGATGACCCCAATTATTAAATATTTAATTTGCGGTAAGAAATTTTTTTTAAATGTTTTTTTGTTTAAAATTTATCTTTGTAAAAATCTATTATACACAATATAGTGAAAGCAATTTTTTAGAAACCAATCTGCATTTTAACTTTTTGCTATTTCACCTCGTCAAAATTTGCTACTTAAAATTAAAAATTAAATTAAAGTCAAGATTTTTTTTTTTTTAAACTTTGAAGTCGAAAAGAGAATCCAAAACTGCATTTCCTAAGGGACCCTAGAAGGCCTTTTTCGGCCCTAATCAAACTAGTGGCATATTAGAGATAAACAGCGCTCAGAATATAACAAGATTTTTTTCTCTCCTCTACCTACCCATCTTAAAAAGTATAAACAGTTCCCGTTCTTTTAGAGCAAAAATATGTTACAGTTTTTCTTATTATTGTGCTATATTTTGAATGCTGAACAATATCGTGGGAATTCTCAACAATGTTATTGGGCGTTTTACGTTAGTATGGCATGATATATGATATTGTTATTATTTTGCCCTTTCATCATATTGACTTCAGAAAGGTGCATAAATCCCCTCTTGTTTCGTCTCCGTGATACTGTCAAAGATTTATGCCAATTACTGCCCGGCCCGATCGCTTTGCCACTGAGTCCAACAAAAGAGTAGTTCATTTTTCGGGGAAGGTTGATTAAGCAAAGCTTTTTTTTTTTTAAAAAAAAAAGGATTTATTTTAAAGATTAAAAATTTATTTATGTGTCATTCCTTAATCTATTTGGTAATGACAAAATTTTAATTTTTTGATGAAAATGCAAACTATGATTATTATTCTTAACATGAAGTTTCAAAGCTGATATACTAGCCACTAATTGCTACTTTCTCAGCAAAAAAATTATTAAAAACTTTCAACAGGATCCTTGGATCTAGAGATTCCAAATTTGGCACGAAATTATTTCTTGGGTAACAGTTATTCCATAAATATTCATTTAATTTTAATTCGATTTAATTAAAAATTAATGAAAATTTTCAACACTTTGTTTGAACAATGTCAGGAAATTTACTGCACAAAAGCCTTTTTAATGTAACTTTTAAATTTAAAAAAAAATCAATTGTTATGGTAGTTTTATTTCTGCGGAATTTGTTTCTCCAATTTTTTTTTTAAATATACTTTTTAATATATTTTAAAGAAATACTGTTCGTTCTTTTAGCTAGGGGATTTATACTCAATCACTTTACAGAGATATTAAATAAATATTTTGTATAAACGTTAACATGGCTTTAATTACGAGTAAATTTTTATAAAATAATCTATAGACAAACGAATCAATTCTAAAACATAATAAAAAATCTTTTTAGCTAAGTGGCTCGAATTCCTTTAAAAAAAATCCTAGCTGTTTACTATTTTTTTAAAAATATTTTATTAAAGTACATTAAACAAAACATTCCATTATCCTACCCCCACTTTTTTTTTCAGTGCTTTTTGATTTCTTGAAATCTAATCAAGTTGATTTAAGTAAATATTGAAATTTATTTTTGATAAAAATTAGTCTTCTCATTTTTTAAAATTATTTGGTTGACTGATATTTACGATAATACTTCCGATGTTTTTACCATTACAACGAAACAAATATAATCTAGATTTACAAATTCTCAAATTCAATGATACTAGATTAGAGTGCAAATTTTTTGCATACTTTATAAAATATATTTGTGTAAAATGGGATGATGTTAAATAAAATAATAGTAAAAATTTCAATATTTTTTTTATATCTATCCTTCACAATCGAAGGTACGGGAAATTGAATCCTTATCTTTCGCATTCGAATGCATATGATTGAAAGAAATCATTCGACCATAAGTGAAAACTATTCTTTTTAGTTAATATTAGAAAAATTATTGATTTAAGAGCTAATACTTGGGAAATAGGATTATATTTTATATACACACATGTATATAATATTTTAAAACCTAATTTAATTCCTAATTAATTTCTATCTTCATTTAATCCACATTAACTTCATTCTAAAATGAAAATACGGATCTTATTTTCTGATCCAATTCCCACTTTTTTATTTAATTAATGTTACACTCGCTTTATAAAAAGCTTACTTCTGCATGTTCTTATGCTCCGAGTGAAGGGATAAAAATTCTTAATGTTTAGCACTTCTGACAAAAATTCTTAATGCTTTGGTTTTTAAAGATATCTAAAATTACATTTCTTAAATCTACACGTGTCAAGAAAAATCTCATTGTAAAACCAATGAAGAGTAAAATTTTTGTCTGTATTTTGTTCTCGTGCCGTGATGTAGACTGACGCATTTCTCACTATTTATTTCTTGTGTAAAAATTATGCTTCCCGGAATGCAATAAAGCGAAGTTTTAAAATTTTCCAAAGCTTCTTCTATTCGGTTACGCAATTGCTAAAAAATATATTTGTAAATATATAAAAACTGTATAAAATAAAATACAGTCGATTCCGGTTAATCGGACCACATCGGGACGCGATCATTTTGGTCCTACTAACCGGCTGGTCCGATTACACGAACATGCCCTATGTTACAAGACGAGACGTGCTATACATAACATATTAAAATGTCATTATGACCTTTATTGTGCGGTACACACGTATGGCAAACATACAAATAAGAATTACTGTTGCTTATGAATTTTATTCATTGAAAAATAAATTTTACAAAGAAATTCTTCGAAACGATCTACACGATACTCAGTATGCGAAGCACAATTTAAAAAAGTTCTTATCAAATTCAAGTCAACATTTGAAGAACTTACTACCGAGCAGCTCGTTCTAAGAAACAAAGAGCTTGCTCACCTCCCACTGGTTCTTTTCCCTTTCGGACTTCCTGCTGTACACAGGCGACTTGTGACTTCTCTTTCATCTTCCCTGCCACGTTCTTTGGTCCGTTTAAACGGAATTTTGGTTCAAATAAGCGAATAATATTAGGCTTATGTACATAGGATTTGTTTCGGTTCTTTAAGATTCGGTCCGATTAAGCGGCTGGTCCGATTACCCGGTAGTCCAATTAACCGGATTCGACTGTATGTAGTTTTATATTTCTAATTCTCTTTAAAAGGCGCCTTATTTTGTCTTTGGTAATTAAAATTTAAAAAGTACTATTTTCCAAACACAGATAAACAGAATGATTTTATAATTATTTACAGCTTTTTTATAAAAAGGGAGAAGAATAGCTTTCACAAATAAATATGGAAAGTTTTTCGAAGAGAATTTGAAAATAATATAAATGCCTTTCATCCTTTCTTTTTTCATAGAAATATAGTTAAAGTCATTCTTTTAAATGGTTGCGTGTTGGTTACTGAATAAAGATATCTTTGTTTAGAGGTAATGTGTATCATCAACATTAAATATTCTGGTGCGAAAAATGTATGAATACTTGCACAGAGCTCAGTAGAAGCAGAAGACTTAATATTTGTTAGGAGAATTGTTCATTGTCTTATTGAGTGATAGATTGCTAATGACCTCTCACAAATGTGGTAGTTGTAAATGAGAATATCTTTGTAGGAGTGATAAGGGCTGTTGTCAGGCAATATACAAAAGGTCGATCATAAGGCGAGTTTTCAGAGATAAACTCTTGGTTACTTCAGCAGAAACGCTCGCACCTCAAACTGAATCTCTTATTATATGGAACGAGAACGTCATATTTTACAGTAAATCTGATTGTCAGATATTTAAGCTAGACTCAATGACTATATGTACTTTTCTACTGAAAGTTTTTCCAGTAAATAACTCTTTCATAAATTATTTTTTAAAGCTTTTCCAAACACCAATATAGTAATGGGATGAGACAAAAATGTCTTGGTCTTTAAAAGTATTGATATTTTATAAAGAACTTTTTCATAAAATTACAAACAAAGATGGTAAAAACTATCCTTTCAGGTCTATGATGCCATTTGTTATAACCAACAATATTGTGTTTTTCTATGCGTTGTTGCTTTAATTTCGGCTGGAGAGGATTTTATGAGGTCTAGATAACAACCTGAAATAAGATTAATTTAACAACATGACCTGAATACAAATGATCATGTGATTAATTTTAATTAAAAAAACTAATAGTAATGCAACAAAAAATAAAAAATATTAAAATATTACAGTAAATATTGTCAAATTAATTAATTATTTAATTTAATAAATAATTTTTGCCGAAAAAAGGTAATGAATTTTTAATGTAGATTTATTTTGCTTCAAATTTATGTTTTTTTCTGAAAAAATAATTTATTTATTTCGAAATATTGATAAAACATATTTAAGAAATCCCATTAACAGATATTAATTGTCTAATCATGAGCCACCTGTTGGTGTTTCAATGGCTGGTGCGCCTACACGGCATCATTTTCCGGTCTGTGTAGCCCTATAATTCAGTAAACTGGAAAAAAAATCGGATTAAAAAATCCTTGAATTCTGCTTTTATCAGCGAACCGCAAAGCCTGTCGCGAATTTTCGCACGCGCTATCCATAGTGGAAGTGCTGTACTTCCTCTGTTTTCCAACCGCCCTTTGATTTGAGAATGGGGAAAAGAGTTCGCATGATACATTTTAGCTTGTTTGTATCCCTTTTTTCGGTGAGTGAAAGTATGCATATTGTTCCGCACCATGTTTTCTTTTATTATCCTAAATACGATGGTTGCCCCACTATTCAGTCTTATCGCACGCCCTTTATTGAGAGCAGATGTGAATGCCGTTGGATTTTTTTGTTATTATTTTTTATTTTAAGGAAGCACGATTGGTGGAAATATATATTACCACCAGTCGTGATGTTTTGATGCTTTAACAGTGAGTTTCCAAAAGAGAGAACTATTTTGCATATAGTTAGTGTTAAATTTTATTAATTGAACTAAGTTCGTTAAATTAATCGTGAATTTGAATTTAAGAGACATCTGCAAAAAAGAATTATTTATATTAGTTTAAAGCTCATTCAACCCTTAGTTAAGGAGGTGAACATTTTAGCTCATTTTTTAAAAAGTCAAATAAAATTTTAAAATAAAAATTATTCAAAATTAATTATTTTATAACATATAGATTTTTCTTGTAGCATATATTGTAACTAAAATTAAAATTAATGTAGAAAAAGCTTATTTTTTAAAAAATCTAATATTTTTTATTCTAAACATATATGACAAAGATAAATGAAAATTAAAGTTAGGTATTATATAAAAAAAAATTATAAACTGACAAAGGATAAAATTCAGTTATTTTTACACAGAATTTTTTCGGTTTAGATTCTTGTGCACATACTAAAGCAAACTCCGAATGCATTTTAGACGAGGGTTTTTAAAGCAAGATTTTATAAATATGAAATTTCTGTTTTCTCTTTCGGGAAACAAAAATTGAATATGTTCCTGTATTTCCAACATGATTTCTGCTTATTATTAACCTCTCCTGGAGCTCAGCATCATATCCTAAGATTCGTTTCATTGCATACGCTATTTTTTATATATTATGTTATTTTCGATTCAACTTTTTATTTTGAAAATAAATATCTTGCATTAACTTCATTTTTTCATACATAGCAAGGTTTGTGTTTAATTTTGTGTTAAATATATGATTTGCCAATGCATAATCTACAATTTATCTATACTTATAATAAAGCTCAATGTGTGTGTGTGTGTTGGCGTCCAACAGGCCAGACCGTTGGACCTACAACTACCAAATTTGGTACATGTATACCTTGGAAATCAGGAATGTGCACCTCGGAGCCCTTTTTTCGAATTTTTAATTAGAATTTGAATTAATTAAAATTTAAGCAAAATTTCGACGTTTTTCCGCTATAACTTCCGAAAATATTATCGCACAAACATGGTTTTTACATCAATTTAAAGATTAAAAAATTAGCTATCTAACAGTATCAGTTTTTTAATTTATAACGCAAGCTTCTATTATTAACGAATTTTTAAAGATACTTTAACCATGTTTTTTTACCACGTGACTGGATAAAATATAAGAAAACAATGACGGAAGTTCAAATTTAAAAAAAACAACTATTATCGCAAATTAAATCTAAAGAATTAAAACTTTCAGCACGTGACTGGATAAAATAAATATAAAATGTGATATTTTCTTTAAAAAATGCAAGGCAAAGAGTTCTATGATAGTTTGCAATATTTAAATCATTAATTCAATAAATTATCTTTATTTACACAGGATTGAATTTAGACAGGATATGCACTGAAATCTCGACCTAATGGCATATTGCAATCATTAATTCACTAATTGTTTTTCCTCTTTTTCGCTTTCTTTAAAAAAAACATATTTAATATTTTGGAAGCATAACTGATAATTAAAACTGACTGATTTATAAAATTAAAGAATATTATTAGGAAAAGTATTATTTTAGAACTTCCCGTCCATCATCTTAAAGAAAATATTAATTTCAGGCCCATCAATGCCCGGAATTACTTCAAGGCTAATGAATATGTGATTTAATTTTAGAACGCATTACTCATGGCGAACCTGCTGGTCGCCAAAGACGGCTAGTGTTAAATAAAGATATTTCTAAAAAGTCTTTGTTATCTTAATCAAATTACGAAAACAATTTGTCATCTGGTACTTTCTTTTTTGCATGTGCCCATCTTATAAATTCAGCTTTCATTTTTTGGGTACCCTAGTCATAACTTCTTGCAAAAATCGAGCGTCAGTTACTTCATATAATTTATCGAGCTACGTATTATACCATTACATATAAACACTTCACCAATTATTTAGATTTACTAATAAGCACTGATTATAAAGTGGAATTAAGAATATTTCGCTTTGTACAGAACACGTACAAATTTGAATCACAAACAAAAATTTCTAAAACTTTCATCAAAAAAGAGTTCTTTTTCTTTTTTTGAAAGGTCGAACAATGAACATCGAAATTTTGAGTGTAATAGTTCCATGATGTCTTGAGTCTAGTCTCCTTTAGAAAATTTCATATGCACGATAAGTGCTGCACAAGTACGACAGTTTAACATTTTTTTTATGTCTGACAGTTTTACCAGATCATGAATATGAAGTTATAGCTAACTGAATTAATTGAAATGAAAAATGACCAACAGACCTATGTGTGTGTGCGTGTATAACAGGTCACAAGAAACACATTTATTTTAGAACTTACACGGATGCATTAAAAAAAGTTTAATGAATTTACAGAAAGAAAATGTACTTGAAACTTTACAGATAAAGAAGTTAATGATTTATAAACATTAAATCCAACTTTTAAAAATGTGTTCGGCAAATTAGATCTTTAAAGGTATGTGATTGAATGAATATTATTTTTTATTTCATTGTTGAATAATACTAATTAAATTAATTTAATTAATCATAAAAAATGCAGCAGGATTAGTAAGAATATGTAATTGAATAATAATTTCTAGATAATAATTTCTAATTTCTCTGATCATTCATTTAAAAAAAATGAAAAGACCAAAATTAACAGAGAAAAAAAATCCATCTAATTGGATTTTTTTTTTAAATTTAATGCAAGGGAAAAGCTTGAATTTAAAAAAATTACACTTTTGTTTCAAATAACGAGGTGGGGGGAATATCAATTTAATAGTGAATTGTCAAAGAAATAAAAATGAAAAGTATTTTACAATACTGGAAGAGAATATCACAAATTATACCTAATTTTTTAAAAAATATGATAGTTAGATTCATTATATCGTTGTGACAAAATTGGCATTGCTAAAAAAATTAATTTTATAAGGTTTTCAGTTTGAAACCAATATGTGAAAATTCTTCTGTGTTTTTTTCAATGAAAAAAAGTAAGCGATTTTAAAATTCGATTAAACTTTGAACTTAGATTCTTATTACATCACTATAGGTATTGTTGCATATTTTTTATGCATTAAAAATAAAAGTAAATTACTTGTGTCTACATATGCTTTGGAGGGCAAAACTATCGAATTCGGTAGAAATATACTTTCAAGGATGGAATTAATACGTCGGAGTGAATTTTTAAAAATCCCGGTAAGAATTTTAATTAATGAATTAGAATTTCAATCAATTTTACATATTTTCATTTTTTTCAGAAAATATTAATGAACAAGAATAAATTTTATATCATTTTAAGATTATTAAAGAAAAAATTTATTTTCCCTTTAATGAAGTCAAAAAAAATTATCATTCAAGTTTTTCTTACTTTGACAAATAAAAAAAATTAAAGGTATACGTTTTCTAATATACTGATGATGCATATTCATTGTTTCATCAATTAATATTATATGATTATGATATATGATCATATGATATTTAATGACAATTTTATTGTTAAGGCTACGGTTATGGATTTCTTTATCTGAAATATTAACAAAAAATAAATAAATAAAACAATTTTAGTTGGCAGATGGAATTTGTACGCTCTCATAAATATATTTTTAAATTCAGTCACATTGAATAAAAAGTTAGTAATTTTTTTTCTAAATGAGAGCTAATATAATGGTGAGTTTCATGCGAGAGTTTAAGTTTTAATGAGAACTTTTATAATATGAATATATAAAATTATTATACATTAAAAGAATGTTTATTTTTTAATCTCCATTCTAATTATAAAATTATATATTTCTATTTTAATTTTGCATCCTCTGTAATTATAATTTTAATCACCGAATTATAATATTTTTCTGAAATTAATATACTTCAATAAATTCTAGTATATGATATTTAGAAAATTTTACTATTAATCTATACTTCTTGTTATTTTTCTTTACAATACGTTTCGAAACTTAGTTTCACCTTCAAATTATTTCTTTTCATTTAGTAAAATTATTCTTTCAAGAAATATAAATGATTACACAAATATTTCAGTTTTTTTTTTCTGTAGTTGTTAAATTTGGTTAAAATGCTTTTATTTTGAAACAATATTTAGACCTAAGTAAATCTTTTCTGCATAAATTTTAGATTTCATTAGACTGATATTTTTCAGTTTTATTAAGTAACATTAAGGGAGGGAAATTTAACTATAGCTTCTGCATTGATAGTTTAACCCATAGGATAGTTTAATTAGGAGAGCCATTATTCTGTTGTTGTTGTATTCTGTAGTTGTACAAGTATATACAAGTTGGTAAGGAAAGGTAAATAACTAAAATAATTTATGTTTAAAACAAATCCGAGATAAAAATTGCATTAAAAATAAATTTATGTAATTAAAAAATTAAATTTTGAGTTTAACATTTAAAAAAAAATTGTCTATTGTCAAAAACTGGAAATTGTCAAAATTTTGATTAATTTTTAATTTAATGTAACAAAATTATTGTAGGTTTTGAAAATCGCTTCAAAGTGATTATATTGATCATTCGTCAAGTAAATTTGAGCCACTTTTAATGCATTGTTTGACCAAGATATTGTACATTTCCTCAATATTAATTGATATCCAAACATCGGATAACATCATAAAGATACCTTAATATAATTCTAATGAGGCAGCTTTATGCACAACAGTCTGTAGAACACTAGCTTTTGCTGTTTGTTGATATTTTCTTTATCCGTGGGATCATACTGCCATTCCAGTATCAATTATAAAATTCGTTTCCTGAATTTCCTCCTTTACTGCATCTAAAATTATTAAGGCTTGAAATTTAGAAATTTAAGAATAACTAATTTACAGACCAGGAGGCTGTAAAACGGGAATAATTCTATAGCCCTTTAAATCCCAGCAGTAAAATATTTAAAAATAAAAATGAACCAATGAATTAAAAAATGCATGGATCTTGAATGGATACGTTTTCTTTATTAATTTTAAAAATTGATCTTTAAAAAAAATTTGCAAAGAATTCGATTTTTTGTTTCTTTTATTGAAGAATCAGAACAATGAGTTGATATGAATTTTATCACGTTACGATCAAAAATGGCTCTTGAGCTTTGAAATATAACCAGTGCAAGTAGACAATAGCTGATGTCTTCATTTAATGTCTTGAATGTTTAAAAGTAGAAAAAAAATATTCTAAATTCAGGTATTTTTTATTTCCTCATTTCTCCTTCCCATAAGTTCTATTCCTTCTGCGGGGGGGGGAACATTTTTTTCACTGTTAACCGAACTGATTAAGCATTTTTGTTTATATTTACGTACGTAGACTGAAAATACTAGCAGTGGTTAAAATTAAAATTTTAAATAAAATCATTACGTAATTAAAATGTTTCGTAATTTAATAATTTATAATTATTACTTAATTAACGGTAAAAGAATTAAAACTCGCCCAATGTTGCTTCAAAACCAATTTTGGCATTTCAACGCTTTAAGTTTGTTTCTGAATTAACAGAAAACAGGCATCTATCTATCTATCTATCTATCTATATATATATATATATATATAT
>JAPMOQ010018920.1:11787516-11823312 GCA_026543055.1 Argiope trifasciata
ATATATATATATATATATATATATATATATATATATTGTTTTTATTAAAAGATGTAAGAATTATTGATGTTAAGTATAGAAATAATGATATTAAAAATTATCGCCGACCCTTTATTGTTAATTAATAGGTACCTCAAAATTAACCCAGTCTACAAATATCTGTATTTTTCATCTCGTATGTCTGAATATGATAAATGATATTTATATGGTAAATAAAACTATGAGAGTCCTTTTTTAGTTTCAATCTTAATAACATGCATTAAAAGCTATCGTATGGTATCTTTGAAAAAATTTTAAGACTTCAAATAAAACTTTTATGATGGATTATTATTATTTGTTTCCATTTCATTATTTTACTTCTAAACTTAATATTATTAATAGTATATATAATCATAAATGTGACGATTAAATTTTTATTAATTGTTTGATGCATTTGTAACTTTATATATTGTTAAATATTATGCTATTACTTTTTGTATAACACAATTGTGGAAGCAGAAAAAATCCTTGAATAACAGTGTTTTAAATAATAAATGATAAATTTTAGTTTGTAGAAATAAGCTGTGCAATGTATAATAATGTAACCAAAAAAGATTCAAAATCCCTGAAAACCCTTTCAGTGAAAATATGATTATTCATAAATATTGGAAGTATTTCAGAAAATTTAATGTAGTTAAAAAAAATTTAAAATCTTTACAATTCATGACAAAAATGTTTAAAACTTTATTTTCTAAATGAAGCTTAATTTAAAAAAAAGTTTAATTGTTCAAATAGAATAAATGTTAATATTTAACCAGTTTTGAAACATCAAAGTAAGTAGAAAGAATTCAAGGAGCCATTTTAATCTGAATTGGTAAAATTTTACTAATATTATTAATTAACTTTTCACTTTAATTAAAATTTCTCATATATATTTTGTTTTCCTACTTAAACGCATACAATTCTGAGAAATTGACTCGTCATTGAATATTTTTACCAAAAAAAAAGGACAGCGAATGGAAAATTTTAATTAGTGTGTTGTAAGCCAAGTTAATTTTATTTGAAAAACTGTTCCCTACAGGAAAACATATCATTAAATATTAATCATAAATCATGCTCAAATATATCTTCTCGGTAAAACTTATTACTAAATTAAATATCAACTGGGTTTGGCTAGTTAAGATTCTTCAATTAGAATTTAGTAATCTTTTTTAAATCCATGACTGACAATGATAGAAAATCTGAACCGTATTCTTTAGTGTTAAGTACTTGTAATGAGAAATTAATATTATAAAAACTCAGAAAGTGATAGTAGTTGTAAAGAAAATATCCTTAATTGTACTCATTGATCTGATTTAATAATATTAACATGACATGCCATAATTAAAAAATTCTCCAGTAAAAAATATTTCTTGATAATCAGATGGTTTTACAATTTGTTAATACTATCTCCTTTCATGTGCTAGTTTCTGGTCAGGTAAAGTAATATTTCAAATTTATGGGTTCACCATTATTTTTGCCATCGAATGTTTTATCTTCTTTTTTAAGTAAAGAAATTATAATCAAAATAAACCCTGTTTCTGTCTTTTTATTAAAGCAGGACAATAAATTTTTTATCCATAAAAACTGTAATTGAAATATGTTTACAGATGTTATTTCAAATTTTTTTATATCTGCATTAAAAAAGAATTCATATATAAACATCACTTTAATTTGCAAAATCCATATTTAATATTCCATGTAATGAAATTATGTCTAAAAGGTCACTGAAGGGATTCAATATAATATTAAAACATTATACTTATAGATACATGACATAATGCTTCATTAGCTTTTACTAAGATTTCTTCAATTTTCTGTGTCATCTGTAGATGTTTTGAATAAACCAGAGTATCTTTAAAAAAATTTTTTTTAAAGGTTTCATGATTCTGCATATTTATTTGCATTGCAATGTAAAAAAAAATTACCTTTTGTTTTTATGGTTTTTAGAATAATTTTTTTCAGAAGTTTAAAAAAAATAATTAGATGTACTTCAATTTTATTTTCTCAGATAATTATCTATCAGCTAAAAAAATTTTACTTCCTCCCAAAAAAAACATATCTATCAAAATAGATTTTTTCAGAGAAAAATAATCTAATGAATGAAAAAATCTCTATTAAATTTTAGAAACACTATTTGATTTAAGAGACTCATTCCTTACACTTTTATCACCATCATTACACTACTTATAATTTAATGTAATATAATTAAATAAAAAGTAGAAGAAAAAATATACTAAAATACGTAGAAAAATACAACATTTATTTACAAAACTATTTACATTATAATACAATTGGTAATTTTGCTATAAATTCATAACAAACAATAATTCTAATAAGCTTACATGCATAACTCCATTCATGTTGTTTATGATTAGATATAATTTTTTAGTAGCTAATAATGTTTTGTAGTTTACAAAATTCCATAATCTTTTATCATTGCACCATCAAACATCTCTGTGCATAATCTTGTAAAATAATGCATTTATAAAACTAATTGCACGATGAATATAAAATATTCAATTTATAATATTCAAATTCAACAACGTATATTGAATTCTCCATTCTTTCATATTTAAGTATCTTTATAAAATTTCTATTGCTTTCACTGCTTACATTTAAAAATATAAACAACTATAAAATACGAACAATTTTGTCTTTAATGTCTGATTAATAAAAATTCATTTAAAGACAAATGAAATACTGTACATTATCTTTGCTATATAATACTATACAAATACCATACATAAGTCAGAATTTTTTAACTGTTTTAATAACAAGTTTTGCTTTATAATATTCTTGAATAATTTCATCTATATTTTATTGTAAAAAATATTTAAAAGTCCCAAAGATCAATGCAAGGTTGATTAATTAAAAGTTATTTACAAATTAAGAAACAGTATTTTTTCTTTCAAAATAGTATTAATAATTTAGATGAAAATTAGATGAATTCTAAGAAAAAGTTTGCATCATAATGCTTATTTCATCTTTCATCAATGAGCACTGCTGAAACACCAAGAAAGTTTTTTTAAGAAGCAAATTATAAATTGGAAACTTATACTTAAAAAAATATTCTAAATATAAAATCTTGAATAGTACATAATTCCATTCATAAAATATCAGATACATACCCAACAATTGTCAGCAAAATATGCTCAAATTATAATTGAAATAAGCTGTAAATAAGAAGTCTGTCATTATTGATCAAAATTCCTGTAATCACACAATTTCACTCAGCAAAATAAAAGTTCATTTCACTAAGTTTAACGTTTTTGACTTGAATCCTTAACAAATTTCACTAAATAAAATGTCAACACAGGGAAACTTCACAGGGAGGTCACTTATTAAAGCAAGTTCATCAATTTATGGACAATTTTATAACTACTTGCTTTTAAAAAATTGGCCGTGTTGAAGGAGGAGTAGGTGTATATAGAGGATAAGTTCCTGTTTGTGGATTATGATTCAAGGCGGCCAACTGGAAATATTCATGATACATGGGCGTTTGGTAGAATGGAGGAATAGCTGTTTGAGGTGTCCCTGGGCTTGAATGATTACTCATCTGACTGTCAATTGGCTCTTGTTTCACCACCGATGCTTGAGACACTAATCCTTGATTAGGTGACACTGATGAAGGAGGTGTAAGAGGATGAGGATTTGAATAATATGTTGGGGTAAAGTTACCAAGACTTGGATTTGAAGTAACTGGCATACTTTCGGTATTTTCAATAGAAGACTGATTGTTATGCTCCGGGGTTCTTTGCTGAATTGGCGCTGAATGATGAGACTGAAAAGAAGGCGTGTTTCCTTCACTTCTACCCATATTTTCTGGATAAAACATAGGTAACTTGCTAGTTGGCAAGCTTTGATACTTGTACATTTCGTTCTTTGAGGCTCCTTGGCTGATCGAAGATACTGTTGCATATTCCTGGCTGGTTGCTGCTTCACTAGGATAACTGGTTGGAGGATAAGGCCAATTGGAAACAGCATAAGGATTCAATGTTGCTGGAACAATGGTATGTCGGGCTTCAGAATCGTAAGATCCAGGTTGCTGACTGATGAAGGTTCTAGGATCAAGGGCTTGATGAAAATAAGGCATATGGTATGGCTGAGCATAAGGCGGCATCACTTGTTCAGGTTGCTTTGGTGTAACTTTCGGCTTGCGTCTTGGCCGATACTTGTAGTCTGGATGGCGAGTCATGTGCTCTTGTCGCAAACGTTTCGCCTCATCAATAAAAGGCCTCTTTTGTTCCTCTGATAGTTGTTTCCATTCAGATCCAAGGCGCTTGCTGATTTCAGAGTTGTGCATCTTGGGATTTTCCGCCGCTATTTTACGTCGCTGAGCTCGAGACCAAACCATAAAGGCATTCATGGGCCTTCGTATTCGTTCTGGTCCTTTCCCGCCTCCTGGAGGATTGGACGTGGATTGAAGCATCTCGTTGACACTAATAAGAGATGGTAGTGTATTAACATTTCCTTCAGGCATTAAACCACTGCTGTGCATCATCTTGATGAATTTTCACTTCGAAATATCCACAGATTATCAACAAAAGTTTGACGTCGCAAACGGCGTTTACTCTGGCAATATAGCTCACAGAAAGGCAAGATGCGTTAAAATGCAGCTCGTAAAAGAAAACTTAACTCGTTGCAAGTTCGAGCGAAAATGATATGGTTTAGAGTTTGCTACTGTAGGCAATAACCCTAGTAGAATGCCATGTGACACTGGGGGCGGGGTTTGTTCAACCGAATCAGAGAGTGGGGAGAAACTTTCTTTCAATAGAGAAAAGGGGAGTTCGCTGTTAACCAATCATTTCGGAGGGGTGCCTGAGAGCGTGATTTGATAGCCCCAAGTTGTATACTCCTGCCTAAGCAAGGTAAAGCCTACGAATACGCCTCGGAAAAATGAATTTCTGGAACATCTTGTACCTGAAATACACAGAAAATTTATTTAGTTACTGATATTTCCTTAAAATTTCTAAATTATTCTTTGGTTGGAAATCAAATAAGATTGTGTTATAAATATTCAAAATAGATTCAATAGATTAGTATAACTTTAAAAAAAACTTTTTTTAAATTTCAATTTTATCTAGGAATTAAATTTTGTTTCATATTTGAATCTAGCTGAAAAATCTTGCAAAGTTAAAAATATATCATACACATAAAGGAAAAAAGTTTAAAATTTAATTGAACTTAAAGTTTTAATCAAATATTTTAAACACAAACTGAATAATTTCAGGGGGAATAAAAATTGTTATAAAGCTTTTCTTTGTATGCTTTTGTTGAATTCATTGATTTAGTAGAAAACTAAGAACAAAATTTAATAGTTAAATGCTGCAATTTGAAACAAAACAACCCTACAAATGCTTTGATTTTTTTAAAATACCATACGATTTAGAAGAATAGATATGACTAATTCCTTTTAAATCGGTAAATAAAAAAAGAGCTTAGATTCTTTTTCCAGAGCGAAGTTATAGATGAATATCAAGGTTAAATTTGTCGGTATATTTATATTCCTTTGACTTTTTTTGAACAAACTTGTAAATTAAATACGTAATGCTATCTGAACAGATATGACAACTTGCTCTTCGTTTTTATTCAATTACAGCATATGTCATTATAGTCCCGAATTAATTTCAAATGGTCTAAACATTTTAATTTTTCAGCATTCAAAACATAATTCTATCCACAAATTTTGAAACCTCAGAAGCTTTTAAATTCACGTTAAAATATATTACAAGCGTTCTTATTTGCAATAGTTTGGAAATCGTTTCTTTCAGATTACTTAAATCATTTGGTAATTTTTTGTTTCAAGAAGACATAGAAGTGAGCAACAATTTTCACGTGTGTAGCTGTGATAACATACAATATTTTTTTTTTTTTTCAAAAAATTGCAAAAGATGCAGATTTAATGAAATGTTTTTTTTTAAATTGAATTCATTTTGATCATTTTTTTAAATATATATTTATAGTACAATATTATATTATATATATATCAAAAACATGTTACAAATTTTTTGTCATTTTATGAACAAAATCTTAAGATAAAGTACACTATTCCTTCACAGATATATAACTTTTAGACATTTTTGGAGTTACTGCTTGATTTTAAAAGTAAGCTTCCATATGTTGAAGATAATTTGAATTTGGCTATAACAAAATAAAGTAGTATTTCTTTTCCTAGCAATCAAAAGGTTTCAAGTTTAAGTATTTCTTAAAAAGTTGAATGTTGAATTTTTTTTTCAATCAGATAGCATTTAAAAGATTCCTTGATGTTAAATAAGCCAAAATATATTTTGCAAAAGTCTTAAAAAAAAAACAATGCAATTTTATGTCCTAAATGCATATTTTGTAAAGTAATCTAAACTAGAACCCTTTGTCCATTGAGAAAGTTTCCAAACGTAATTAGAACATCTTGTTTCGAAAAATGATTGAATTATCTAACTTTTCAATTTGTAATTAAAATTTCATTAAATATTAATGACAATCGCGTATAAAGGCAATTTTCCCTGCGTTTATAGAATTACCTGTTGTATTAGTAATTTTTAAAGAATGCAGTGGCGATGTTCTGGTGTTTTGGAGTTCCGCGATGTGGTGATGTGGCCGCCAGCACTTCCGCATCATAATTTGGATTAATTATTATAGTTAGTAAACTTAAAAGAAATATTAATTCAACTAGTTTAGATGAGCACATAAAGCTCTAGCCTCATGAAATTTGGTATTATTGTTTATTTAATATGGGCAAATTGTTTATAAAGAAATAACATTTTTATCATTAAGCGGGGGGGGGGGGGAACTTTGCTTGTGCCTTACTATTAAATAGCAGTTTAATTATTTGCTTATTTTTTTTTTTTTTGAAAAAAAAAATCTCGCATATAACTGTCTATGGTCGAAATAGGAGTAATTTTGAGTAAATAGAATTTTCAAATATTGATAAAATATGAATTTAAGTGTGTATTCAAGAATTTTTTTATTTGAAAGAGCTTGACTGGAATGTGCTTCATATTCTTCGTTTTGTTAGCCCTAGAGAATGCTGATGTTCAAATGAAAATCCATCCCCATTTCAATTGAAGTCTAATGTTAATTTCGGAAAAGTCGTTTGCTTTAAATAAGCGCTTGAAGTTATTAATACTACGTGGTTTAGATTAATTACTGGACAATTAATACAAAAACAGACAACAGACGAAGACAACTTTGGAACAATCTGTAGCTGAAAAGTCAAAGATGAGCCGTTTCGCAATTTCATTTAAACTATTGATCAGGAAATAAAGGTTTAACAGAAGTTTTGATTAACAATTCGATGCTGAAGTTATCTCTTATGTGACCAATTGTTTTTGTAATGGGAAACTGTACTATATAAAAAGAAAGCAATAGAGTGCATTTCTAGCCAATGTTATTTTGTCAGTTACTGTCGTCTTTTAAGTTACATATTTATTCACCTTCATAAGAAATTAGAGTTAGAAGCAATTTACTATTGAAATAATCCAAAGTAACTTCATTTTTGAAAATTAGAAAAATTGGTTTGCTTTTTAAAGGTTAGATGTCAAATTCCATTCTAACTGGCTCATTTTTTCAGCATAAAGTTTAGAAGCCAAGATAAAAATGTTACATAACTAAGAAAATTATTCTCAGTGAAAAATAAATTAATTACATTGACTTTAAAAAATATTTTAAATATTAGTTTGTTATGTAAGTTTAAAACATATAAATGGTCCTGCAATATCATAGCTTCCGTTCTACATCCACAAAAAGCTACAGGGACGAAATCATCCCCCATGCTTCTTTTCATATTAAAGACGACGAGGGAAAAATGTTAAAGCATGAGAACTTTCGTTTTTTCTGAATGCAGTTTCTTACAGCTTTTCATCTCTCTTCAGCTGCTCAATGCAGCGGAGTAATCCTTCACAACAGGCTTGTTACAGTTTTCTCAAAAAACGCCCCGCAGAGGAGTACGCTATTTGAGTTTTTTAATCATGACATTGTATGGCTACACAATATCGAATATAATACCGGAGTGGGAAAAAAATAATCTAAACGTGTAATTACAATCTTTTCATACCATAAAACGGAATGAAATTGCCTTTTAAAAATAACTGTTAAGAAAAAAGGAATATCTTTAAAATCTTGCTGATTGAATCGAATCTTTAAATCAGCTATTCTCACTAATGAAATTGATTGAAACGCTTAAATATCTTAAAGTAATTTAACACCTTTAAATTTTAGTTGCGTATATATTAACGAAAACTTTATTGCATGTTTTTAAATTCAAGTTTCAAATTTATATAAATTCTTTTCTTTTTTATTATTTATTTCTTTAAAAGAATAATTTCACTTGCTCTAGCAGCTTTGAATAATATCTTTAAATACTTGCCTTTAACCTTTTATATTTGAAGCGTATTTAATTTTTTGAACATGCGAAGGCAATAAGTTTTACTCGAGAATTCATTTATTTCTTATTTAGAATATATACTGTTGCTTGATATTGAAATAACTTAAGCTATTCAGAATTTAAAAAAAAACAAAAAGTAAAATAAAGCGAGAGATGGAAGAAGATGAAGAAAGAAAGAATGGAAACAAATTCAAACGAATATGGAACGTTCTGATGCTTCAAATGTACACAAAGAGTTCACTTACATTTTGTACAGTTATTTATGTTTGTTTTTTGAAGTATCAATAGGGTTATTTGGAGATGGATCTCGTTATTTTGAATCGTGGTCAGATGGTGAAAATGTTTCCTCTCCGTCCGCGCTCTCCCAACTTCCTGTCTTACGGAAAGGGAGATAATAAATTTGGATAAATAAAATGGGTATGTGATCTGCCTGCTTACACGGCGTTTCTTGGATGGAATCGGGCTTCCAAGCTGGAATATGGTCTTATACCGTCAGTCTTCACAGTCCTTTCTGTAATTTTTTCTTCCTGCTGAATACGGAGAGAGAGGGAAAAAAAATTATTTTAGACGAGCAAAAAAAAACTTTCATACTTCAAGAGTGAAATAACTACGCTATTTAATTAAAATGCTTAATCTGATGAAAGTGAAATTAGGTCAATAAAAGATATTCTCTGGACTTCAATACATTATATTGTTTAGTGTTTGTTCACATATAAGTGAGTCGTGCTATTGATTCTGCCAAATTACCGAAATAAGCTGAAATTCACATTAGTCTTAAGGACAATTCTTTAAAAAATGAGCATGAAATCGTTTCATAGGAAATAAAGTAACATCGATTTTTGATGTTCACTATTCGATGTATTACGTGGGGTTTTAAGGCCGCGGTAGCCTGGTTGGTAGAGCGTCAATCTCGTAACCGAAAGGTCGCGGTATCTGTCCTCAGCTTGGCCAAAGACCGCCGGATTGGCTAATGGCAGTTGGGGCACGTTAAATATGTCGAGACTGCAAAGTCCTCCAAGCTCCCATAACAAAATGATACCTCTGGGGATACTGAATCAGGGATGAGTCGGTCTCTGATTTGGATCTAAATTCCGACTTGCTGATGGATGAATGAGTGTATGAATGAATTCGACCACCCCCTAAAAAGGGTTGTGTCGTGTGTGTGAGCTAGAAGTCGGACTTCTGCCCTCTGGGAGCTCAGGGGTATTTACCCTCAGAAGCTACTGCACCCCCTTTCCGTGAAAAACACGGACAAGACAACAACAACGGGGGGTTTTGATATGACAATTTTTGTGTCTATGTAATGTACTTTAAACTTTTGTTCTTGTATATAATAATCGAATAACTTTTGTATTTGTAAATTTCATCAGAATTATTAGTAACTTATCTAGGTTTATGGGTGTTTTTATTATTAAAATTGTATACGAATATAAAGGACGCATTGTAATTGACAAAGAAATACGAACTACAGATTTAGACAAATCTCTGCGTCATTCCTACTAGGATTGACTTAACAAAACTCCCTGCATTTATTTTATAATTGATGACAACATTGAAGGAAACATGAAAAAAAAAAACATATATTTGAAACAAAAACAGCACAACACAAACCATATTATCTTTCGCCATATTTTCAAAGTCTTTCTTACTTCAGTTGCTAATCGCGAATAGAGAAATTTCCCTCTCTCTTGACGCAACATTCTACGCTTCAGATCTCCCTGAACCCCCCAACCCTCCCCCTTTAAATATAACCGCACGCACACATTGAAACATTATGTCTGTTTGTACTTCAAGGAAATTTTTGGCAGACGATCACGGCAAATAGCGACCGCAAGGTTTTATCTCCACTTTTCCATATTCGGGGATAAGCCCCTTGCAGGGGCTAGGTGCCTCGTGAATTTAACTCATATAGCATTTAAACATTATGTCTGTTTGTGAACAAAACTGAAAAACGATTTTAACATGAGTTTGATAAATGGAATTATAACTACAACTGATTTTATCAATTGTTGATAGAAATCCCTTTATTGGAAGTTGAACTTTTTGATTGTTTAAGTACAAGTGCATTCGATAACTACAAAACGAAAAGAGCTAGATGGAAAAAATTTCGAACACAGCTAGAGCATCTAAAATATAAATACTTTGTAAATTTATTTATTAATTAATCCATCTAATTGTAGACATCCGCTTGCTTGTAAAAGCCATCTCTTAAATGGAATGCTTTAAATCAATGAAATTTAGTGTATAATCTTGTGACTACATTTATAGTTTCATGCCAAAATTGGTGGCAAATGACCAACAAAAGAATGTTCATCATATGTATTCTCTTTATAGATCCAGGAAAACTAAAGTTTTTACGTCTATAAAACAATTTTATGCCCTTTCTTTTATAACTCTTTGAAAATCATTTGAGGATTAGTTTATTTCTGTAATTTCGTAACCATTGCCAAAGATTTACATTCCATAACAATGCTATGATAGGTATTCGCGGCCTTACGAAGGAATAAAATTTAATCTGTGACCAATTTAATGCGGAGGATGGAGGATAAGACTTTTATTGGGAAGTATGAGTGTAAACTTCGTGGAGACCACTTACGCTATAAAAATAGTACATGTATGGCAGGTTTTTATAATTCATGCCATTTACAGGAGTGCTAAGAAAATATTCTTAGTTTAATGATGTTTAGTGTAATGATCGACTTAGATTTAATTTATAAAACTGTTGTTGGCAAGATTTATTATAACTTAATAATTCTTATGCACTATGGATTGTGTCATGTGGCATGAATGATTAAGGAAATCAGCCAAAGCGTTAATAAGGTACACCGTTAGACCTGAATTACAAAATTTTACGCGTATTTACTTTTGAATGTTAGATGCTCATATAGAATGAGTTTGTCAAAATACTAATTTAAAACTCCTCAAAATAGGAGTATTTTATTTTTAATGAATTTTCACAACATGAGACTAGATCTTGATAACATAGATCTTGGAGCCCTTACGGCCTCGATAAATACGAGCCTTTTCAGTACCTGTTCGATATAATAACTTCGAAGCATATCATCATATAAATAAAAATATCATTTTAGAATTTTAAAGTATTAACTTATCAACGATACGAAATTTATTATCATGCACATTGATTCATTTTATTAATCAAAATAACTCATTGTCTAGAATATTTATCTAAAAATGTAAAAGATTAAAAATTATTAAAATTAAAGTGCTCTACATTACAATAGCATTTTTCCTTGTTTTAGTTACTGCCTTTATATATGCGTACATTGTAACAATACTAAAAACATTTTATTTTGCTCACATCATCGTTGCTTTAGGAGTATCACATTTTTAAAAGAAATATAAAGCCAGACAAATCAAGTTTAATTCATTCTGGGATGTTTCGAAGCAAAAGTTTGGAACTTGTTTAATTTTTTTTTTTTTATTATATAAAAAGATGCTATTGACTAAGAATTGTCTTTAAGTGAAATTTAGATTACATTTGAATTTATGTGAATATTTAAAAAATAAATATTAATATTTATTTGCTGTTTAAACCATATGTATAGTGTTTTAAATTAAATTAGTAATTGCTTTCGTTTATTGATAGGAAAATGAGAGAATCCAATAGGGCGAGAGGAATCTTTCCAAAGCAAAATAGTCAATGACATTTTTATTCGCATTCGGCCTAACACAATACAGTCGGAAAGGAAAAAAAACCAACGGAATATTTCTGTTGTGTAAACGGTAATAATCAGGATTCATTTGGAAACAGAAGTAGGAAGGATGGATGTATACTTTTTTTTTCTCTTTCGGTTCGGTAATCCGAATCCAGGCTGCAGCTTTTGATTCGTTCTCATCACAATAAAAGCCACCAAATTTCTCCCCTCCCGTGTTTCTTGCTGTTGAAAAGAATATTCCACCACTCCATATAATACTTTTTTCTGATTCTCTCCCACTTCCCTCATAGAGTACCTTTTGTGTCCCGTCTTTGACCTTTAAGTTTTCAGCTGTTTCAACCGATGAATAACATGTATGCTTTGTCGTCCTCTTCATTTTAGTCGCATACCCCATCATTCGAAAGTTAAACGACTATCTGATGAGTAAAATTGAAATTTAGAATGACACTAAGAAATTCAAATTTTTTAATTGAAAATAACTGGTTTTTTTTTCTCTTTGTCCTTATTTCTAATTTACTTAAATCAAATTAACAGTACAGCATCGGCCAGAAATTAGAGCCGTGCCCAATCGACTTTTGGTTTTTAAACGCAGACTAATGGTGGATTAACCTGTTCTGTAATGGGTGTCAAATTACGTTAATCAGTTTTCGATTACATTTTTTAATGCTTAATAACAGTTAAGCTGTGTTTAATAAATTTTATATTAGAAATTTAAACATAATTTATAATTTATTCAGAAACTGAGATGATTGCGCAATTTTTGTAATCTTTCCAAATTGAAAATTGCATTCTGTTTCTATTACACCAAATGACTGAAAATCCGATCCATTTTTGTTGGATACCTTTCAAAAAATAATGTTTTCTTGAAATTATCCTTCAGTTGTTATTTACGATAAATAATGCGACTTATGGTGGATTAATCTATTCTGCAATGGGTGTCAAATTAGGTACATCAGTTTTCGATTCCATTCTTTTAAAACATAATAAATTGAATTTTTATTACTCGCTACTCATTTACATTTTTATTGGGACTAATTATTATAAAGAGAAAACTATTAATTTTTTATTAGTAGTAGGACTAATTATATAAAGAGAAAATCATCACATAGTTTTTATCGACTAAAATTGTTATAAATTTAAAATTATCAAATTGTTCTTCAAATAGAAAATTGCCATATGGAAAAAAATTATCAAATAATTTCTGTTAGAACTAATTACAAAGAAAAAGATATCAAAACGGGATGGACATTAAAGTAAGACTTTTCCTGTTTATTTAAAAAGCGAGATATATCGACATCATTTACATTTCAAAAATGAAATTATAGAATCAAATGAAATTTACAAAGTTTATCTCATTGCAGTTATTAAGAGAATATTTTCATATATATCTTGGTTTTAATAAATTTAATTCTTTTTATTGCCCTTTATTTAAATGTTTCTATTTCCTTAACGTTGCATTTTCTTCATACATACGATCATTCATGCATCTAATAATTTCGATCAACTTTATCAGCTCCTTACTATTTGAATTCCAAAGAATGTTTAGAACATTAAATTCATTCTCACAGAAAAAACCGGCACTTTTTTTAAAAACTCATATTGTGGAAGAAAAATTATTATTATTACGTAGTTGTTATTTTAAAAAGTAATGAATGGAAAATTTGACTACAATGCCAGAAGCTTCAAATAAATTTATCCAGATTCTCATTTTGCATATACTTGTAATTTAATAATATATATTACATTTAGGAATCTCATTACATCGCAAGGGAAAAAAGAATTATAGCGTCTGATTAAATCCATTCTTTTAAATTCATTTACCAAAATTTCATGAATCTTTTAAGATTTTAATTTTTACGAAACAATTTTGATGTGAAAATTTCATGCAAATAATCATTGGATGGAAGAAAAAAGTAAGTTTACATTTTAAGATTGTCAACAAATGCTTGAATTTTTATTTATTTTGAACTGGGAAGTTTAAAGATTGAAAAAAAATCTCGCTATAAAATGCAGGAATATATTAGATTTACCAAATAATCAGTATAATAATTTAAAAATTAAATGCTAATTTTTTTCTCCTTGTAACTTATAAATTGTTTACTAAAAGAGTTAATCCATATCCACCTTATATACGATAATGGCTAAGCGTCAGTTTAATTTTGGAATCCATTGCTCATCTTATATGAGGAAAAAGGACTTGACTTTAAAGCACATAAAAATGCGAAATTACATACTTGATCATATGCACAATTACGACTGTCCTATGACTCCAGTGGCTTGATTTAATTTCATTCTTATTTTTTATTTCTTCCAAACTAATAAAATTCCAACAGATTTATAATCAAAAAGTGTATTATTCTTATTCTAAATTATATGAAATAAATGAACTACGTTTAAATCATGCAGTAACATTTTTTTAAAAAAATTTATTTCTTTAAAATTTTCCTATTCATATGAGGAAGAAGTTGATTCAATTTTTCCGGATTTTTTTAAAATGTGAAAATCAAAACGAGTAGTAATTTGAACTATTGTTTTTTTCTCCGTCTAACCTAAATCTCTCGTCTTACTTCGACATTAATGCAAAAGACATTGAAAAAGATTTATATTGTCTTAATTGCAAATAAATTATCTTTGTTAATGAAAATATTCCGTCTTATTTATGTTTACATTTTAAAAATAATTGCTTATGAATTATTACCCAACCCTACACATTTCTGAATATAATCATATCCCGTTATGCTTTGCTTTCAGAATGAAATAAAGTATTCAAAACTTGAGAAATCGTATCAAACTTTTTATGAAACATTCGAAAGATTACCTTATTAAATGATAATTCAACTTCTTCAGGAATCTAAAACTATGTACACGTCGTAACATTTCTATGCACTCTTAATTGTTGCCAATTATAGACTGAAAGAGGATATTATGCAAGAATTGTAGATATTTATTAATATTGCCATACTCCTTTTAATTTATCTGCTGATTTTGAATTTAAGTCACACCTGAGCCAAGAGTGTTAGATCTGCTGCAAGAAAAAGAACTAGTAGCCTTAAACGCTAGCTATTTTCCGGAAATTCTAGAATTCGGATTGCACTGGGACTGCATCTCTTTTAGGGTACCCATGGAACCTTCAAGAACAATAAAAGATTAGAAAATAGAAGAGAAAGCTTAAACTTCTCGCATGCCCCTGTACAACCCGTTTGCAGTACCATTATATCTTCACAGCATGTGGTTATCTAAAAGACGGTTTACCTCTAGGCGTTACATGTGGTCTATTGAAGAAACTTTCCAACGAATCCGATCGTTGTCGGGTTTTCTGATTTATCTGTTATTATTTAAAAGCAGGATCGGTTGCCATCTTTGGTATTCGATCACTTTAAACTTATGTACACTTCCCTGAAGTGATGCACCTATCGTCTCATAATGAATGAAAAAATATTATTTATTTTTATTCATTTTTTTTCTTTGTTAAAAAACATTTTGCCAGAAATTTATGAGTTACACAAGCCTTTACTATATATGAAAATAATTTACTTCTGTAAATAATAACGAACACTAATTTTGCCCTTGCAACTAAAAATCTCGTCTCTTTCAATCGATCAATCAATACTGATTTTTGCATGATTTAAATGCGTCTTTTTAATATTTTTATTTAATTTCTTTCGTTATAAACTTGTAAAGCTAAATTTTTTTAAATAAATTTTTCATTCATATTTTCGTGTGCTAGAATTTTAAAATTTCGTTTTCTTAGATCATTTTCATGAAAATTTTCATTTAAATTTAAATTTTTTTAAAATTTATTTTTAAGTTAATCAATTTATTAATTTAATTTCACGCCTTAGTTGCCATGGGACAAGGAGTTTTTAAAAAATTTATTTTCAACACTAAAAAGCAGAAAACGATTAAAACTAAAAAAAAGTAACTTAAAGCACTAATAGAAGCGAGTTTTTGTAATTTGTTCATCATCAAATTTATTTCGCATGTAAGAAACATTTCTAAAAATTTTTGATTCTTTTGACAGAATCAAATTCCAGATTTTTTTTTCTGATGAAATATCGATAAAAAATCTGTTTTTAATTAAATTTAGAAAACTTCTGATGCGTATAATCCGTTGGTAAATGAAAATTTCATTAAGAAAAAGGATATTTTTATTTTTTTTGCAAATATTGAGCTTAAGCAATAATTATTCATATGAATTAAATAGCACTCCAATAAAATAAAATTAATATCATGCTTAATCTCTCTTAGATTTGTTGTTTGAAACTATTATGATACAAGATGTGAAATCTTCACATGCCCTTACCAAATCTAATTGGTACCGACTGTTAATGTTATAAGATTACTGCTCATTGGGGCCGCTAGCTCCACCATCTGTAAATCTAGTTAAGTAAGACTTGGGTAAACTGAATTTGACTTTAGAAGCTATCATCATTTTATCTTGGAAATTAATTAAGTAATTTTAGTAGATGTGAGAAAAGCAAAAATTAATTAATCAAATAATTAGTTACATTTATGATTACAATATAATTAGGGGCCGCGGCGGCCCGGTGGTAAAGTCTCGGCTTCGGAACCGGAGGGTTTCAGATTCGAGACTCGATTCCACCGAAGAACCGTCGTGTGAGGGGGCCTGTTGCACGTTAAATCTGTCAGGTCAAATGTCCTCCCGCTGGTGTGGCGTGGTGTGGAGAGGGGGGTGCCAGTTGGTGCTGTCCTCGTCATCTGACCGTCGTGGTTCAAAATTACGAGGTCCGTCCCAAATAAGCCCCCGTGTTGCTTTAAACGGGACGGTAATATAACTAAACTAAACAATATAAATAGTCTAATTGGATGCAGCTAGGTAAATTACAGTGTGAGAATGCAGCAGATTTGCATTTATTATATTTGTCATAAATATCATACTCGGATAGATTTTTAAGATTGTCAATATTTTCTATATTATAGTATAAATTTTTGGCTAATTTTAAAAAGAATTGCTTAACTGAGCGAATGTCTGGGGCAGCGGCGATTTCCGCATTTCTGTGATACCATCTCGCCCAAGCTATCATCACAAGGGTCTTATTTTCAAGGTCTATTAATTGGTACCTTTTTGTAAATATTTAATGAGAGTTTATATGGAATTCTTCTCCCCTCCCTCCTTTCTAATAGCGGACCAGACTTTTTTTGTGAGGAAAATCAAAGGAATGATTTAATTATAGCATGAGCTAAGTTATTATGAATTTTAACTTTACTGCTATTCAGGAGCAATTGTTGAGCCCAATATAATACTTTTTCCCCTTATATTAATAATGCGAAACATATTTTATTGATTTGATTTCACAGCTTTAAATTCATATGTTCATCCGTTGTGAAGAATATATTATTTCTTTATGATGAGTTCTAAAAAAAACTAAAATGTACTACCATTCTAAATAATAAAAAGAAAGAAATTACTGATATGAGTAGAAAAAAGTACATTTATAATTCATAAATCTAATTTGTTTTACTTCCATTTCCTTAAATTTCAAAGTTCTTAATTGAATAAGTATTCATATTCTATATTTCTGTCTTTTAAGTTTTTATTTTTATGTAATTTGATAATTAATCCCCCGCAGCATAATTATTTGTTCACTACAGATTGAACAAACATATCATGTTCTTCAACCAGCAAAGAAACCTCTGATATTTAGTTTTTCAGTAGAATATTAGAAGTATTTAAAAAGTTGCATATTTTATAATGTTAAATTATATTATTAATTTTCGAACTCCTGATTTAATAAAAAAGTCAGTATTTAGATGCAATGTTTCCAAACAAATATTATTAAAAGAAGAGGTCTATTATTTATGCATTACCCTATAGTAACATATATCATTTTTATAATGGAAAAATATAGAAATTCTCCAAGATGCAACAGAATGTAGAATAGTTTTCAACCGTTAAAAATTATCGGGCAAGCGTAGTTTGCTTTGAGGTTTTTATTATTATTTTTATTTTGAAGCACGAACCATATTTGGTTTAACTATATGCGCCATGCGGGTCACAAGTTAAAAACCAATGACAGCAAAAGCTTAAAGTTTCTAAAACATGTACTAAAACATGGTAAATGAGGCAAAAATTTAGAAACAAGAAGTAGGAGGATTTAATATATCGTGACTGTATTTTCAATTTAGATGTTACAAACTAATCGAAGAATCCTTTATGTCGTTAATAATTGTAAAAAATTATTAGCGACTTTTTAATAATAACTCAAAAAAGTTTGTTATATCTCTAACATTAATCCTTTGCTTAATATAATCTATACTTATAATAAAGCTCAATGTGTGTGTGTGTGTTGGCGCTCTACAGGCCAGACCATTGGACCTACAGCTACCAAATTTGGTACATGTATACCTTGGAGGTCGGGAATGTGCACCTCGGAGCCCTTTTTTCGAATTTTTAATTAGAATTTGAATTAATTAAAATTAAGCGAAATTTCGACGTTTTTCCGCTATAACTTCCGAAAATATTATCGGATAAACATGATTTTAACATCAATTTAAAGATAAAAAAATTAACTTTCTAACAGTATCAGTATTTTAACATTTAACTTAAGCTTCTATTTGTAATGAATTTTTAAAGAAGCATTTCAACTATATTTTTCAACAATATATTTCGGACAAAACAATAAAATTTAATCTGCAGGAGCACGTTACGAGTGGAAGGGGAAAAATTATCTTTTATCAATAGGTTGCCATCAGATAGATAAAAACACAAATTCAAAAAATAAATAATTATTGCAAATTAAACATTTAAAAATGCAATTTTCAGCACGTGTCTGCATGAAATGAAATAAATATGAAATATGTTTTTTCTTTTTAAAAAAAAGAAAATGCAAAGAATTTTTTGTGACTTTTACAATATTATTAATTAAATAAATCAGCTTTGTTTAATAATAGAAATACATCTATAAAAAAGTCTAAATGAAGTAAATAGCTGCATAGTATGTAGCACGAGTCTATAAATGCTTTAAAAAATGAAGAATATTTAGCTTTTAATTAAAAAGAGATGAACTTGTGACATCATTAATGTATAACTCAAGCTTCTATTTTTAACGAATTTTTAAAGAAATATTTTAACCATGTTTTTTTGAGCACGTGACTGGTTAAAATAAAATAAAACAATGCCGGAAGTTCAAATAAAAAAAAAACTATCATCGCAAATCAAATCTAAAGAAATACAACTTTCAGCATGTGACTAGATAAAATAACATAAATATAAAATGAGATATCTTCTAAAAAATAAATGCAAGGCAATGGATTCTATGATCGTTTGCAATATCTATATCATTAATTCCATAAATTATCTTTATTTACAGTAAACCTGGTTGAATTTAGACAGGATATGCATTGAAATCCCGACTTAATGGCATATTTCTAGAATCGTTTGTAATATCTGTATCATTAATTCAATAATTTTTCCCCTTTTTCGCTTTCTTTAAAAAACATATTTAACATTTTGGCAACATCACCGAAAAAAACATTTTTAATATTTTGGAAGCATAATCGATAAATTGTTAGAGCATTAAACTCAAAAAGTTTTTTCGAATAAAGTTACCGACTCTTTAACTACTAATAACTGAATCTTTTAACTTTAACTATTTCTTAAATTTTGGCTAATGAATATGTGATTTAATTGAAAATTTTAGAACCCATTACTCATGGCGAACCAGCTGGTCGCCAAAGGCGGCTAGTTGGTAATAATACCAAAGAATTGGATCTTAATTAGTTGACGATTTCTCTAAGCCTGATGGGAACTGATTGTGGATTGATTGTTTAAATTGCATTGAAGGTATATTGAATGAAAAAGAAGTAAAAAAAAAATACTTTGGTCCCTTTTACCATTGACGCCGTCATTTTCTTTTCGCTTATTTAAGATAAGATAAGATAAGATAAGGTATAGAGGGTAAAATTTTTCTCAAGGCTACTGGTTAGGACTGCTTTTGAGGGTAATTTCCCTTATGCCTCAAGGTTAAACAGCTGACAATTTAGAAAGAATTGGTGCCAGAAAGCTTAAATAGCCGTCTTAGAAAAGCACTAAAATTTTACCATCCTACCGCATTTCCCTGAATAGCCCTAAGCTTTAAAACAGGAAGACATGTCGGTACGTTTGAATGATAAGATTCCTGCTAAAGTGACAGTTCTACAAGCCATTCGTCAAGGCTTCCTGCTGTGTCCCCCTGCTGCTGAAATGTTCGCTCCATAGAGGTTTGTCCAGAACACCAACATTGCAATAAAGGATTCTTAGAAATATAAGACAGCAGCACTCACTTACTCGTTTCAACGATGAGGTCTTCACCAGGCAATTTCTTCCTGTTTTGGTAATCTAATATAATGAAAATTGCAGCAGGGTCGAATTAAACTTTCTAACACCATTATGAAATGAAAATCTCGGGATCCCATTTCCTTTCAACACTTTTAAAAAAAGCTATTTTTTATTGATTTTATTTTATCTTAATATAAGTAGCATTAAATACTAAATTTTGACAGATTAAAAAAGCAGAACATTGATAGTAAAACACATTCTAAAAAATTTTTTTTTAAATCTACTATGTGTAAAAAAATGTAAAACTGAAATTTTAGAGTACTTTTAGACAAAATAATAGAAAAAAGGGACACAACTTTTCTTAACACAATTTAAATAATGTTTAATAAAAGAAACTGTTATTTTTTTTAAACTATAAAACATACCATGAGGATAGCTGTTTAGAAGAATTTTACGGCATATTTTTCGAACCTCATATGAAAAGTTATTACAGGGAATTTTAAAAGAAAATATAATCAGTAACACTGAAAGAAAAAAAATAATTAGAGAGAGAAAATTCTAATTACTGAATTGTTACTAATGCATTTAGAGTTTGTGTTTACAATTTGATGTTGTATCGAACTCAAATAGTTTTCTTTGTAGCTACAATTCTTCAATATAGAATTTCTCCTCCACCAATTATTAATGTGTTTTCTTTTGTGATGAATAAATATCCTTTTAAATTACATTTTTTAAAATTTCTGAAATAGAACTCAATTTTTTGAGAATAGAATTCTCTAATCATCAATTTTATTCCGAAATATACACGAATTTCAATGCAGAATAGAGCAATTTTCAATCAATATATTTTTATGATCAAAATTGAATTCAACAACAAAGTGCTGATAAATTGAAAAATAGTCAGTAGCCGTTTCAAATTAAAGCTCAAAATATACATGAGAGGACAGAAAACTTGGGAATGCACATAACATAATTAATACAACATGCTTTGAAAATACTTAACGGGTGACTATGTTACTTATATAGCATTTAACTAAAAAAAATTTAGGAATTATTTAAAAATGGTGAATCGTCGGTCGTCAAAGGCTACTAGAATTTTTAATCTAAGCCTTTACATAATAAATAAAAATTGGACGATCCGGAACATTTATAGAAATAGGAGGATATTTAACAGGATTTGAAGGGTGTTTTAAGAACTTAAAAAATAAATCTTTGGATTAAAAAAAAACATCCATCCAGTTCTTTGGTTTCTTGAATAACACGGATCATGCCTTGATTTTGGGAAGAAAGACGAATTTTGCAAAGCGGAGGAAAACTGGTATCATATTTCCATTCCTTAAAGAAATCTGACATTGTGTGGTTGGGAAAAAATATAGTTCTTTTGAAAAAAAAACTTAAAAAAATAAAAGAGCCAAAGAATATGAAGAAACTTACTTAAACATATGCTAAGCTCTTCATCTTCATTTCTCATCTCAGAAAGAAAACTTGGTGTATTCTTTTTAATTCTGTGTTCCGGCAAGGCAAATTCATTGGAAACCTAGGTATTAAATTAAAATTCATTACAAAATCGAGATGAAAAATTAAAATTTGGCATTTTTTGGCTAATCCAGATCGTTTAGTTTCTCTAAAATGCTTGCTTAAATGTATATTCTTGCTTATAGTACATTCTCATCTAAAAACGACTCCCGTTTATTACGTTTACAAACATAACAATAAAACCTTTCTTTCACACTAGCCTTCAGCCAACTTGTGTGACTGAATGGCTTTCAGAATGATATTCGAACCCTATTCCCTTTCAAGCGGCTCAACCCCTGCAGGTTCTGCGAAGGCACCGGGGAACTGGAAGTCGTCCCGTGACCCACTCTGGGTTCAATAGAAGCTCAGTTGTCAGGACTACAACTCTCCATTTTTCCGTTTAGAAAGGCCTTTATTCCTTATTGCTTTATAATAAAGTTGGGTATCTGATCCTTTGGTTGAATGGCCATTCATTGCTTAAAATGAAGCGATTAGCCTGTAAAATTGACTTTTCAAAATGTATTGTGATTGTTAAAAGGATGTGGCAAACATTGCGATTGAATAAAAATGGCAACAATAAGAAGCCCATGGTACTTAATTCGTTAGGTTTGCTTGACTAACTAATAGGCTTAATAAAAAATGATCCAAAGATTTAAAAGATAATTAATTGATATTAAATTATAGATTTTAAATTCGATGATTTTTTTAACTTTAAAATTTTAAAATTCCACACTTTAGTAATATTTCCAAATTAAAATAATTATAAGATTTTTCAGAATCATTTGAAGAAAATTCTTGCCATCAAAGATTTGTTTAATATGTAATAAATACAACTAAATATTGCGTTATTTAGAAAAATAATATGCAATTATAGCTTTGAACTTCTCACATACATGTATTGTGAAAGAAAAATACAACTTTTAGGGGAATATTAGTTATTAATGAATTTCAGCTATTGACAGTATAAATTTTATTCCTTCTCTCTTTGTTGTAAGTGTTTTGTTTTTTTGTTTTGGGTGTATTTAATTATTTATTTGATAAAAAAAAGTATTAGCTGTTAAATTCTGTGATTAATTTGTGTGTTTTTAATCTTCTAATTGTCTGAAATATGCAGTTAAATTAGCCAAATATCTTAAAATCTTTAGAATCATCTATGACTGTAATAGTAGAGTTGAAATGTAATTTTTAGAACAGAGCTTCACCAGTTTATATTTCTTTTTATGTTTATTGAGTTTCATTTTAGAATTATATTTGGCATTCTTTGACTGCAAAAGAAAGATTCAGAGAACTGCTGTGACTTGAAAATATCCATGATATATTTTTGCTTGATATATTTGTGCAATTATTCTTTTCAAGGCCTTATATATTTAGGAAACCTAAAATAATCATTTCCAAACTTCTCTTTTCAATTATTTATGGATTATCTATCTTATTATCTGTACACAAATGTTCATATGTAAGAATTCTAAGCCGCCATGGACAATTAAAGAGGGTAGCTTCAGTTATTTGATACATCTAGATCTGATAGCCTAAATTAATAGTTATTCGGCTTAATAGCTTTGAACTCAGGATATACTTTTATTTGTTATCTTTTAGCTAATTTTCTGGTATTTTCAAAAAGTTGTTGTAGATATTGTAGATGCTGAACTAATATTTGTGTAATTTTTGAAATACCAGTCTTAATTAGATTTTCAATGACTTAATTTAGAAAATACTTTCTAATATTACTGTTTTGCAAATTGAAAACAAAAATCTATTAGATTAATCTACAGAAGATATTCGATCTTCAATGATTCTGACTTAATAAAAATCGGCTTTTACATAAAACTTTTGCTTTTTAAATCACTTGCTTGATTATTACTGATTATTAATTCATTAAAATTGATTATTAATTAAAAATTATTCTTTCGTTATACAATTTAATTTTCATAATAATAATGCTTTTTATAAAATAAATGTAGATGATTTCTGATATTCTTCATCATCATTTCATAATTTATAAATTGTTTTTATTCATTTCGTATTTAAAATATTTTCCCAAATTAATTTATCGTATATTTATATTTGTTTACTAAAAAGGAAAATGGATTCAGTTTAATAATTTATAACAAACAACTACCTTGTAAGAAGAATTCTATGTAAATCATTTATGCTTGTTTTTAAAATAATTATTCATAAGTCATTGCAAATAATAAATTATTCACGCTGTTCTGTAGACAAACAATCAGTTATATGTTTAGCCTTTTCTTCCCTTTTTATTATTTTTCTTTTTATATAAATATTTTATGTTTTGCATAACTGCTAGCGACATGTGGCAATTTTACGGCGTCAGTAAAAACGAAAGCGTAATTAAAGATTTACAATATATGATTATTTATACTTATAATAAAGCTCAATGTGTGTGTGTGTGTTGGCTCTCCACAGGCCAGACCGTTGGACCTTCAACTACCAAATTTGGCACATGTATACTTTGGGAATCTGAAACGTGCACCTCGGAACCCTTTTTTCAAATTTTTAATTAGAAATTGAATTAATTAAAAATCAAGCGAAATTTTGATGTTTTTCGGCCATAATTTTCGAAAATATTATCACACAAGCATGATTTTTTATAAAGTTAAAGATAGAAAAATTAGCTTTCAAATAGTATCAGTATTTTAACATATAACTTAAGTTTCTAATTTTAATGAATTTTTAAAGAAATATTTTTACCATATTTTACAACAATGTATTTCGGACAAAATAATAAAATTTTACAACAAACGAAAAATGATAAACGAGCAATGGGAAAAAATATATTTTATTAAAGTGTTGCCATCATAATGACAGCAGTTCAAATTAAAAAAATGAATCAACTATAACAGCAAATTAAATAGAAAAAGTGTAATTTTCAGCAAGTGATTCGATGAAATTAAATGTAATGTTTTCTAAAAAAATAAACGCAAGGCAAAGATTTCAATGATCGTTTGCAATATCTATATCATTAATTCAATAAATCATCCTTCTGTTTACGGTAAGCATGATTGAATTTATACAGGATACGCATTCAAATTCGGGTCAAATAGCTAATTTGTAAATCAATAGTAACAAGCATATATATTGTTTAGTACTGTTAACTTGGTTTAAGTGAAGTAAATAATTACATTTTATGTAACTTGGATCAAAAAATGCATTGATGAATAACTTTTAGATTCTTTCATACTTTGCTCTGTGAGTCATATTTTACAAAATATTTTTACTAATATTTTAAACAAATGTTATTACATCAATCAATCTTCTAAATCAAACATTAACTGACGGATTTATAAAAAAAAAGGAATATTATTATTAAAAAGTGCTCTTTTACATCTTTTCGTTTACCACCTTAAATATATATATATCAATTTCAAACCAATAAATACCTGGAATTACTCCAAGGCTGATAATCAAATGAATTTGCATTTGCGTATATGAATGAATGTGTGTGTGTTAGCTTTCTACACACCAGACCATATGATCTTTGGTATGTGCACATTAATTTGGAGAATGAAAAAGTATACTAGATGGATTTTTAAAAGCTTTAATTAATAAAAACATTTGGAATTTTTCTGCGATAACTTCCGAAAATATTACAGCACAAAACTATTTTTTAAATCCTTTTACAAATGACTTTTTTTATTGATAACAATATTTTAAACTATAATTTAGTTTCTATTTTTAATGATTTTTCTTAAAAAAATATTATAACCATATTTTTCAAAAATTAATTTCTCACAAAATCAAAGTAAAATTTAACCTTTAAGAGCACGTCAAGAGTGTATCAGTGATTGCCGTCATTTTGATAAAAACTCAAACTGAATAATTAAATTAACTCTTATTGAAATTGAACCGAGAAAAGTGTGATGTTCAACAGATATTTTAAAAGAAGCGTAATGTTATGGAACAATTATAAAAAGTGATATTTTACACATGATTTCATAACAGTTTATTGAGAATCAGAGAGATACATAGTGCTATGAACAAATAATCGCAAGGCTTCTATAATAGTATGAGTTACGTGACTATCAAAGTTTAAATATATTTGGCTGAGAAGTTATAAAGAGAGCAAGGCAATAAGTATTTAACTAAAATTTTTAGAAATTACTCCTGGTGGACCAGCTGGTCGCCAAAGGCTGCTAGTACTATAATAAAGAGTCTCATTAAACAATCACTTTATTAAAAGACTGAGAAACGTGTTACATTGCCCCTCTGATTTCTCGCAAAAGTAATTAATTTCCAAAACATTTACATAGAAAGCGAAATTGCTACTAAATATGATTGGTATAATTGTGATATTGTTTATTTTCATTTACATTATTAGTGACTAAAAATTTAGCGGGTTTGTTATATTAAATTCAGCTAAATCACTTGAAAATAATTTTATGACCATAATTACGCTATCAAACATTAGAGTCGTGTTATTTTAATAATTTTCTTATATTTTGTTTAGTGTATATAAGAACCTTTCAAATGAAATCCTATGATATCACTCCGCTATTAAAAAATATATGGTTCATCTATCTTAATTTCATGGCATTATAAGTTCACACTTTTAGTTAGTTTGTAAACTACACAGATATTAAATGTAACCCTTCTTCTTTAGCTTTAAAATAAGGAAAAAAATCATGCAATTAAATATTTGGTGAAACAATGAAAACGATTTGAATTTCTTTTAACAATGTAATCTATTGTTGGAAATTAGTTCAAATTTTTTTTTAAATGTCTAAATTCAAAAACTATTTGTGCGATTATTAACATGGTATCATAAAAAGTCAATTTTATAAATTTCGAAGCGTTATAAAAATCATCTGTTTAACAATATTTTTGAAAGTTATCGCAGATGAAAGAAAAAATTCCGTTTAATTTTTAATTATATAAAATTCTAATCAATATTTCAAAAAATAAATTGTTTTGATATGCACAACAGGCAGACAAGCAGATATTTATATTGTAATGACTTGATCCTGACCGATCAAATAAAAGAGTTGAATTTCAGACAATTCTTTATTTACAGCCGAGGTGCAGACTATCATCCTCCAAAGTGTATGTGTGACGAATTGAAGAATTGAAGATCAAATGCTTTGACTTGTAGAGTATAAATACATGCTTCCTGTTTATTATTTATTATTACCTATTTATTTTTACTTCCTATTAGGAATAGAGATTGCGGAATTATTTTTGTTAGAAACCTTGATATGGATTTAAATCCTATCATTAATTTTTAAAAAGATACTATGAGGGTTATTAAGAGAAATAGTTAATGAAATTGTAATAATTTTAAAAGTTAGAAATTGAAGATGAATTATTACACTTATATAATTCATCGTCTATAAAAACTAGGCAACAAATTTGATACTTTAGAATCAGGGCCCGAACTTAGTCTAAATGAGGTCCAGGCAAAAACTTCTTTGCTCCCTTCCTATCTGCTTCACTGCTTCAGTAATGTAGAGCCGTGTACTGAAATTGTCTTTGTTATTTTTCGATTTGGAGTCCCCTTGGATGTGGGGCCCGGGGCAACTGCCATGTATACCCTTACCTTAGTCGGGCCCTGCTTTCGATAAAAGAACAAGTAAAAATGTAGAAGAAAGCATTTTCAAGGTTGGCAACACTGTGAGAGTGATCGATGTAATTAAACAGTAAAATAGAATTATATTTTAACAGATAAAAAAAGACAATATTATTAAATGTATTTAAATAAATGTTTAAAAATTGATTCAGACATGCAAAACAGCCGTTTAGAAATAAAACTTCCGTCATTAAAATGCTAATTTTTTAAAATTTGAAGATAATTAAAAATTAATTTTTGTGGAACGAATTTTTTTTGTAGAAAATATGGCGAAGAAACGTAAAATCCTTGAACCTTATTTCATCACATCTTTCTCGAAGCTCGTAGAAGCTTTTTAATAACTCTGTAAATATTTCTCGCTTCTTATAAATATGAAAGAAATATGAATTTTATATTATGATATTATGATACAAATTATGAAATTATGTGACACAAACATACATCCCGGGTTCCATCTCTTAGATTTATTGATTTTATTGCTTTTATTACTTCCTGGATTAATTGAATAAGAATGAATTTTTTGGGTAAAATTAAGTTAGAGCTCTATATCCACTATTTATTTACAATTAACATTATTTCATTAATGAAACTTCATTTTATCTTATTTTAATTTTAAATTTGAACAAATAATTGCTGCAAAAAGCAAACGATTTTTTGTTATTTATTCTGTTAAAAACGTTAAGAAGAACGTGAAAATATTCTTATATACTAAAATGCTTTTTTTACTGTATTCATTCAACGAAATAGTATAATACTCAACGAAATAATAGATATTTTTTATTTCGTAATTTAGAGCCAAATTATATAGTTGTCACGAAATTAACATTGAGAAACAAACTAAACAATATACCTCAACAATGAAATATTTCACCATTTAATAAATATATAAATGATCTGCATGAGTAAAATGGTATTATAATTCAATGTAATTCAAATAGAGCGATATTTATACTTGATATTGAAAAATAATATTTCGAAGGATCCTACTTAGTCTTTTATTTTTAACAATTAATCTAGTAAAAATTCATTTATCAAACAAAAGAATTAGTTTCACATAAGAATTAATATATATTCAGAAGAAATGACATGAATCAATTTTTAAGTTTAAAATGTATATTGATATCGATTTTCCTTTAATTTGGACCTTTGGCGTTTTTTTTTTCTTTTTCTTTTAAATCCCCAAACCAATTTTATTTTTGGAAGAAAACGTTTTTCTTCTAAAAATATATCCGTATCAATTATGGAATTATATAAAAATGAAATGATTTTAATAATATCTTAATAAATAGGCTGATAATTATTTTCATGTAAGATTACATATTGAAAATTTTTTTAAATTATTAACTTGAAATTTTAACAAACGTAGAAATCAAGTAAAAAGGTACATAGATATTTCTCAAGCAGAATAAAGGAAAAAATACTGCGTAGAGCAAATGCACATTTAAGAAATTAATGAGAAATTCAGTCCTAATTCCATTAGACAAACCATTTTAGCTGTCACTTCACATGAAGATTATCGCAGTAATTCAATGACGTCATGAAAGTAGCTTGTTCATCTACTTTTTACGATGTTCTTCAAAAAAGTTTGTAGAATATCTTGTTATGTAATGCACTTCAACTGCACCTTTGCTTTTCTGGTGTAAGTGTTTCTATATTGAACCGCTGGATGATGTGATGGTTTCAAAGCAATTTTCAATTGATGGAAAATACATTTGACTAGAAAGTTCTGATATTTTCTAGGTATAACTTTATTTATTTATTTATTCTTCTTTTCCTAATAAGTCTTATTTTATTTCTTTTTTTTAACAATAATATTTCAATTTTATGTTTTATTCTAAAAGTATATTCTTATTAATATAGAGTTGAAAAATGAATAGAAGACTAGTATAGAAAATGAAACGATAATAAAAAATTATCACAATGGTTAATAACTGATTAATAAAATTTAGGATTAATAGTAAAGTACTGGAACTGTTTTGCTATACAGAAATGCTTAAATGAATCTGCAATGATTTATTTTTGTATACTAATTATGATATTTTTAACAAAGCATGGTATTAAGGTACCCTAATACCAAGAAGCCACAATTAATACATATCTGGCAGTTATAGAAGCAAATGGTCTTTTTGCAGTTAAAAGGGTGGAAGATGAAACTCATTGAAGAATAAATTGTAAAGAATAAAATTTGCTCTATGATTTGAGTCTTTCAAATAATATGATATGTTTAATGATCTTTTTTTGGTTATAGGTGCTGTGAACCCTCCCCTCCCCTTCTTTTTTAATCATTTGTAACAATAAAGCAATAAATAAATAAAAATCCTTCCAACCTTTACTTTTTATTGTTTAAATTAAAATCAACAATCGATCTTCAACAATTTTGCAAACAGAAGGATAATTCCTAAGTTGAATAAAAGGAGCCACAAAAGTCTTTTGATAGTTATTTTATACCTGTTTGACTATCTATTTACAGTAAGTAACTCAGCATTTAAAATTTTGTAAAAGTTCTTCAATATCCAGAGAATATTTGAAATGTAACAATATTTTTTCAAAAAGTTTCTTTGTGTTTAGCTTTAATTAGTTAATTCGCTTTTTCCCTTTTTTTCCCCAAAAGAGATAGGAAGTGTTGGTTTCCCATATATAATAATTATTATCATAAGTGCTAAACACGATGGATATTAAGCAAATTTCTGATGAATTTTAAGTAATTTATTAGTTTATGACAGTTACAAATCTGAAATAAAAGATATTTTTCATTTCATTAGAATATTTACAGTTTTTGTATTTGAAATCGACCATATAAGAATGTCACGATTTATTTTCAGAAACTTTTTTGTTTTTATTTTTAATTAGTTTCTAAGTTCAGAAATAATTTTTTTTGATAGAAGGTAAAGAAATAAATCCTAAGAAACCAATCATTGTTTTATGAATTACGCATACATTTACGAAATATTACAGCATGATAAATTAGCCAAAATCCATGTTTTCTAGTCCACGATTATTCTTATTTATTCTTTTAGACTCGAGAGTACGATAAACGTAAAATAGAATTATAATGTAGATAATTGTGTTGCCAAAATATAATGAAAAGCAGTTTCGCGTGGCATACCAAAGAAATTTCGAATGCTATTTTAGCTTAAATTTCCTGTGGTTGTGGAGTGGACGATCTCGATTAAATCCACCATCTTCCTGCATTGGAGAGGCAAAGACCCGCTGTTGTGCTTCAACGATCTTACCTTTCCCACAAAATGCTCAGTAATCAAAGGTCAGCTTGACCAAGGAATCAGTCCGATTAGTCTGCTGAAGATTATATAGCGACTGTAAAGAGTATTTTCACTGTTATCACAAAGAAGTTTTCAAAAAAATTTCAGTTTCAGTTAGTTCGATACAATTTTTTCAAATAAAATAACAATTCATGTTTATTATATTTTCAATCATTTATGCAATGCATATTAATTTCGAAATTGCTATTATTGTGATTTTATCATCCTTGTTATATACTATATTTATATCTTTGCTCGGGTAAAACTTTTTATTTTGAAAATTCGCTTTTATACTTTTATTTCTAATTGTTTATTTTAATATAATTACATGAAATTTTAATTTACATTTTTTAATATATTAATATGATGGGGGTGGATTTGAAAGTGAAATTTCAAAATTAATTACTCTTAAATATATATTAGGTGAACTTAATTGAAATTAGCAGGCATGGTTTTCAGCCCCCAAAAATTACAGAATGAGAGTTTTTTTTTTAAAATACTTTTTATGCCTGAAATGCAAAAGAACTCCTGTTGTGCAAAAAGAACTTCTTCATTCTTAATCCTATCTTTCATATTATGCCCAATATTTCAATTATTAGATTCGAAGGGATAATAAATTTTGAAATTACAATATATGTCAACTAAAGATGCCATTTGAAAATATATCTGTACCAATCACTTTCAATTTAATTTTTTTGTCATAATATTATTATTTTTAGGTAGTTTATGATTCCTCTGACCATCAGCAATGCAATTGAGTATAGTTTCTGTAATAATTATTTTTTAAATATCTATGATAATATATACGATGTGTTTTTATGATCGTAGAAAATTGCATTTTATTAAGTAATTATTTTTAACTGTACTATAGAGAGGTTTTAAATTTTTCTGCTCTATGAAAATATAATGTATAATCGATACTCTCAGAAAACTCCTTTGAGTTAGATTGTCTCTAACACACACTTAATTTTACTCTGTTTCGTTTTAAATTTAGCGTTTCGTGTTTTTTCAATTAATTTTTAATTCAGATAGGAGAGATTATTAATTAATTTTCAATTAATTTAATTTTTAATTAATTATTAATTAATTTAATTAATTTTAATAATTATTAATTTTCTTATTCAGTTAAAAAATACAGGCACACGTTTAGTATTTGTTGGTAGATTTTCTTATTAATAAGTAACATATATAGAATTATTCACTATCTTCTGACTTGTAGCTTAGTACGTTGGGATTGTATGTTTAAAGAACGCGATTCGAAGGAAGAAAACTATAAGATCTGTCTTTTGCTAATTTGGTTAACCAGAAATATCCCAAAACTGATAGATTACTATGAAAAATTGATAGATCTAATTGTGGCTTGCCTAGTTAATGAAAACTTTTTTTTGATGACAAAAAAAAAATCGAGTGTAGATTAGAGTTCCTGTAAAACCTTTTGCCATCCATGTGTTGAAGCTATATCAGAAATCTGAGAAGATATTCAAATATGTCAAGTTTTTTTTAAATCAGCGGATGATGTCTTAATAATCTCTATCATAAATCTTTGATAAAATAAACTAAATCGAATAAGATTTGAATGATAACTACAGTTTTGATATATCCTTATCAAATTAAATAACATCTATTTTATTTTTAAAAAATTTTTAATTATGCGAGTTCTAATAATTTTGTAATTATCTTCTGAATTATTTTTGTTATAAAAAATTTAGAATCCCATATTTTCAGAGGAAATTATTTCTTTTATGCTTAACTTTTTATTATTATTGTTATCTTGATGCTATCAACTAAGACCATTAACACAAAAATGAATTTCGATAAATTATCTGGAATAAATTCAATTTTCAAAAATTTTAACAATTGAAGCAGCCGTATAGGGGAGAATTTTTTGAGAATTTGAACTGAGTCATGCTTTTGTATGAGAAGAATAATTAAAATGGTTGATTTCCAAGATAATAAAAATAAAGTTATTTAAAAATATTAAAAAGATTTGGTCTTGTCTGTTGAGTTCAATTCGCCTATTATTTTAAAATTTCTATCTACTGCGAATATGCAAATGCAAGCTTATTTAATAGTGTCACAGTGAATATGAATCAGAAACCAGTAACTAAAATAGTTAATGTATTATGGTAATTAAAAATATTCTGGAAATTTTATTGAAATTGGAGTAAAAATATTATTGAAATAAAATTGATATCCCTGAAAACTACTTTGTTTTCAGTGATAGAATGGTATAAATTTTATGCTTAATAATTTTTTTAAAGTTATAAAAAAACCTTAAAATTTTATATTAAAACTTTTTAAAAAAAACTTTGTTTTCATGAGCCTTTATTAACCAAAAAGTAACTACTTTCCGAATTCGATACTTCTTGGTTCTTGGAATTTTAGGTTGTTTTTATTATCCTACAATTCACTATTAGTATGTAACCCCATAAATATCATACTGCTATTGAAATGAGAATTTAATTATAAAGAGTGTATCAAATGTTAGCAAGGAAAATTCCAAAAATGAAATGAAATTTTTAAGAATTTCTTTACTAGAGGTTGTACAATGTAACTTTCAATTATATAATTAAGAATATAATTCTTGAATTCATCCGTGATTATTTATCTCTCTTCATATCAAGTTACTTACTGTTCAGTAACCAGCAACACTGCTTAACCACTAATTATTTCATTTGTAAATTTTTCAGTCTGCAACATTGTCTCTTTCTTTGGCTATTTTTATCACTCTTAATATGCAAACACGCTTGCAGTGGCATGTATCCACAAGATATATGATTCACACATCTTCCCCAAAAAGAAAAGTACGACCTTGTAAGAAATATATATAAACTTATCCCGTAAGGATATCACTTTGTAAACACACATACTAGTAAATTACTGTTCAATAAGTATTAATAAAATTAATAATTATTCATTGAGATAATTTAAAAAAAAATTATTCTCCCTCATTTAAATTTAACATTGATTTTTGTACTTCATCAAAATCGATGAGTTAACTTCTTATTCGACGTTGTTGCTTGAAACTTTATCACACTCTCTATTTTTCAAACCTTGAGTGAATCAGATTTATGTTTCCGCTTGAAACCTTTTCTTAAGAAAAGTATGAAAATAATCTCCCAAAGTAAAAGAATTTTATGTGTCTGTATTGTACGTTTCCTTTCATAATATAACAGATGTTGGCAAAAATAAGGGGTCAACGCAATGGGGTGAAAAGACCTTGAACTCGAATACTTCACTTTCACCGATGCTTCGCTTTATTGTCTAGCACTCCCTATATAATAATTCAAAACTGACCACCAAACGGTCATATAAACACCTTTACGAGATCTTTTGAGAAATGTGCTATGGTCAGCCGTAGACTCTCTTTCTAATATCTTTTCTCTGATGGGGTGTAGTGACCCTGGTCCCCTTCCAATAAACCGACAGGAAATCGCCCTACAATGTATTTTAAAAAGCATGGACGTAGTGGTATTGTTGTCCTCTATTTGAACCGAATGTCCCGTGGAGGGGCCAGGTAAGCTCCTGAACGAACTCTTGCTCTGGTCACTCAAGTATAAGGGTATGTTCTGAATAATAAATGTCAAAAAGAAAAAGAAAAAAGAAAAGAAGTAGCGTAGTATTCCTTTCTTTCTTGCTTTTTCCTTCTCGTTTTTACTATTTTCATATTTTCTTTTTACTCCTCAGTCCATTAAGGTAGTTCGGCAATGCTAGCCTGCGTGGCTCCGACTGGGAAAGTGTTCCCCCTCTGAAATTCAGGACTGATTCACAAACAAATTCGTGGGGCGGTACAAAATTTAAGAAATGAACGTGGGTGTAATGGTTAAATTGAATATAATTTCTCTTTTAATCGTAAAAAAAATGATGCAAATCACTTAGTGATCTTTACAATTTATTATTAAGTAAACTTAATTCATCGACTTTTTTTGTATGTGTAACTTATATTTTGATTTTAAATCCACGCTCTTAATTTTTTTCAAACACGCATTTTCAAACAATTATAGACCATTTATTAATAAAAACAACCATACTGTAGAAGCTAATTGCGATTCAGGACAAATACAATTTAACTTTTAAAAAATTTTCATAAAATGATAGGATATGTTAAGGTCTATGCACACATTTCATTAATAGATTAGCGGCTTATAGTATACTAGCCGCCTTTGGCGACCAGCTAGTTCGCCATGAGTAATGCGTATTAAAATGTCCAATTAAATCATATATTTTTTAGCCAAAATTTAAGAAATAGTTTAAGTTAAAAGATTCAGTTATTAGTAGTTAAAGAGTCGGTAACTTTATTCGGAAAAACTTTTTGAGTTTAATGCTCTAATAATTTATCGATTATGCTTCCAAAATATTAAAAATGTTTTTTTCGGTGATATTGCCAAAATGTTAAATATGTTTTTTAAAGAAAGCGAAAAAGGGAAAAAATTATTGAATTAATGATACAGATATTGCGAACGACTATAGAAATATGCCATTAAGTCGGGATTTCAATGCATATCCTGTCTAAATTTAATCAGGTATACTGTAAATAAAGATAATTTATGGAATTAATGATATAAATATTGCAAACGATTTCTGAGAAACCTTTGCTTTGCATTTATTTTTATAGAAGATATCACATTTTATATTTATGTTATTTTATCCAGTCACGTGCTGAAAGTTGCATATCTTTAGATTTGATTTACGATGATAGTTGTTGTTTCTTCATTTGAACTTCCGGCATTGTTTTATTTTTTTATCCAGTCACGTGCTCAAAAAAACATGGTTAATGTATTTCTTTAAAAATTCATTAAAAATAGAAGCTTGAGTTATACATTAAAACACTAATACTATTAGAAAGGTAATTTTTTTATCTTTAAATTGATGTTAAAATCATGTTTGTCCGATAATAATTTCGGAAGTTATAGCGGAAAAACGTCGAAATTTCGCTTAAATTTTAATTAATTCAAATTCTAATTAAAAATTCAAAAAAAAAGGGCTCCGAGGTGCACATTCCCGACCTCCAAGGTATACATGTACCAAATTTGGTAGCTGTAGGTCCAACGGTCTGGCCTGTAGAGCGCCAACACACACACACA
>JAPMOQ010018921.1:1657-29354 GCA_026543055.1 Argiope trifasciata
TGTGTGTGTGTGTGTGTGTGTGTGTGTGTGTGTGTGTGTGTGTGTGTAAAGCCCTTCGTTTTGCATTCTCAATTCACAGAATGATTTCGTTTTCAGGAGATCCTCTCTTACGCAGTTATCACTGTTTTCGAGGTTTTTATCTGAATGCGACGAAGTTGATTGAAGAAGGCTTTCTTTTCATCAATTGATTTCCCCAACGGTTTGGGTTGAAAAACGGATTCGTGAAAGCCGGGCCTTTGTGTTCGCCGAGGAGAGAAGAATCGCATTTGCATAATCCAATCGGGTGTCACTCATCGCTGGAGAAGGCGATCTTTGAAGGCTTCAGCGAGGTTTCGCGCCTTTCGACAACTAACTTCCGCCATTCACTCAGAGCAGAACAAAAAGGCTCTTTCTCCTCCAGATTGCTTGATTCGACAATCATCGAGAAGACGTTCATTCATGTCTTGAGAGCAGAGACACGTGATTATCATCCACTTTCATTTCAGGTTGCTGCCTTCTGAGAAAAGATGATATTTGATTTATGACTAACTTACGAAAGTAAAGTGAAATCATTTATCGTTGTGTATTATTAGAGTGTGGTTATAAGCAATTTTATTAGAAATACCAACACCAATTGGAACTGCACGTCGAGAGACAATTTCAGACAGGAAACAATTCTTTCATTTTATCCAAATAAACAAAGGCAATTTAGAAATCATATTCATAAAGTTTTAAAAAAAACACTAGTTCACAAATAAAATTAACTATATTTTTTCTATCGCTGTTAATATTGTTAAGAATCTGTAATTTTGCTTTCTCGCACCAATGATGTCATCGTTAGGAAGACTGATTTACAATCATCTGTATTGAACGGTGCTCGGGTGTCCTTTCAGTGATCTCAGAGCTTTTCGACTTAGGTGACAAAATGGATAATACCTCCAGAATGCTCCTGATATGCTCCGATATACCTCCAGAATGCTCCTGATTGATCCAGAAGGCTTTTAGCCCCTCCTGCCTATGTGAGGACAGCAAATTGAAGCTGGGGTGGTCTGGTAGGGCAATCAGCTGAGAAGACCTGAATAGAGAAGTCTTGAGTGGAGGAGTCGACGAAAGAATACCGAAGTATCGGCAAATTGCTGGATCGTTGTGGGTGTCGTATTCTGTCGAAGCCTTTGTCTTGTGTCGTAGTCCGTTGTATCGTCGTCGTAAACGGAGCAGTCCTGAACTGAGAAGTTGTCCCGTTGTGTGAAGCAGAGAGTCGACAGCGAAAACAAAAAGAGACAGAGGAGCTGTTTCAGCCTGTTCGGGAGAGACCTTACGTGAGTGTAGACCGAATCCCTTAAAGATTCCCTTTCCTTCTGAATTCTATCCGACAGCTTTATGTGCTGTGGACGTTGTCACTACAGAATTTCTACGTGTGGGCTATTGTCTGATGTAGAGTGCTACTGTGTGCTATCCTGTACATAGTTGTTGTGCTGTAAATAATTGTCGTCTTTGTGCTGCCCTGTCTTTGCCCTGGAATAAACGTCGTTGTTTTGTACACACCATACACTCACTACATAAACGAACCCGGCGAATAAGGATAGAATTATTAGGAAGAAAACACGTAATAGTATCCTTTCTCTTTTGTGTTTTCTCATCATCAACGAGAATTCAATTCATTCACGGACAGTACTGAGGAATGTTTTTGGAGTTGAAATCTGGTGTAACGATTCAGCTTCTTCCCGGCCTGATCATGGTGGGTTCTTTTTTTCACACGCTCCATAATTGCCAATTCCAGACTGGTATCCTCAATGTCTACGTTTTATGGCGATGTAATTTCTTACAGATGGACAGGTGGAGAACCCTCCATCTAAGAACGGACATCTAGTCCTTTAGAGGGAGTCCAGATAAAGGACCACCCGTGCACTCATCGTGTCTGCGACACAGATGTGCAGCCTGCTTTGTTTCCAGTAGTGAACATTCCACGAACATTCCTGCAGTCAACTGTAGACCATTGAAGTTTTGCTGAGCGACGATTGGCGAATCGGCAGCCCAAATGCTCCAATGTGGAGGAGATGCGGAGTCCAAGGAAGAGAGAAAAGGAGAAAAGAGACGAGGAGTTTTGGGGTGAAGAGGTCGAGAGGAGATCGGTGAAAGCCGCGTGTTCGAGAGAAGATTCCACCCGAGGAATTCGGTGGATTCCTGGAGCTAACCCCGGTACCAGAGCGAGACTCTGATGACGGCCGATTAGCTGTTCTCGTGAGTTTCTCCGAAATATCTCAAGGAACTACTCTTGTGGTGTTCCACATGGACTTTTCATTTAAACTAGATGATAAATAGTATTTTTTTCTGTAAATTAAAGCTGTAAATAAAGTAATTTGATTAAACGCTACCCTTTATTGGATCGGACCAGATCGAGACGTTACATTGGGTTTTTAAAATCTTTTAAGATTCTATGTCATGTAACAAGATTCTGTCATTGATTTGAATAAATTGTTGGCATAGATTTTGTCATTGGCTATGCGCCTAACTAGATTTATTAAAAAATTAACAATGAAGAATCAAGTTGCAGTTGGACAATTGGAAGCTTTTTTCAATTTTTTTTCAAGAATAAATGTGGGTCATTTCCGCATGAAAGCCTCGTTATATGGCAACTTCATTCGCTCAGCTTCTAAGAAGCCTGACATTGAGCTGTAACCGCTCTCTTTCCAACTGTCATTAATATCAGTAGCAAAATCTTTAGGGCACCTTGCCTTGGTCAGAAGGATCGTTTCAATGTCTCTCGAAAGCATAATAATTTAACTTGGGTTTTACATCTTGTGAGAACATGATACTGTTTTCGGTTGAGGCTTTTGGGGCCTCAAAATGTAAAGGCTATAAATTTCTGAAACCTCAAAATGCATAGGATTAAATTTTTTTTTTTCTTACTTTGGAGTTGGTTTTCACAGTATAGCGTTTTGAGTGGTCTCACGAGACAAACATTACTGGCAGAAAAAAAGAATTTATTTTCCGAACAACCTAATAAAGTCTTACTGATTTTTAGAATTTGATTTGTTGTCTACTTTCCAAAAGGAGTTGCCCTTATTTAACACATCTATATAAATAAAAATGGATGTTTGTCTGTATGTTTCTCATGCGCTGCAGTACTGCTTATCCGATTCCGATAAAACTTCGACAACATATTGCTTGCTCTTACGCAAAGGTTATAGGCATAATGCAATAATCTAAAGTATAAGAAATATTTTCGGATCCATTTAATGCATCTATTAACCACCAAATCACTCGCCAAAGGGACGCAACAGATTCAGTAGATGCTACTTTCAAGCTAGACGTTCATATTTCGCAGCTATTGTACGTAAATGCTATCGAAGTCTTTCTCTGAGGTAATAGTTTGATTAGAGAGGGTGAGAGAAAATTTTAGGGAAATCAATCCTTAAAGATTTGAAATTTTAGCTAAACATTTAATAATAAAAAAATAGCAGTTTTCGCAGTCACTTCCGAAAATATCATAGTAAAAATTATTTTGTTCCATCTTAGTTTTCAAAAAATTATCTTTTCAATTATATTAAAGATTTCATGATATAAATATATTTTCCATGTTTAACTCAGATAAGCCTACTGTCCTATATTTAGGACAGTAGAAATAAAAAAAAATATCAGAATACCCTCTTTATCTAAGATTATTTAGTCTTATGATTTGCAGTAAGAAACGTGTCAGCTTTATTAGAAAAAATAAAAAGACAGTTATTTTAACAGTTAGTTTAACTTTTTTCAAAATTTTCAGAAAATTTTAGTTTCAGGCTTATCTGGGTTAATACGTTTTAAAAGAAAATATTTTAATCCCATTTTCTAACATTAAACTTGAGCATTCTGAACGAATATGAAACGAATCACGGGATATAATAAATCCTTTCTTTCATTATCATTCTGAAAGAACGCCAAGCTTTACAAATCTAAGAGGATACACACATCTAATATATAAAAAGAGTGTTTATTTGTAGAATAGAATAATAAAAATGCTATTTATGCTTCTCCTTTACATATAATTTGATTTCAATGAATGAAAGAAAATGAAAGAAGGAATTCAAAAAAAAATGATAACAATAAAATAAACATCATTCTTCCTATTCTTCTCAATTAAACAAGACAACTCTTTCCAATTCCAGACGATATTTCCAAGATTATTTCTTCCGCTGCCGCAACGCGCCGGGTGCCAGCTAGTATCTAAATAAAGATTGCATGAAAAAATGCTTTTATGGTATAAATTACTATACGCATGTGTATATCAGTAGAATGATAACAAAGAATAATATGGTTCAAAATTATAAAATTCCTATCGGAAATGGAATAATTATCAAAACTTTCACACTGTTCCTAAATGGGGCATTGATCTTACACATTACTGCTCACTAAACCGTTACCATGCAAGTTTATTAAATGAGCTATTTGTTCTGAAATTGGAGAGAAAAAGGAAAAATCTCGCATTTTGAACAAAAAATTTTTCATTCAAAAGATATCATGTTTCCACATTCAATATGTGTAACATAAGAACGACAATGTGAGAAAAATTAAAATAATTATATGAAATCTGGGACTAGACTAATCATGTGCGATCTTTGGTGACATGGTCATCACTTGTAATAAGAAATATGAATCTTGAAGACCGTTAGTACATGAATGCTCTTTGCAGTTCATTGAGTAGTTTTTGATTTTCTAAGGTTGCAAGTGAAAAGTGATTGGTCCTTTTAGGCACTACATATTTTGCTGTTTGCCAAATAAGCCGCGCATATTTGACATAATTTTATTTGGCAGGGCATATTTGGTAAATCGCCTCTTTACTGCATAACGTTTGGGCATGTCATAACAAATAGGAATATTAGCTTCTTGTAACAACAAATATGAATATTAGCTTCTTGGAAACCGTCAGTACATGAATTCCCTTTGCAGCTCCCTCACATCACTGAGTAGCTTTTCATTTTCTACAGTTGCAAGTGAAAAAGGATGGGTCATTTCAGGCACTGCCTATTTTGCAGTTTACCAAATATGACCCGCATATTTGCAATATTTTTATTTGGCAGGGCATATTTGGTAAATTGTCTCTTTATTGCATAATATTTGAGCATGTAGTTGCTAAATGAATAGATTATAACATACACTTTATGTATCCTTCCATCTCTCCAACCCTCTAATATTCTTTTTACGTACCGTTCAATCAAAATGGTGCCAGTGAAATGAACTGACCGAAAGTCGAACGTTTTAGATTTACAACCTATCATTCAGCACCATACCAGGTTTGACCACTGAAGATCACAAACTCCACTGGCATGTCACGGAAAAGTCGCCAATGTCCGCTATCCATATAAATAAAAAATGAATGTTTGTCTGTATGTCTCTTGTGGTTTCCTAAACCGTTCAACCGATGGCGATGAAACTGAGCCAGCTTATTGGTTACACCTACAGGAGGGTTATGGGATAGTACAATAATCTCAAATTAAATTATAAAAAATCGAATCTCAGCCACATTTATTTACCAAGGATAAGGAACGAAAAATAATTGTTTGAAACGATATTTTGATTAATAATTTTTGGTTAGTTTTAGAATTTAAATACTAATAACCCCAATTCTGGTTACATTCAAATACTGATATATCCCACTGATGTAAAAATAATGTTCCAATTGTTTCTATCATGTTAACAAAATGAAGAAAAGCAACTGGCAAATATTTTTCCCTGTTTTCTTTTTGCACTAAGAAACCGATGTCACTTGGTGTGATCTATACAGACCTAATAAATATCATTCATCCGGTTTAGCATAAAAACTGTTAAAGAACAACAACAAAAAAAAATACAAATCATTCTTAAACAGAAATTTTGAGAATCTGATGATGATGTCGTGTCCACGCTTCCACGGAAAGGGGGTGCAGTTGCTTCTGGAGATAAAGACCCCTGAGCACCCAGAGAGCAGAAGTCTGACTTTCAGATCAGATGAACATTCACTTGCAGAACCCTTTTTCATAGAGGGTCACATTCCGCATCTCACAGATAGAAGACAGATCAAGCATGCCCGAACCTGGACTCGAACCCCGGACGCCCAGATCACGGGGAAGACAACCTATTTCTATGCCAGGACACCGGCACAAAAACAATTAAAGGGCAAAAAAAAAATAATAATAACAGCTACTACAAGTCATTTTTTAAAGTCTGAAACAAAAGTTTGGTGAATCTCTTTTAGTTTTAATTGCTTTTAAATATCTCTATTCCGTAAACGGATGTCTTCCATTAATTGCTGACCATTCAGAGCCAAAGGGCAGCTCCATTAACCCTCCAGCCGTCTTTAAAGCTGCCCCCTCAAAACATCTTTTGCCATTGACATCCCATCGACGCACACTTAAAAAGTTTACGACCTCCTTATTCCAGATACAAGTGTACCAACTTGTGGATCATCTCTTCTGATGTGCAGTCACGACGACAGCCAATCAGCGTGCATCGTAAAAATGTCGTAAAACAACATGCCAGGGAATGCCGATGTACCGTAACTATTCTCTTTCAGCCTCCTCTGATGACTCTTGCTTTATTTCACTACAAAGCCATTCTACAACCCTCAGCCCCCCCAAACAATTTATTCCCTCCCCTTCCCATTCTCTTACGTTCCCCCCTTTTAATGCTGCCGTTTTTTTTTATTTTTCCCAGGGCTCCGTTGTCAAAATCACAAATAAGGCCAATCTCTTCTGAGGTATCCGAACACGTTCGGAGCACTTTTGGAGAAAAACATGGGGTAGGCATACTTTAACCACATTTCTGGGTTTAAGACTATTCCAAATTAGTAATGGGATGCCAATATTTAAAATAAACATCAAAACTTTTTGAAAATTTGCATTTAATAGCATAAATGGAAGCAAATTCCTATTAAACTTCAAATAGGCAGCATCAAAAGCTATGATTCTCATCAAAATAAAATTTTCACCAAAATAAACTATATAGTTTTGTCTAGTGAATGAAACGCAATTGTAATGGTTCTAATAATAAATATTACAGGCAGTCAAAGATTTATCATGGAATTTTTAGTAAATTTATGACATTATTATTCAAATAATTGACTGTAAATTTAAAAAAAAAATTATTCACTCGGTCTAAATTCTTTTTGTTCATTTCCTAGAAAATTGTACAAAGACCAAGTCCATCAAATTTCATAGTGATATGAAAAGAAGTGAGCAAGAAACGTGTAAAAATCAGTTTTCAGAAAAATGCATTTAAAGTATACAGTAACTTGTTTTAATAATAAATTATGCACGTACATTTTTAAAATTCCCCACATTTATAGCTTATACCTTCTTGCTGCTAATTTCTAGGTAATTTTCCTTTTCCATTCATTTAGATTATTTTTCTGGAATTTTTTTCCCATGTGGCGAAAGCTGCTTAGATTCATTTATTCTGTTTCTGTAGAGCTCATCAAATGTTCTAACTGAATTTGCACTAGGATACAGTCCAACAACCTTAAGGATATTCAGTAGTCTTATACAACCTTTGTTGAAATGTATTACAGACATAAATATCCTAAATTTGAGGATACACGGTTAACATATCTCAAAAACTAATAGAGGAGTTCACATAAAACTTTCAGCCCGCGCTTTTAACAATATGGGCAATGAAATGATCCAAAAGCTTTATTGTTGGTGATATACGTTTTCTTCTATAGGTGTTTTTAGAAAAATTAAGCTGTGAATTTATGGGGGAAAATGCATATACGTATATTTTTACTCATCCTTTCTAAGCATCTCAAAATGTTTCTTATAATTTGGTTCATTTCAATCGTTATTATATTCTATAACTTGTGTGCAAAGAAAAATATGATTATTGTATTATAATTTTGTGTAGAGTGTTAACCGTTAAATTATTAACCGTTTTTGTTAAAATTCCATAAAATTTATTACACATTTTCCCATTTCTCAAAATATATTTCCATTTTTTTTTTGTATTTACAATGTTTATAACTGACAATATATCTAAAAATCATAAATAACTTTTTAAAAAATCCAATTTTTCAAAACTTTTCTTCGAACGTTATCGGATATCTTAACAGCAAAATTACATTGACCTTAACAAACATTTCTAAATGGCGTCGTTGATTTAAAAAAAAAGCATAGATATATCTAAAAAATAATGCCGAAAATAATAAAAATAAATTTAACATTTCGGTAAAAAAATCTCTGTCTTAAACCTTTTTTTTTTTTTTTTTTCAGTTTCCCAAATTTGATTCTCACGAAGACAATATGGCAATCCTGAATTTGAAGCGTGACCGTCTCTCGGCGACCGCCAAACCAGCCATCTGGACAGCGATAAAAAGGCCATCAAGGAGCCTGACTTTATAAATATGTTTGCTTTCCGCTTCCCCCACCCAGTAGAATGGGGAGGGGGTGACGTGGTTCCGGGCGAAAGAAAGAAAAAAGAAGAGGAGGAAAAGAAAAAGCAATTTGGGGGTGAGGCGTCACGCCAATCATCGCTTTTCTTTCTTCGACTTGTTGGTGGTTCTGGCGCCGGACATCACAAAAGAAAAAGAAAGAAGGAATATTATAATTGAGTGAAATCGCTGCTCTGTTCTGCAGCGCGCCAATTTGGCGAAATCGTAACGGTTTTAAGAATCAATGCGAGACCAGTTTCGCTGACGACAGCTTGTTTAGGTCTTCTTAATGGTGATATGACGAACTAATTGTTGCTTCTGCAAACTGCTTGATTTTTTTCATTCATTCTTTTATGGTTGAAGGTTAAACTTTTACTCTCTATGACTATGATCGAACATATTTGATGACCACAAAGTTATTCTGGCTTTAAGGTGTACGTTCACACTTAAAACTTCGAAAATCGTTCAAAATATCGAATATTTTTTATTGCTCTTATTTTAAAATGCTCTCCGATTCTTTATCTTTCAAACGATACCAAGATGTTGCCAATATTCGGAATATTTCTCAGGTTATGAATATTTTTCTGGAGGTACTTTCACTAAAAACTCTTGTTTCGTTTTTTTTTTTAATTCATTTTACGAATAATGATATTTTTCCACTATGTTGCTTCATTCAAAGAATCGTAACTCCACAAAAAATAAACCAAATACAATTATTTACATATCTAAATAATCTGTATGAAATAGTGGATGGTTTGTGCCTCCATCAAAGTTATATTTATATAAATACATTTTTAATAGCTATTTAAAAGTTAAAGTTACAGAAAAAACTCGCTTTTTTCTATTAGTAAAGATTTTTACCCATACTGGGCACAGTGAATTGGCCGAATATAATTTATTAACAGATTATTAAACATATTCAACATTTAAGACGCGACACAAAAAACACAGTACTTAAAAAGATTCTAACATTATTCTAATTGCAGAACATAGCTAGATTTGCGCATGAGCAGTTAACTAGCGTCCTTTCTAACATTTCCTAAGAGATTATCGTACGGCTGTTGATCAGCATGTTACATAAGGAAGTCTTTTCTGAATGAGTTTCCGAAATGAGTTTAATATATATATTAATGCCCTACTGTAAATAAATTGGATTTTTAAAATGTAAATTTTTTTTAAAAAAATCTTTTAGTCTGTAGCTTAAATTTTCAGCTCGTTGCTTTAAAACCAGATCAAGCAAGCAATGTGATCGCACCTTATTCCTTCTCAACTTCATTTATAAGCCGAGCTTGTTTCTGACTATAAATAAATAATCTTTTAAAACATATCTCTGATTCGCACTGACGTTTTGCAACTACTCTACAACTCTAAACTCTTGAAAAGTTTAGGGAAAATTGCTGAATGACGCCGTCATTAATGTTCTAGTGGTCAAAAAAAAATGTGAAGAATTGATGATGTCGTGTCCGTGTTTCCACGGAAAGGGGGTGCAGTAACTTCTGAGGGTAAAGACCCCTGAGCATCCAGAGGGCAGAAATCTCACTTGGAGCTCATAGGAAGGTGACACACACATTTGCTTGCACAACCCCTTTTTACAGGAGGGCTCATTCACACTACTCACAGATAGAACACACAGAATAACAACCCTGCCCGAACCGGGACGCCCAGATCACGGGGAAGACACGCTACCCCTGTGCCAGGACGCCGGCATATGAAGAATTCACTACGATAAATGCGAACATAGTAATGATTCAAAATCACGCCGGTTCGGATTGCTTTTAAAACGCAATGGTGAGTGTTTTGTGAGAACTGTACTCTTCAAAAATAATTTCTATAATTTTTTCCATTAAACAAGGCCGGCCATCTCGGGGTTGCGGGAGAATGCTATGGGCCCAGCGACTGTGGAGGGGTCCCACCGTGATTAAGAATTAAAACAGTGCTCTGAACAATAATAATGTTACATATACTCAAATTCTCCAAGCTTGTTTCCATGTGGCTGGCTGAGCATCGACTGACGCCTTTATTAGGCGAAAATCGCAGCAATATCTATAAAAAGGAGGGAAAAGTTTGAATAAGGAAATACCTATTTGACATGTTCAAACAGAGCGGTGTGCCCGGTGACCAGAAGTCGAGGCTGAGGCTGGGTTCAAATGGACTTGTAAATCAACAACTGCCTATTTTTGTCTATGTCTAATGTCATATTTTTTACAATCAATACATTGCCAGTGACTAAATGTAATAAATGCTGAACCCTATTTCAGCAAATTAAAATTAAATAAAGGATTGTCTTCGGTCAAGCATACGGGTGTAATGCTTAAACGCTCTTGCTATAATAAATATCCAAAAAGAAATTGGAAAAAATGTTTTTAGACGACAAACACGATATTTTTCTTACATTTTGGCTCGTTTGATTCATCATTATATTCTATAACTTGTGTACAAAAAAAAAAAAAAAAAATGCTGCATTACAGTTTTTGTGTAGAGTGTTAACCGTTTTAGTTCAATTTCATTAAAATTTACAACACATTTTTCTATTTCTCAAAATATATAATATTTTCAAACAATTTGTTGTATTTATAGTATTATGTATTAATTGACAATACATCTAAAAACCATCGTTTTAAATAGTTTTAAAAAAATCCAACCTTTCAACAATTTTCCGTGAAAAGTCTTCCCGTGGAGTATAAAGGAAATAAGAAGGCTTGGATGACGTCTAAACTTTTTTCCGAATGGTTACAGAAGTTAGACAATGAAATGAAGAAGAGAAAGAAAAAAATCGTTTTGTTGATAGATAACTGCTGTGCTCACACGTCATTTCGAAAGCTACAAAATATCGAAATAGCTTTTTTCCCTGCCAATTGCACTTCAATTTTACAGCCACTTGATATGGGCATAATTAAGTGCTTCAAAGGATATTACAGAAAACGGTTGGTGGAATCCATACTTGTAAACTTTGAAAATAAAGTAGAAGACCCTTTCAAAGCTGTAAATGACAAGGAAGCGTGTCACAATATTGCTGGAAGTTGGTGGGAAGTAACAGAAAAACTATTCGGAATTGCTGGAAAAAGGCCGGTCTTTGTGTTATGGAAGATAAGAAATCTGATAATGATGAAAATTCCATAGACAATGATCTCTCAGATGATCAAGAATGTGTTTTGCACATCAAAAAATCCGTATTCCAACTTGAGGAAACAAGCGGTAAAAAGTTTGGAATTAGTATAGAAGACTATTTAACAGCGGATGATGATCTTATGGTTTTCGCAGCAGTTACTGATGAAGATATTCTCTCTGAAATTACTGATGAGATAGGAAACAATGATGAAGATGATGATGATATTGATGATGATGATAATACAGGTCCATCGCAGTCCTTATTGTCACCCCAGGAAACTCTTCAATCCGTGAATTCTCTACGGACATTTTTTTCAAGCCTTCCGTCGACAAATGAAGAACATTTTCGTGCACTAGACTCAATGCATACAGTATTGGTGAACTTAACAGTTAAAAAAATGAATAAACAAACAAAAATATTGGATTATTTTCAATAAAAAGTGTTTTCAGGTATGTGAATATTTATGTGCTTATTTTCTGAATTTATCTTATTTTTTTTTAGTATTTAAACCACTATTATTAGTATTTTACAAATTAATTTCTTCTAAATATAGACTTAAAAGTAGTATGTTATGCACCTTAAACTAATAATAATAATAAAAAAACCTCTTATTAAATGCTCAAAATATGTGGGCCCTCGATATAACAATATGCCTCTCTACAACAATATATTTATTTGGTCCCTAAAATATTGTTGTAACGAGGTTTCACTGTATTTCTAAAGTGATGTTTTATAGTGGCCTAATTGCTCCTGCTCTCCTTTGTGCTCGTCTGGAGTGGCAGCAACAACAACAGCAACAAATGAAATGAAACAGTTGTGACCAGATCCAAAAAAGCGAAGAGAAACACCCTTGGAGATCTTTGACATTCCGTGGACAAATGAAGCAACAAATGTGCTCGTCTGGAGTGGCAACAACAGCAACAAATGAAATGAAACAGTGTGACCAGATCCAATAAAGCGAAAAGATGCAAATTTAGAGATCTTTAACATTCCGTGAATAAATTAAGCAACAAATCTCTTCGCAATTTGTGGGTATTTCACATAATAACTTCAGATCAGGCGATGGATACGTTATAATTTTTTTTTTTAATTCAGTGTCAGTCGATGCAATATGTCTGTTTTGATAGCTCGAATGATTTATGACTTACTTCGTGATCGGAGGTGTAAAACGGCCACTACCAGGATTTCGATAAAACATCCACTCCGTTTTTTTAATTGCAAGACGGAGCCTTTTTTTTTTTTTCAGAAAATATCTGTTTTTTTTCCATTTAATTCTTTTTTCTTCTTCTTCTTTCTTCTCTCCTCCTCTTAATACGCGGCGTGTGAACGAGAAATCTCAAAACCTGCTCGAAAGACAATGGGGAAAGATTTGTGTGAACTTGATTAAATGAAGAAAACTGAAAAAAATATATTGTTCTCCGCCTACATTCGCTCTGGAGGCCTTTTCTGTGGGCTTCTCTTACAAGATCATCATCTGCGAGATCGAAGAACAAACAGAAGTAAGAAATTGCCTTCCTTGAAATTCGAAGTGAATTCCGGGACAATAACCTTCCGTTTGTTTTCCAATATGTTCGACACAATTTGAAATGATCGCAAAGATTCGATTCTAATGAAAACAACTTATCAATCTATTTTCGGTTTTTGGAATGCCAAACTCTGGCAACTAATGCTCTAAAAACGTGTGAATCGAAAAAGATCTTTTTTAAAAAAATTCTTACTGGAATTTTAGTAAGATCTTGTTTTGTTCATTGCTTGTTAAATAAAATAAAAAACGAACTGATGCTTTTATATTACTTATAGAGCGAAATTCTAAATGTTGGTTTCTAAATCTGAGCATTTAAAACTTTGGTGCGGAATGTTCCAGCGCCTAAATATCGTTTTTATATAGACAGCGAAAATTTAAAGAAATTTAAGACAAACGCTTATCCACAGCGATATTATGTTTACACTCAAGTCCAGAATGGCAAGTCCAACAGAACTGTCAATTGCTTCGTTTTCTTTTAATAATGCATAAACAAATTTAAGAATTTTTTAAATAAAATTATTATCAATATTGTTTTAATCTGTTGTTATTTTTTATATTAATTATTATTATAATTATTAAAATCTGAGTTTAAAATGGATTGAATACTGAAAGCGGTAAATTTATCAATGCTAAAAAGAGAACGTATTTTGAAATTACTAAAAAATTACCAGGCATTTATCACATTAGACAACCGCTTACATTTGATTTTTTTTAATTATTTATTTATTTTGCGCTTGCATGGCATACTCATTTATCTACAATGCATAATTTAGCAGAAGCCGTTAAAAAAACAAGATACGTTTGAATGGTTCTGAAATAACTGGATGCTCTTAGTTTAAGAATAATAGTCCATTGTATGTTTATGATTATTAAGAATATTCCTTCAATTTAAAAGGCTTCTAAAAAGTGTCTAACAAAACTTATTAGTCTCGAAAAACTGTCTCACTGTCTCAACCTTAAAAAAGAAGAAAAACCAAGGCCAACTGCTAGAAGCGTTTACATTTAAATTCAATAAAGGGAAAAAATTTGATTTGCAATCTCGAAACATATTTGCTAATAATTTGTTTTGCGATAAAAGTAAAAAAATAAAAAATAAAAAGGTTCTTCTTGAGCAATCTGGGGTTTCTTATGTAGAGTTACTGCAATAAATGATGCAATTATTTAATATGGTTCAATTAATTAAATATTAGAATTTCTTAAAGTATTTTTTGATATTAAACCCATAAAGATATACCAAATTTGTTAAGAAATATAATTTATATGTACACATATACTATTTTTTTTTCTTACTTAAAGGCAACATTTGTCATATTTTCAGTAAAAAAATGAAAGAAAGAAAGAAAAAGAAAGGAAAGAAAAAAGGAAAGGAAAGGAAAGGAAAAAGAAAAGGAAAGAAAAAAGGAAAAGAAAAGAAAAAGAAAGAAAGAAAGAAAAGGAAAGGAAAAAATCCATTCTTACTAGAAGGTTTTGTCAGAACTACGCTTAACAGGTATTACGTTACTTATTAGGTTAGGTTAGTAACAACATACATTAAACAGGTATTACATTCATTTCCTATAAACCTTCACGTGTGCCATTAACTGATAAAATTAAAATGTACTTGCTTTTTTTTTTTTGCATCCGGGACAAAATAAATAAAATCCAAACAAAGCCGAAATAAACTTTCTAAAAAAAATATCTACATGGATATTTGGCATGTAAATTTCAGTCCTTCAACCTCTACCAAAATCAGGTTATTTACTGATTTAATCTCTAGATAAACAATTTTCAACCAGCAAATAATAATCCAAACTGCAATAGTTCACCTAAGTAAGTGTTACTCGAAAAACTGCATTCAAATGAAATTCTCAAACATAATAGTACAGCTCTGAATGCATACGAAAAACAAGTAATATATATAAAAAATAATTCAGTTCCTACATAGGTTAACAAAGAAAAATCTTATTTTAATTACGTTTTATTTAATAATTATCAAAAAAATTATTATTTTCACAAGAATTCGCAATCTCTACCTTCGATTGAGTTTCTGTCTGCCGATTTCAATTATCATTATACACTGCTTAAAACTGCATTTAAACTACTAAAAATTTATCAAATTTAATAAACGAATTAATGTTTTAAAAAATATGTATATACACTGAAGTGACAAAAGTCATGGGATGACTATTAATATCGTATCGGTCCTCCTTTTGCCCGGCGAAGTGCAACAACTCGACGTGTCATGGAGTCCACAAGTCGTTGGAAGTCCTCTGCAGGAATATTGAGCCATGCTGTCTGTATAGACGTCCATAATTGTGAAAGTGTGGATGGTGCAGGAGTTTGGGCACGAACTGACCTTTCGATGATGTCCCATAAATGCTCGATGGGATTCATATCGGGCGATCTAGGTGGCCAGATCATGCGCTGGAATTGTCCGGAATGTTCTTCAAACCAATCGCGAACAGTTCTGGCACGGTGACATGGTGCATTATCATCCATAAAAATCCCATCGTTGTGTGGTTACGTGAAGTCCATGAATGGCTGCAAGCAGCTGAACATAACCATTTCCATTCAATGATCGGTTCAGTTGCACCAGAGAACAGTGTCCATGCCATGTAAAAACAGCCCACACCATTATGCAGCCACCACCAGCTTGAACAGTGCTTTGCTGACAGTTTGGGTCCATGGCTTCGTGGGGTCTGCGCCACACTCGAACTCTACCATCAGCTCGTAAAACAACTGAAATCGTGACTCATCTGTCCACGCCACAGTTTTCCACTGGTCTAGGGGCCAGTCGATATGCTCACTAGCCCAGGAGAGTCACTGCAGGCGATGTCGTGCTGTCAGTAAAGGCACTCGAGTCGGTCTTCTGCTGTCATAGCCCAAGGAAGACAAATTTCGCCGCACAGTCCTATCGGACACGTCCCTCGTACGTCCCACATTGATTCCTGCAGTTATTTGACGAAGTGTTGCGTGTCTATTAACATTGACCATTCTACACAGACGTCGGCGGTCTCGGTCGTTAAGTGCAGGTGGTCGCCCACTGCGCTGTCCATGATGGGATGCGATGCCTGAAATTTCATACTCTCGGCACACTCTTGATACTGTGGATCTCGGAATGTTGAATTCACTAACGATATCCGCAATGGAATGACCCATGCGTCTAGCTCCAACTAACATTCCACGTTCAAAGCCTGTTAATTCTCGTCGTGCCGCCATAAATCACGAAAAGCCTGTTCACATGAATAACTTGAACACAAATGAAAGCTCTGGAAAACGAACTGCGCATTTATACTTTTTCGCTGCGATACTACTGCCACCTGTATATTTGCATATTGCTATCCCATGACTTTTGTTTCTTCAGTGTATATATTCCTATTCTTATTTTATATATTCCTATTCTGAAATTTTAACTAAACATTTAAAATTCTAGCGTTTGTTGCAGTATCTGCTAGAAATATTAGAGTACAAAACGTTTTGCATCATTTTAACTATAAAAAAAATATTCATTCAACCCATTCAAAGATTTTATTGCTTAAGCATGTTTTTTGTGTTTTAAAATAAAATATTTTAATCACATTTTCAAACATCTATCTTCAGAATTTTGAACTAATATTAAACAAATCACAAAAGATAAAAAGAAAAAAAAAAAACCCTTTATTTCTTTACAATTCTCTAAGAGCATCAAACATTACAATTTTAAAAGAATACATAAATCTCTTAAATGGAAAAAAAAAAATTTGTTTGTTCGTATGTTATACGCTGCCTAATTTCAACCGATTTCAACACTGTTGGTCAACTCATTGAATGTGCCTGCGCGTAGGTAATACGCACAATACAGTTATCATATCTGTTATATAATAGAATAATAAATAATAGAATCAATAATAAATAATTAATAAATAGAATCGAAATTGAGATTATATAACATCAGAGGTTCAAATTCTTTTTTGAACCGGTGCCCCCTTTTCTAGTGAATATTTCAATACCGCCCCCCCCCTCCCACTCCAGATAAATAAGAGCGTACATAATGCATGGAGAAAACAGTAATTAATTAAGAAAAATTACAAATAGATAGAAAATTGTTGGAATTGAAACGCTACTGAATTTCTTCTTTATTTTAAAAAGTTTTAGATTATCTATTATAAGGACAGATAGGGGTTTGGAGGATACGAATTAATTCATAATAAACTATTGTTTTCCGAACAATTAAACTGACAGTTTCATAGAACAATCAAAACGCATGCTTAATTATATTAAAAAATATTTTTATTAAAACTTAAAGACAGCGAATTTCTAACTTAACTAATGAGAAGGCTGAATTTGATGCGTTTTAAGGAGCTTGCTAATATCAGGCAGGACATCACTTAAAAAGTAGTCGTAAGTAGCCATGTTCAGTAATATGGAGCCGATTTCTCTTTTTCGTTACCCGTGCTGCCTCAGCACTCAATCCACGTTCTGCTAAATACTAAGAGGGTAATGCTATCAGAAGTCGTTGAACAATCGACCATAATTCTGAATACAGTTGCGAAATCGACTTCTGCAGCCAAAATTCTTGGTTGCCATTCTTGAATTTAATTTTTAATTCCTCATTTGTCGTCAGTTCTATTAGTCCTTCTTCTAACTGAGATGATCTTACTGTGTTGACATTCGAAAAAGGGTCCGAAACCCAGTTTGGTCTGTCCATGCTTAAAATATCCGGGAGTCGTTCCTTGAAGTCATTGTAAACGATATTTGGTTAATTTTCTCACGCCCCTACGTGCCATATCAAAGCTCCCTAATTTTCTCTGGGTGTTTTACTGCCCCCCTGACAGCCTCAAATGCCCACCAGGGGGCGTTATCTATGTATTACATAATTGAGGCAATCGTTCTTTTATATGGATTCTGATATGGCAGAGCAAATCCATTTTCTGTCGTTCATAGAAGCACGAGCAAATGGTTATTGCAGCTGAGAAAGTTCCATTAGCTGGAATAATATGACACGTCACGCATGATTCCATTTCATTTTCTCACATTTTTGAAATTGTAATAGATTTTTATTTTTTCTTTGTATATTTTAAATGGTATTTAAAATATTTTATAATTTATTTATTATTTTATTTATATTAATATTTTTAGTATTTGGAAAATTAAAAGCTGCGTTTAGGATTTTTAAAAAATCTGAAAAATAAATTTTATTTATTTATTTTTGAAAAATTAAGTATACCCAAGTAACTGGTACTCGGGGGGGAAAACTGCATTCAAATGAAATTCTCAAGCAGAATAGTACAGCTTTGAATGTATACAAAAAACAATAATTTTAAAAAATGGTATTTAATTTTTTAAAAAAATTTATATTGTATATTTATATTTAAAAAATTAAAATCTGCTTTTAGAATTTTTTTAAAAATGAGAAAAATAAATTTTTCCGAAATGGATGCAATTTAAAACTATCTTTATTAATAATAATAATAATAAATAATAATAGATTTTTTTAAAGTTTCAAAAATATCGAAATATACGTTGCAAAAGTAATATGTGGGTTCGTAATGATAATGTACTATTCACAGTCCCAGGAATAAGTCAACATTCGGGGGGCTTTTTACCCCTTCTCTCTCCATTATCATTCAAAATAAGTGTTCAAATTTCGTTTTAATTTTTACAATTCCATTTTAATATTCAGATTTATTCCGACGCATAAATTTTTTAAACATGCAGTTGCTAATTTATTATTATCACAAAATCTGAATTCAAAACAGAAAAATCACAAATTTAAATGTAACTTTTTTCCCCCTTTAAACATATATCTTATTCTAAAGTTAACCTTGACTTTTTTCGTTACCCTTATTTTCTCACTTTTTGCCGTCAGTTGCATTAATTAGGCGGTTTACGGCTCTCTGCGAAGGCGCTTTGGCAAGCAGCCATCTTAGTAACACATTTGACAACACGTTTTCAGTTATTGGGTTGGGGAATAAGTTCGTAGCGTTTTTATATTTACGTTGTTTTACAACGATTGTTTTGCTGTTTGACAAAGTGTATAGTGTTCATTCGATAGAGCTCTTTCTGCCCTGCAAAACTGTGCTGTTCGTCTTTTTGAGTCATTTCATTTTTAATTACTTTTAAAGCTTAGAAATGGAATATCCAGGAGATAAAAAGTCAACATTTTCGACACCTGCTCTTCTTCGCTTTTTATCCAGGCCAAAAAGCTGCTGAAGCAGCACGGGACATTTGTAACGAATACGGTGTCATAGTCAAGTCTGCAGCACAGAAGTAGTCAAGCCTGACATTCATTCAAAGAAGACCATGATCTGTGATTGGGGGGGAGGGGACTGGGAAATGCTCGAAAGGAATGTCACCGTAGCCAAGGGGCTCTACATAGCGTAGACATACCGCGTTCAGTTACTATACGACTGAAAAGACTCCATCGACAAGGCCAAACCATACTCCTTCACGACAACGCCAGACCCCATGTTGGTCTTTCAGCATCCCTCGTATTCTCCGCATTTTGTGCCATCGGATTACCATCTTTTCTGCTCCCTGTCGAACCATATGAGGGGCGTTACCTTCGACAATAAAGAGGGCCTTAGAAACCAGATCGTACGATTTTTGACGGAAAGGCATCGTCAAATCGGTCGAGAGGTGGGAGGGGATCGTAAACAGCAACGGCGAATACATCATCGATTAATCGATTGTTATTGCTAATATCAAAACGCTATGAGCTTATTCCCCAACCCAATATAATTCGGAAAGGCAGCGGCTATCTGTTGCCATCACCTCATTTCTTATGAAGCTTGTATGTTGGAAAACATTCTTTTGTAAACCTAACAATAAATATAAAACTGGCTTTCTCTCTGAAAATAAGCTGCTTTATACTTATTTGTAGTTTTTTTTTAACATAAATTGAAAAATGTAAAAAATTATACTATGTTCGATTTTTTTTTTTTTTTTGAAAAATTGAATTAAAAAAATATTTAAAATTATGGCTGTTAGATATAATGTCAATTGTAAATACGAAATACTATAAATGCAATGAAATTATTTGAAAATGTAATGTATTTGGAGAAATAGAAAAATGTGTATTAAATTCTAATGAAATTTAACCAAAATGGTTTACACTACACAAAATGGTAATGCAGCCATCCAATTTTTCTTTGCACACAAGTTAGGGAATAGAATGGTGAATGAAATAACCAAAATCTAAGAAAAATATTGAGACGCAAAGAAGTTATGGGTAAAACTATGCATATACATGTGCTTTTTCCATAAATTCGCAACTTAATTTTTATAAAAACACCTATATATTAAAAACCTATACATACATATAACACCTATATATTCCACCGACGATTAAACTTTTGTTTCATATCATTGCCCATACCATTTAAAACACGGGCTGAAAATTTTTATGTCAATACCTACATTAGTTTTTGAGATATCACGTTAACATGTGGTGAATTTTTATGAGAATTAATGTTCTGAGAGAAGTGAAGTGCAAGTCAAATTTTAGTTGAAAATTACGTGCCCCTGGATGAAACGCCAGGCCTTCCTTTTCTTAGAAAAGATAAACTGTTTTTTAAAGAGGAAAGTCTGAGCTACAAGAATTAACAATATAAAAACAATTTGCTGATGTGGTCGATAACCAGTGTTATTAACGTAATCGGATGCCTTAAATACTCCAATTTGTCAACAATCTTTTATCGCGTATTAATGGAGGTTAATAAATTCTATTTGCGCAATAACGTTTATTATTATCATATGAGATCATGATTTTGTTTTCTTTAGGAGGTTTAGAATAACTGAAGCTCGAATTCGAATAGGTAAAAAATAAAGCATTACCGGCAATATTCACCAACATCTTTTTATCGCATATATTTTTCACCTGCTTTTACCAGTATCGCATTATTATTAGGTATGCTTTTTTGAAAGCAGATGCGTTTTTAAAAGGCTGACCAGCTTTTACCAGTATTGCTTTATTATTACGTATGCTTCTTGGCTAGCAGATGCGTTTTGAAAACGTTGAGCTGCTTTTACCAATATTGGTGTATTATTAAGTGTGTTTGTTTGACAGCAGATGCGTTTTCAAAAGGTTTGACATAGAACTATGACATCATAACTGTCATGTTAATGGAATGCAATTTTCTTTTCCTTAGGAAATGAAATAATTTCATTTTTACAATACGTAAAAAAAAAAGTTACTCGCGTTTAATAACAGTTTTGATAAAAGTATTTTCTCTTTCCCCCAATTTAGAAATATAATTTCATTCATTCTCAAGTAGGAAACATTGAAGTATTCAACTCCTGTTCTAAGATGATTCCATTATGAAACTACTTTATGGCCTCAGAAATCAGAAAATAGCAGTTGGTGTCTTCATAAAAATTCTATATAAATTAATATGTTTAAGAATTTATTGGTAAATGGCTTATAAATTGAAAATATAATATATAATATGAGAGAGAGACTGCTTTCAACCGGTTGATGACAAATAATGACTTAAAAAATAATATTCTCGCATGATAATATGAAATTTGCGATCGTAGATTTCATTTTTACCTTGATTAATTATTTTTTTGATTATTCAAATGAAAGTGAAAAAACAAATGAACGAAATTTGATCAAAACATTAGGCGCACCAGTTCAACTTAAATTTTTAATTTCGTCCAAACTTAAGAAAGGTTTTAACTGGGGGGGGGGGGAACAATTCCATGAACACATGATTAATCGAAGAAATAAATATTAAAAAAAATTTTTGTTTCTTTTCCCAATTAAAAAAAAAATCTTAACGAAATTTGATCAAAGTACTAGGCGCATCAGCTAAATGAAATTAAATTTTTAGTATGAAATTAAATTGATAAATTTTTTTTGTATGAAATTAAAATTTTGATTTCGTACAAACTTAAGAAAGGTTTTAACTTAAGAAAATAATTTCCATGAACACATGATTTCAGCATGGAAAAACATGATTAATCAAAGAAATAAAAAATTTTATATATATATATATATATATATATATATATATATATACAAATTGTTTCTTATATATTATATATAAGAAATATAATATATATATATATCTTTTTCCAATTAAAGTCACAGCTTCTATTAAGAGTGTAGAACGGAAGTTCTCTTTGGAAAGGTTAACTCTGAGAGTTGAATTTTTGAAAAAAAAAAAAGGCAAGCGTGTCGTCCCTTATCAGCCAAAATGCGAACCAAAAAAAAAAAAAGCAATCCCGAGTGTGCGCGTCAAAACAGTGGCTTCCCTCGCACACATAAGTTTTACACTCGCTTCGCGGGTCACGACACCGATTCCAAGTTCTTTGATACAGACTGATAGATGCGAGTCAGTGACAGACAGCTCTTCCCCGAATTTGGCGCCCTTGGCGACGGGGGAAGGAGTGAGAAACTCTCCCTCCGCTGCGCTCGGCAACCCCGCCCGACTCTGATTGGGCGATCCGATGCCGGGACGCCTGGCGATTCGCCGGCAAAGTTGCGGTTGGCACTTGAGGAGCGCAAACCGAACGCTGCTCGGGGAAGTGAACCCCTCAAGAAGGGGGGGAGCTGGGTGCCGTCGACGCGAATTCTGGCCAAACGATAACCGTGATCTCTGCGTGTGTGTACACTACGTGTCTCTCCTTTCGAAAAGGCAGCAGACGACTTCGTTTCCGAAAGCGCAGACGATTTTTGTAGTGTTCCTTTAAAAAACAATGATCTCCGATGTGCTTAGCGGGCGATGCGTGCCGCGCTGAGAGAACTCGGGAGAGAGTTGAGTTATTTTTGAAACTGCCTGAGGAGGGGGTGAGAATTGCTTTCTTCCTCCCTGCCGACGCTTTTTGATATTCTTCTCTTTTTTTTCTGCGCGTTTCGTCTTCCCTCGAATATTGTGTTTGTGTGGTGAAAAGAAAAAAAGAAGGGGTTGGCCATGCCTCACGTGGGGGCGGCCAGCGGCGGGGACGACCTCGCCTCGACGGATGAGCTGAAAGTGTTCAAAGAGGAAGGGGACGAAGAAGACAACCGATCGTCCGAGAACTTGACAGAACTGAAAACTAGTCTGGTGACGGAAGGCGAAGAAGTAAGCATCATTTCCATTATTGATTTGTTTTTATTCAAAATCTGTGCCGTTTGAAATTTGAGCAGCAAGGCTAAAGACAAAACTGTGCTCTAAAGATAGCATCATTCTTTTTTTTTCTCCTTTGTAAAACTTTGTTAATTTTTTTTTTTTTTTTTTTTTTTTTGCTGAGGATAGCTTTTACTTTTTAAAAATTGTTTTATACTTCTTCTTGTATACAACCGACCATCCCGCCACCACTGAACGTAGCAGTATCGACATGATTTAGTTTTATACTAATTGAAAACCGAATTTCAAGAAAACTTTCAAAAATCAGCCATAGCTTACAGTTTTATCATTAACTTGTTTACATTGTTTCTACTTACTATGATTGGAAGAACGTGCAAAATTAATTAATCAGTTTGGAACTCGAGTAAAGAAACTTTTCAAAATTCGATAAGGTTGTATCATTCTTTTTGTTTTTTAAATTTTTTTGTTTGTTTGTCTGAACATAGTTTTGCTCTTTTTAATTGTTTTATTCTAACTGAAAACTGAATTTCAATATAAAACTTTCAAAAATCAGTCATAGCTCACAGTTTATTATTAACTTTTTTACATTATCCGGTTTTACTATTATTGGAAGAACGTGCAAAATGGATTAGTCCATTTGGAACTCGAATAAAGAAACTTTTCTGTGACTTGCCGTTTGAAACATAAGCATCTGTGTTAAAGATTTTAAATTGTATTCTAAAGATAGTATCATTCTTTTCTTTCTTTTTTTTTGTTGCTGAAAATGGTTTTTGAAGAAACTTTATATAAAGAAACTTTTCGAAATTCATGTTTGGACGTATTGATCTAGAATTTGTTTTTATCAGTTTTGATCTTTATACTTGTTTATTATATTCCGTAATTCCACCAGAACTAAGAACGAATTGGTCAGTTACTGTTTAAAAAACTAGTAATGTATCAGTTTTCTTTTCTTTTTGCTGAAGATGGCTTTTTTTAATAATTGTTTTATACTAACTGAAAACTGAATTTCAATATAAAACTTTCAAAAATCAGTCTTAGCTCACAGTTTATCATTAACTTGTTGACATTGTTTTTGCTTACTATTATTATTGGAAGAACGTGCTAAATGGATTAATCCATTTGGAACTCGAATAAAGACACTTTTCAAAATTCGTGTTGGGACATAATGATCTAGAATTAGTTTTTATCATTTTTAATCTTTATATTTGTTTGTTATATTTCGTAATTCCTCAAGAACTAAAAACGAATCAGTCAGTTACTGTTAAAAAAAGTAGCAATGTATCAGTTTTCTTTTCTTTACTTTTTGCTGAAGATGGCTTTTGCTTTTTTAAAATTGTTTAATACTAATGACTGAATTTCAATAAAACTTTCAAAAATCAGTCGTAGCTCACAATTTATCATTAACTTGTTGACATTGTTTTTACTTACTATTGTTATTGGTAGAACGTGCAAAAATGGATTATATAATTTGGAACTCGAATAAAGACACTTTTCAAAATTCGTGTTGGGACATAATGATCTAGAATTAGTTCTTTTTTTTTTTTTTTCTCAGTTCTAATCTTTAAACCTGTTTATTATATTCCGTAATACTTCCAGAACTAAAAACAGTCAATCCGTCAGTTACTTTTTAAAAAAGCAGCAATGTATCACTAAATGGGAAAATAGTTTAGAGCTGAATGGCTTCTCAGAGTGCAATCAACCACTTCTGCGCAAATTTGAGATTTCAATGTCACACTATTTTGTGAGTGCAATAAGTATATATTTAATTGATAAATAATTGAATAAATAAAATAAAGGAAGTTGATAAATAAGTAAAATGAAGAAAGTAAAATAAATAAAATAAAGTAAAGAATGAATATTTGATAAATAAAATAAAGAATGGCTGCTAACGTGGAATAATAATAGGTGTAGAAAATTGTCCCGAGTTATGTAATAAGTGATTAAATATCGTGCGACTCAAATGTAATTTTTAAAAATTACTGCTACTGAGCATAAGGAACTCTTCGATTTCAAAAATGGAAAATCGCTTTAGCTTGAGTCTTGTCACTAATTGAAGTGAGAAATCTTTTTGTGATTCAAGAAAAATAATAAAACCTTACTCCCTTTTTACTTTTTTTTTTGCTTATCCGTTTTTTTTTTTTTTTTCTTCTGACATTTTACTATAATCTTTCATTTCTGTATGCCTCAAAGAAGCAATGTTATTTGTGCATTTTTATTTTTTTCTAGTTGATATATTTGAAACAAAATTATCAGAAAACTTGTAAATTCATTTTAGTTTATTTATTTTAAATGAAATGCATATTACTACCTTTGCGTGGATTGCGTACCACTTGCAATGTTAAGTGTTTTACTTAGTGTGCTTAGTTACATACGGCAGATCCGTTATAAATATGCCTGTTCGACATTTTTTTTTTCTTTTGCTCGTTTTAAGATTCTTCAACATCCGGTTGTTGAACTTTTTTTCATGTTCACTGCTGTGTCTCGATCATTTAAAGTAAGCACGTGCAAATGCATTGTTTTATCGTAATAACAACAATAAAATAGATACTAACATGGCGAAAAAAAAAGTACATTTATAATGTCCTATTCTTGTATATAATATTGACATCCGTTGGCAGATTTTTAAACTGATAAGTAATTCTAAGGTGCTTATGATTTTCCATGAAGTAAAGAAACAATAAAAATGTCTGTGTGCGCCTCTGAATACTTTCCGTTTATGTACATTTTTAAGGTATGTGATTACCTTAAAAATATTAGTTATCGACCTTATTCGTGAATTTTTTTATTGTTATTTCTTGTAATTCAGACTTTTTTTTCTAAGAAAAGGAAAGCCTGACCTATCATCGATTGGAATTTTAAGCAAAACATGTTTTTCTGCTATATTATTTGTCTTGAATTTTCCCAAAACTTTAATGTTCAAAAAAATTCTCCACTGTTAACATGATACTTCGAAAACAAATAGAGGTACTTACATGAAAATTTCATTTTTAAATAATGCGGGCAATGCATCAAAAGTTTACTTGTTGGTGAAATACTTTTTCATTTATAGGTGTTTTCTAAAAAATGCATGTATATGTGTATTTTTACGCATAACTTCTTTGCGTCTCAAAATGTTTCTTATATCTTGCTTCGTTTCATTCATCATTGTGTTCTATAACTTGTGTACAAAGAAAAACAGGATTGTAGCATTACTATTTTGTGTAGCGTGTTGCCCGCTTTGGTTAAATTTCATTAAAATCGACTACAATTTTTTCTATTTTTCAAAAAAATATTATATTTTTTTGATTTTCCAATTGATGTTTCCAGTTTCTCAGAATTTTTCCTTTGAACGCAGTCAGATATCTTAATTAAAAGGTATTACAGTCTTAACGAAACAAAAACTAATGATAAAAAAAACTATATGGAAATGTATTAATACAAATTATTATCAACTTAGAAAAAAAATAATTAAAAAAGGAAAGGTTTATAATTTTAATGAAAATTCATTACCAAACCTTAAAAAAAATTGCACGAATATTGAATACTGTTGTTAATTGAAACAATACTTTAAATATTTCTCATATGATTATGGTTGTAATTCAATATAATTTAAATAATAGTTTTTATACTTTTAAAGTAATTTAAATAAGGATTTTCAATATAGAAATATAAATTCAATATAATTTAAATAATTCTTTCTTATACTTTTAATATAATTTAAATAATACTTTTCAATATAAAAATATAAATTCTATATAATTTAAATAATACTTTTCAGTATAAAAGTATAAATTCTATATAATTTAAATAATACTTTTCAGTATAAAAGTATAAATTCTATATAATTTAAATAATACTTTTTAATTCAGCAAAAATGAAGCGACAAAAAACCGTTTATTTCGTGCTTGTATTGTTTGTATCATTTGTTGATTGATTTATTGCATATAAATATAAAATTAGCTGTGATTGTTTTTGTAAAAATTAAAAATTTTATTTTGAAACCAAATTTTTCCTTAAATTTGTTGAAAGGTTATCTTTTTGCCGAATGCCATTCTTTCACATTTACGTAAAGCCAGAAGCTTAGTTAAACAACTCAAAACTGGCATCACTCCAAACTCGTTTGTTTGGGGCGGGGAAAAGACAAGTGAGATATTTAGTTGCGTGCATTTTCAATTATTGCAGTCTTTGTTCTCTTAAGTTCAAGTGCAAAGCTATGATATTTCACCATTTTAAACGCATTTATATCTACATATATCTAATTTAAATCCAAATTAATTTCTAAAGCTTTGTCTTAATTTAACCCATAGTAACTTCATTCTAAAATATTCTCTTATTTCCTGATATGATTCCATTTTTCTAACTAATTAATTCAAGAAATGTTTGGTAAAGTTCTTTAGTCAGCGATTCTTACGGTGAGAGTAAGCGATAAAAATGGCTGACTTCACAAATACTTTTTCAAAAAAGGTCCCTGAGTTTCTCTTATCATCTGATCGACGTGTGTCAGAAAATCCCTATGAGAATCGTAATAGTGTATTGGCAATATAAACAATATTTTCCCTAGCAAAATATGTTATATAAAACGGGGGAAAATTAATATCTCCTCATTTCATTCACTTTTGCATGTCCACGCTGCTGGTAAATATGCTGCCTGCCTCCGGAGGAAGAATAAAGCGAAATTAAAAATGAAGTCTTCT